>OY365806.1:25988136-26377234 GCA_959347315.1 Bimastos eiseni | reverse complement strand
GAGAAAGAGAGAGAAAGAGAGAGAAAGAGAGAGAAAGAGAGAGAAAGAGAAAGAGAGAGAAAGAGAGAGAAAGAGAGAGAGAGAGAGAGAGAGAGAGAGAGAGAGTTACGGGTATGTGTGTGATGCGGCTCGAGATTACATGGTAGGCCTATACAGGTTTAGGAAACAGAGGCACCGGCAGGTAAACGGGTGGGCGGACAGACGAAAAGCAAGCAGATCGATTGACTGAATCACTGAGTGACTGCTTTACTGAATGAATGAACGCATGAATGAACGAATGACTGATAGACGTCCAAACAGATAGGCCTATACAGAGGCACCGGCATAAAAGAGGCGTATGCTTATTTATTGGTCTGTCTTTCTATCTGCCTATCTGTGAGTCCGTAACTCTCTCTCTCTCTCTCTCTCTCTCTCTCTCTCTCTCTCTATATATATATATATATATATATATATATATACGGAGAGACAGGCAGAAGCACGCACACATATAGGCAGATAGTGAAACAGATGGACACATACGCAGGCATAGATATTGAAGTGACAGCGGATGAGTTGGATGAAGTTATCGATCCTGCACATAGGCGATAATCGAGATGCTCTCTAAATCAGGCATCAGCTCCACATCACATATTAAGCACACACGGAATACGCAATCGGTATTATATTCATCGATGAATAGAAATATATAAAAGAACATATTAAACATACATATATATATATTATATATATCTACTATTACTACTACCATAATTACTGCTACTGCAGCACTGCGTCCCATATTGCCACTGCTACAAAAATTTTGTCATTACTGTTTTATATAATTTTTTGACATGGGATTCATAATCTTGATACCTTACAATTAATTATGTTCATATTTGCTATCCGAGATCATGGATGCGATTCTTTATATATATATTGTATATATAATATATACATAATGTATAAATTATGTGCATTATATATATTATATATATATTACATATATATATTATATATATATATGTATATGTATATATAGGAGTCGCTGAAACTGTCAGATAGCATTGCCCGAATTCAATGCATGCATAAACAGATAATTATATGTATACATATCTATACACATCGTAGGCCTACACATGTTCATGCAAATTGATCTGATGACCCCCTTCTTTATATTTTTTTGACAGGAAATTCGACCCTATAAGTGCTGTTTAAACAGCGCTGAGACTTGAGTTCTATTGTTGGCCCTGCAAAGACCGTGTTGTTTCTCTATGTTGTTTCGTGAGTGAGTGATTGTTTGGTTCGCCTTGAACCGTTTTATGTCACCATTTGGTGCTCATTTTTTTCTTCATTCGCTTTGCTCGCTTTTCGGTCCCCTTGTATTCTTTTACTGCCAATGCTAGGCCAGGATATTGGAAGAGGGCGACACCAATAATACCACGGCGTCGCTAAACAGTAGCTAACCGAGTCCAGCGTCCTTTGGTTCCCATATAGTTATGTGGCTCAAATTATGGGAGTCAATAGATGCAATACATTTTAAAACGTCTTGATCTGGCATTTTCAGCCCTGTTTTTAAAATTCGCTTGCAATATTTAAGACTCATTTACATGTGAACGGACAGCCATTCGGGGCCTGTACATGTCACAGATTTATTTTTGGGACATTGGAATACTGCATTCATGTATGGAATCCATACCTGAAACAGGACACAGAAAAGTTGAAGAGAATTCAAGGAAGAGCTAAAAAATGATGTCAGGCTACAAGGATTTGATCTATAAAGAAAGATTTGAAAGGGGTAGACTACGAACAATGGAGATAAAATCCAATTCATCTGACTTGGCGGCCGAGTTCAACTTGCCAAGATCGACATGAAATTTCTCCTCTGAAGGTTCCCGGAATTCCATTATTCTGCCTCAATTCGAGATCTGGGAGTTACACCGGACTCAGTTCTATCATTCTCAGACCATGGCAATCGTATCTTTTGAATATATGCCTCTATCATCTACGTCTACTTCGCACCATCCGTCACTCTCTCTCCCCTCACATCGTCAACACTCTCGTCCATACACTATCCTTCACTAGGGTTCCCTTCGGAAACTCCATCTATGCTGGTCTCTTTTCAATAAGTTTCATTCAATGCTCAACGCTTGGCCCGACTCACTGGCTTCCTGGACTCGACCGCATTCAATTCAAAGTTCTGACACTCATGCGCAACTGAGAGGCGCCCATCTTCACAACTGCTCATTTGACCAACGCCACCTCCGCCCCATGTCAGACATACTTTATACAGCAAGACGACACGTTTTACAAGAAAACAATCATTCAGAAAGAGTGGGAGACAGAGAAAGAGAAAGACAAACAAACAGAACAGAAAGTGAACAAAGACATGTTAAATATATACACATGCATTTGTGTGCATGTGTATATACAACATGACACATATTTAATCGGGGGAACAAGATCTCCAGCAATGACATATCTAATGCATATATACTGTATATGCAAAATGTATAAGAGGCCTTCTATACATTTTGCTGTATATTCATAAATTTCTCGGATCGTTATTGATTTTCTCAATTATCGTACCTCTTCGATTTCTCGCTTCCCTTTTCCAATTCATTTCATTTCATTCTTCGGATGCATCCATCTTTTCCTCTTTCATACAGAATCCAATAGACAAAAAGAGCGTGTCGTTCTGTAAATAGCGCCGTTCTCAAAAACCTGGTCTGCTTAGATAACAACACAAGCCAATGTGACCTATTGCGTTGGGTAGCTCAACGACTTGAAATCGTGATTCGAAGGTCAATCGTGGAGAGACAGCGAATAGAATATAGCTAGAAATGTGCAGCAACCCAGGCAGGTTCACACATTCGGTCCTCACTGGCAATTTCTTATTTCCGTCTCATATAACCTTCTGTTGGGGCGTGTAAATCCAGATCCAAGTAAAATCGTAATTCATTACCTAGCATTGACTTTGTTTAGTAACCATTCTTAATGTACTCATGGTAATCAGATTTGGGTTGTTTGCATTAGCGTGGAATATATTTTCCACTTGCAGTCGTCTTCTGATACTTTATTTTCTTATTTCTTTGGTTGGCAATATGGAAGCATATCTGGAATGAAATTAGTCTCCGAAATCTAGGCATAGATATCATCAATCAACTGAATATTTGTTCTCTTGAAATAAATCCGCAAATCTGTATAACTTTCTTTGGAAGAAATCTTTAGAATAACTTGATCTGAATAAGACCTGACTTTATGACTACGTTGCCTACATTCGCATTCATTTGTGAACTCACTTCTCTAACCTTTTATGTTCTAGACGAACCTCTCTGTCTAGTTTTGAGCGAATTTCCGTCACTGCTATTCGACTACGATAATTGATTTCTGCTCTTCCTGAAATGCTTATTATGTGCGACATTGTTAACACTCATGCTGATGAAGTCAAACACAGACCGTTAGCAATTCTTGATATGTTGGAAGAGTGTTGCTTTAAAGAGCACATTATTTTTGCTTTTTGGACACACTCTTCATTTCAACCGTGCATTTCCTAATCCTGAAGACCGCATCCAACTCGGATAGCAAATATGAACAAAATAAATTGTATATTATCATAATATGAATCCCAGGTCAAAACAAATGATATGAAATAGAATGACAATGATATTGTAGCAGTCTTAGTATTGAAAGCAGTAGTAGTAATTAGTGGTAGTAGTAATAGGCCTACTAATAATAAAATAATAATAATAATAAAATAATAATAGTTATTTATAAAATATTGCAATTTATGAAGGCAGGACAGATAATAATATATCGACTTTGACAATGCAATAGGGCCTATGCATGTAGTCGACTTTGGTTAGTTATAGCATTGCTTGCTATCCGTCGTTCTCCATTTAATCTACCTGCTCCAAAGCTCAATCAATCGTTCTACGTCAATTACTAATCATCCACAGTCATCCGATAATCCGTCTTCTTTATCGCTAATGATCTCGATCGTTCTTCTATTGATCCATCGTTATCTCTCCATCCAGACATTCACGGCGTCCATTGATCATACGACGATGACAACAATGACGACGATGACAGCCAATCTTTCATGTGGAATTATGACAAGGAGGGTGAGTCATGAAACCGGATTGGATTGGGTCAAATTAAATCAAATTCAATTGGATCACTTAGTATTAGAATAACTAGATTTTTTAAATCAATTTATGGCTTGCACGTAACTACGGCGCTATAGGAGTTATTTTACATTATATCGAGCGCATAAACTAGATTATTTTTGAACCTTACTCGATTTTGTTAAGTTTGGCTAGATTAGATAATACTTGACAGAGCAATGCACGATTGGAATTGTTCATGATTGTTGAATTGAATATTAACATTAGGCTGAACGAACAGATTAGATTATATTAGGACTACACTGGGTTAAATAAGAATATTGTAGACCAGATGGAGCAAATAATGTTTTAAATCGCACATTTATTTATTCTATAATAAGTCCATTAGCATGGTGTTGGGTTGGATGGTCGTTCATCACCGTACTGCGGTGCCTCGCTGAGCGTAGTTTTTAGACGACCTCTGAATCAACGAAGCATTGCAAACGACGAAGATAGCGTGGGCTGGTTGCTCAAAGATTAGACTTATTTAGGACCACTGTGTGTATACTCAAGAAACTGGAACCCAGGCACAAACCACAGCACACTTGATGCTGTTGGTTATGTCAGGGTCTTGTATGAGTTGTTCGGTCTTCAGTCACGGCTGTTTCTGTCCATTTCTTTCGTCGGGCAATACATGTATGGAAGGCAAACGCATTCGTCGTAGTTCGCATTGCGTCGTAGGTTTAGTCTAAAGTTGCGAAACAAGTCTATTTTCTTCACTGAAGATAATTATGAGTCAGAGTAATATTTAAACCTAGAAATTGCGTGATAAATGTTGACATTCAAAAACGACGTTAATAGATTATAAAAATAACTTCGTCATTTCATTTCATTTTTGCTTTGAGCTTTGCCTTATATAAGTCAACACGGTTTATAAGTGGAGCCCATACACATATAATATGTACATGTGCATATATGTAAAGGAATTAATTGGCTAAAGTATGTTAAAAGGGGCGTATAGATTAAAAACAAATTCACATCAAAATATTTACATTTAAATCGCATCAAGTTGAAATTACATTAGTGAACATTGTGATTATATATAAGTAGGCCCATATAGGGTGACATAAAAGTTTGTTCACCGTTTGCAAACTTAAATATCTCGGTAAAATTATTCGGATATCTTAAACATTTTCAGGCGTATACAGGACTCAAATATTAAATAATCCTGAAGTTTTCAAGTCGAACGTTCGTTAAATAACGCGACAGTGTACACTGCGGTGCGCGAGGATTATTTCTGGCGCGTGCCTGTATGTGACGTCATCATAAGTCATGCCGCTTCATTGAGTCAAAATAGAAGCATCATGACTGTGAAAGACTGTTTTGTTCACCGATGTGTCGATGTTCAAAGTGTTTTATGTACGGAATGCACAAAACGCTACCGTTTGGGTTTCTCAGGAGTAGAACGTTCCATCTGCTCCACAGATGATGTTTAGTTCGTCAGTGATGATGAGGGGTGGAATGACGGCAAGCGGTATCACAATCCTTCATTTTGTGCCAAATGGTACCTGACTGAACTCACAGTAGGGCCTACTGCATTTATGAGTGTCAAAAGATAGGCTTCATTCTCTTATAAGCTGCATGATGTGGCGTACCAGAAACAAAGACGTGCGCGTTTATAATTTATTATAGCATAACACTGCTTGTAGCAAAGAACAGCGTAGCCTGACGTAATCGTAATATCCGCACTTCGTAATTGCCACTCGAAAATCAAGCGCAGGGCACCATCTTCCTCACGAGCGCTGCGTCGAATCAGATGGGTTGTTCAAAGAATAATCCAGAAATAGTCCAGATCCGGGGTGTTGTCAGAGGGGTGTAAGGGGCAGAGTAGTTGCTAAGGCTGGTGTCGGGTGTAACTTGTAAGGATTTGACTATATGGCGGGATAAGCTGCGTAAAGCGCTTTATATAGATCAGGTCATATTTCGTCAAAAGCATTTCATTCGGTCAATCCAGTTTCATTACTTTTCGCGACAGCTTCTACTCACGAACTTGATATCCACAACTCGATTTCCTAGACTCACTTTTAGGGACTCGAAGAACAACGAGCAGGGCGTCTCCAGCGCCGAGGGCGTTTCTCTACCGACAGTAAATCAACGCCCTCTGCCGACGTCTTTCTTTGTGCATTGTCTGCAACCGATCCATTTAATCAGCCAGTCTGAAAGCCTCGCTTTTTCATATACAATGTCAGCCCAGTAGCTGACAATGAGTGAGGCTATGAAGTTTGATGGCATAAATTGTCTCGTTGCACAGCAAATGAGTCCTTGGTCTTCTTCTCCAATCTGATTAGATTAGATAATGATCATAATGTCAGAGCAGGATACCTAAAATACGTTCCCCAAATGTTTTCCACCCAAGGATATGTTCCATCGCTGTTAAAGACTGCGATTCATTGAAGACACATCACAACTAAACTCGAATTTCATTGGGGCAATTAACCATTTCCACAATAGCCGCAATAATTATTATTCGCACCCAGATTACTCTCAACGGCCATAATGGTGTGGCTATTGGTCACAATAACTATATGGTTTGCTGAGAGACAATTATCTATGAGTATAAGAGTATAATCTGGCAACACAAACGTCTGTTGCTCATAGACACTAGAGCTGCCATAATTCGGGTAGAAAACTATCCATAATGCGATTTCATCGTCAACGTATAAGATAAATTTTTAGTTACAAAGAATACCACTTTCTGTCGTCTGTGGAATAATTGTCTGGTACAGTTAAGAAAGACCGGGAATAAGGGTGAAATTGTCTGGCAGTAAAGATAAGCCACACGATTGAACTTTTTCATCTCAATCGAACCTCATATGATGAACTTCAAACTTCGATAACGTTGTTCCCTTTGACACTTACCACTCCTGAGGCCACTGTGACGGTCAAATTTTATGCGTTTGATACAATAATTGGAGGGGTAAGGGTTAAGAAGTCAGGTTATAATAACAATAACCGGTGGTATTGAAAGCGAGCAGTTATATAGGCCTACCTCTCCAAAAAATTAAGCAACTGTGGCTTACGAGCCAAAGACCATAGAAACTGCCAACAAGGAAGATGAATAGCAAATGTTCATTATTAGAAATTCCGGTATACTGGGTTGCTTTGCGTTATAGGTCCTTGATCCAATACTGGTGTAGCCAAATACTACTTCACAGTATATTGTAGCGCTTTTAGCACCTCTACAAGCCTAACTATATATAAGCCTACGTTGTATTAACGTTGTTCCAACACTTTACCATCACGTGTGCTGGATGGGTATCCAATGCTCAGTGACATCTTGTGGGTGCTAGAACTCATTTTAGTTTTTTCAGGGTGCCGTAGTCTCTGTTAACTGACGTTTAGACATCTAATTGATATCTATTGAGTTAAGTAGAGTACTGTATAATTATCAAGTCTAAAGTTATATCCCTAGTTGTAATTATTGTTGTAATTACAATAATTTCTTCATGCACTATGGCGTAAACTGAATCTTTATTATCTTATAAATGTTTGCATGTTATATGTGATGTACTTTGATCTCGTGTATCACTGATTTATACAATTGACATTTCTTTAACTTCTATATATTTTCACATGTTAAAGCTAGCTTTCCATCTTGTATTTGTCATCTATTTTATTCAGCAGACTAATTATCATTATTTGTAAGCATAACAATATAACATTTTGACTCATTCGGAGAGGGGGTAATGTGAACACGGCGGGGCAATCTTAAATCGATTTTATTATTACCCCGGGGGTAATCTGAAATCATTTTCAGATATGTGAAATCATTTTCAGATTACCGGGGGTAACTTGAAATGGGGGGTAACTTGAAGTCTGTACACCGGCGTGCCTGCCTTGAATTCGAGATGAATCATTGCAGAAACAAACACAGACGCAGACATAGGATTCGATACGCAGACACATTCACGGAAAGATGGAACGGGAACTTTAATCCACCTTGGATTCGAACCCAATATATATGGGCGCTGTAGTAGGAGACTTTCTTTCTCATGGGACGATCGTCCATTCATTCTGCGCCCGTGAAATCGTAGACGCTTGATCGACGTTTCTCTACATTTGCCGACTGACAACAACGTCTAGGTATAGTATGACAGCGAAGGGGAAGAGATGACAGACAAACAGACAGGCAAAGAGATCGACAGACAGAGAGAAGATAGAAGAGGGTAATGTTGGGTGAATGGGCATTAGAGACAGACGGAGAAGGATAAAGATAGAAAGATAGAAAGAGGTAAAGGGAGAGAAAGACAGTCACTTGGCGTAGACATGGAGAGAAATATGGATTGATTCACGTGGGATTGAAGGACAGGGATACATATATATATATAATATTTATACTATATGTTATATATATATATGTATATATAAATGTATAGACAGGAAGAGAATTTAAAGAGGATGGAAAGAGAATGAGTCATAACAACATAATGAGGGAGAGGAAAGAAATGGAGACATAGAAGGAAGGATGGGTAAAAAGCAAAAAATAAGAGAGGGAAGTGAATAAGAGAGAGCAAAAAAGAGAATTCTCATGTAGGGTAATGGAATAAGGGATCAATCGAAAGAGCAAGAGAACCAGTAAGATGCAGAGATAAAGAGAGAGAGAGAGACAGATTAGACAAAAACAGAACTATAGAGAGAGGAAGTGATCCTCAGAGGAGAGAATCATATATATATGTAGACCTATGATAATATAAACATGTCGTCCTTCCTTTTTGCTTTTCTCCACGAATTCATTGTCCGTTGGTGACGATCGCTCGCTCGCCTATCTTGAGATCAATTCTTGTCGTCTTTTAAACCCGGTATAATATCTATTTATGTATATCTATATTTATCATGACGCAATTGGTCTGCTTTAATCGAGTGCATGATATTCCGATGATATACAGCTTATGGGATATTGTCGCTGGTTGTCTCTGTAATATTTTGAAAGTTTTAGGTAAACTCATCTCCCATATGAATGGTCAATTCTCCCTCAAAATCCAGAGACAGGGTACAACGTAGGCCGAAGCAGCAACTCACGTATACTCAGCCGAGTCAGCTCTATTCATATGCATCGTATGTTCTGGTCTCGTTCATCCATCTCTAGCCGTTATTTTGTCACTCTTCTGCCTTGGAATACCTGCTCCATCATTTAGGGATGACCATATGGTTGCATTCCATAGACTTTCAGCTTTCCTTATTATATAATTCCGACTTGAGAATTACTTCATTATCGTGATTCAGTTTCGCAAATATTTCAATTATGTCGTCGATAATCTGTTTTGCGACCTGATCGTGCTCCCTTTGCCAAATCAACGTAGCGTGAATCACATTTATATTCTCTGGCACATAACTAAACATCTGATGAACAATCGTAATCGTAATCTCAACATTTCTACAGCGCCAACAATGCGAAGTCGCGGGAATAATATAGAACATAATATAGAACATAATATAGAACATAATATAGAACATAATATAGAACATAATATAGAACATAATATAGAACATAATATAGAACATAATATAGAACATAATATAGAACATAATATAGAACATAATATAGAACATAATATAGAACATAATATAGAACATAATATAGAACATAATATAGAACATAATATAGAACATAATATAGAACATAATATAGAACATAATATAGAACATAATATAGAACATAATATAGAACATAATATAGAACATAATATAGAACATAATATAGAACATAATATAGAACATAATATAGAATACCCGATTCAATTCAGTGAATTCATTATGCTGAACCGAATTCAGGTGGAAACAGCATTGCCACAGATAACCCTCAGTTCATTTCCAAAGACAATATAGAAGCAACCACTTCGAAACACAATAATTATGATGCCTATTATTTCTGGACTCGCGACGTTTCACGAGTTTACTTGAGTAGCCTTTTCGCTTTTCCTCCAGTTCGGAGTGACTCCTGATAATCAAACAGGTACCAGCGTTTGCAACAGTTAATGGCAACTCAGTCACCTTGACCTTATGGAAATAAAACACCCTTACCACGTTTTGACATGCCCATTCTTTGATTACGATTGTGACGAATACAAATGAAAGCGATAAAGACAGAGTCACAAAGGAAGAAAAGAAAAGATGAAACACATAAATAGAAATAGAATTACCAGGGAGGGAATGAGCAAGAGGGAGAATGAGATTGGACAGAGATAAACATGGGATGAATACAATAACATAGATACAGATGCAGGGGCGGCGATCTGAGGTGGTCGAGGGGACAAATCCCCACCTTTTACAGAGAGGGGCACATTAAAAGCCAAATTTTCTACCCCTCTCATTGGGTGTCCCTCACCTGTCAAACGAGATCGCCGCCTCCGGATAAAGGGAGAGCTAGGGAAACTGACATACATAGCTATTGAGATAAGATTAGATACAGAGAAACACATAATTAGAGATAGGCAGAGATAATGATAGAGGAACGTACAGAGACAAGGGAATAGAGAATGGCGAAGAGAGTTAATATGGCAGAAACAGAGACAAAGAGAGTAACCGATTTAGTGGGAGATAGAGGTATGTAAGAAGTGGGAAGCGAAACAAAAAGAGAAGATATGCAAGACAAGAGAAAACGGGGCAAGAGAGACAAGACAAATGGAGAGATAAAGCAGGAGAAAGAGGCAGAAGAGATTAAGACAAGGAGGCAACGAAATATAGACAGACTAAGATAAAGAGAATGGACCTGAGGTAGGGAAACAGACAAGAATGGATTTGTCGGTTGGCAATAGTGAAATATTATTTAGAAACACAGTAACAAGAATAGAGTGACGCAGCAAGAGCGCGAGAGAGACAGAGACAGAGACAGAGGCTGAGGCAGAGGCAGAGACAGAGACAGAGAGCAAGAGACGAAACAGGAAAAACATAGGGAGATAGAGATAGACAAAGAGTTACACCGAGAGAGAGAGAGAGAGAGAGAGAGAGAGAGAGAGAGAGAGAGAGAGAGAGAGAGAGAGAGATAGATAGAGAGAGAGAGAGAGAGAGAGAGAGAGAGAGAGAGAGAGAGTAAGAGAGAGAGAGAGAGAGAGAAAGAGAGAGAGAGACAGAGAGAGAGAGAGAGAGAGAGAGAGAGAAAGATGGCAAGATATAGTATGGTGTAAGAGGTTATCGATCTAGATGGTGAAAGGACACCATCTTTTCCTTGCTGCCTAAGGCACCTCGTATTCGCTCAAAACGATCGCTGCCTTGAATTCCACAGGGAAATGGGTATATCCGGAAGCGAGAGCAACCGGTCGATAACGCTGTCTTTTGTCTGTGTAAATCAGCGTCTTGTCTGTCTGCATGCTTTTCTCTTGCTATTGCGTTGGTTTTGCTCGTTTTGCATCCTTGTGGTGTCACTGTCTTGCAATAAGTGGGGTGTATACGCTTTTACAGGTTATAACACCAGCCCTGTGATCTACACACGTCTCTTGCACCCTCTTTCTATGCATAAACGTCTGTCAATCTATCTCTGAGTTCCTGTACCAGCCTTTATCTTTCTCTGCTTTATCCTCTGTCTCTCTCTCTCTCTAGACCTATTTTCTGTTCATATCTGTCTTCGTTGCTTTGATTTCTGCGCTGCCTTATTCTCTGTCTGTTGTTCGTTCAGTTTCTCTCCGACGCGGTCTTACTAGCCTCGCTGTTCTGCCTGTATATCTTTCTATTCTACCTATCTACCTATTTGTCTATCTACATATTCACGTATCCACCTATCTATTCCTCTATCCGTCTGAGTCGCTTCTGGGTATGCATAGGTGCATCTGCTTCTAGAAATAAGAAAATCATTATCAGACTCGACTCTGACTTGGACATAACTTATGAAAACAGTACAATTACCGTAGAAAGAAATACGCCTATGCGATTACATCAGAAGAACAGTTTCAAGTTTATTCTCCATTGTAAAATTTCAAACATGGGCCAATCTTCGACGTAGCATTGTACAACCGATCACGAACATTGCAGAAGATATGGACGACGGAGATAATCAAAGGTTACCACAGAGTTAAAAGAACATTCATTTATCCAGACTGAAGGAATCGTAAGCATCGGCTCTTTCTTGTATTTTCGTTTATTGCAAGGAATTGTCGAAGTCACAATGCAGCGACTTACAAATTCATATGAACAAAAAAGGATACTATTTATATAAAAGTTTAGAGATATATAAATTTTTTAAAGAGAAAGTGTTCATTTTCTGCCATTCATATCGGATATTTCTCAACAATCACGAACGTAATCCACAACCTAAACACACACACACAGTCGTACTTTACCTCGAAGCATGATGCAACACTTCGTAGAAAATCGACCAAATCAAACCAAAATAGCTTAGTACAATTTAATCGATTCTTGTATACTCCACTATTACAGCTACTTTAACTACGCCAGTTGAGTCAAAGTGTCGATGACATTGAACTTAGCTATTTTAGTTCGCCTTGGTCGATTTTCTACGAAGCGTTACGTCATTCTTCGATCGAAGACAATGGCGGCAAAAACTGAACAGGAAACCTTTTAACAGAGGTTGCCCGCTTCCCATTGGCGGGTAAGAAACTTGGGTCATTTGAGTGCATTTGCAGCATCACTGACGCCGTCGACAGAGGTCACTTTTAAAGGCGGGATGGTTTCTCGGCTACTTGATTCGGCAATACCAACACTGAGAAGTGCTAAAGCATGGAATCAAGGCTAAATTAGGCCCCTATATGAAAGTCCGCTCAATAATACAAATTTAAAAAAATACCAATCGGACTTACAAATGAACCTTCTTGTGGAAACTCATAGTTTCCTAAAAAAATAATTTCCCATCCGACTAATCTTCCAAGGTTAAATAAACCATGTGATTTCGTTAGTGGTCGATCCTCTCTTCGATTAGCGTCTGCTTGAAAGTATACGTTTTTGTTTTCCCTAACAGCGACGTATACGACACGGACTGACTTGCGGGTCAATCACTTCTGCAAGAGCTTCACACGATTCTACATTCAGAGGTGGTGGACGTCATTGAAGTTTCCCACCCATTCACGGTCGATGCGTTGACCTTTGATTTTGGTGTTTAATTTGCGCTCTGTGGTGCATTGTGCCGATGAAACAAATTGGGACATGGCCTACTAGGTGAAGTTTCCATTTCTTATAATAAATTATGCTATGAACTCCATGCCGCTGTTCAGTGTTCACCGGTTCAATGACTGAGCCACAGGTCACCTTACCTGTACATAGAAACACTTAATTGTGCGACTGGGTTTAAGGAGGCTGTTTATGAAAATGTTGAAAGACTTTGGGAGAGGACAGAAATATGATTTAGCTCATTCTTCTGTAGCCTACTATTCAAACGCTGCGCTGGTACCCCATCAGTGTTCGGGAACGTCTGCCAGAAGGAAGACTTCAATGATAGTCTCCATTGCAACAGAATCCTGGAAAGCATCGACAATAGGTCCTTATAACATGCCTTGCCGTAAGTCACTTTTGCGCCATAAAAGTTTTTAACGTCTTTATAGATGTTACCGAGATCTGTTTTCAATGACATTGACCAGTAACAAGACTTGGGAAGGGCCGAACAATTACTAAATCTCATTGTCACTTTTCCACTACTTACATGTACCTTAATATCGCCAGAGTGCATCCACACGTACATGTGCGCTTATCTCTCGTTACCTCTGTCCCTCTCTTTCTGGCAACTTCTTCGTCTATATACCGCTCTCTCGCTCTCTCTTTCTCTGTCTCTCTCTCTCTTTATCTCTATCTGTCTGTGTCTATGTCTGTCTGTCTGTCTCTGTCTGTCTGTCTCTGTCTGTCTGTCTCTGTCTGTCTGTCTCTGTCTGTCAGTCTCTTTCTTCTCTCTCTCTCTCTCTCTCTCTTTCTCTCTCTCTCTCTGCTTACATGGCACAACCAGTAACTCTATCCCATCCAATTATCTTCCGTGCCGACTGGATCAACCCCTCCGCCTACAGACATTAAACATTCCCATCTAGCCCCTCTGGGGCGGAGACTTGAAGGGGTCAGCGGATTGCTGTCCAAGGTCAAAGTTGATGAACCAAACGGGTCGAAAAATTAATCGAGCGATGGACAGCAATAACGGGTCGGATGGAGACCAACCATCTGCGGCGCATGCGCACACGACACGACAGACGACATCTTGTCGACGCCGTTGAACGCGACTTGATGAAACGGTATTAAGGCAATTGGAAGAGTTAGACAGACAGCGAGACAGATAGACATACAGATGGACAGAGAGACTGACCGACAGACATTCCCAGATAACGACAAAGGGGCATTTGGCCTAAACAGAGCCATTGACGCACAGGCACGCATACTGGAAGACTGATAGACAGGTAGGCTGACAGATGCCCAGACAAACGCACATGGGCACAGACAAAGCAACCGACGGAGGAATGTATATTCAGTCATTCTTATGGAGGTCAATGCGTACAAACATTTCATGCATTTGCTTATCAGACGTTGATTGATACTTTGTTGCAACACATTGACATAGGCTTCATCTCTGCTTATTGTACATTGTCTGTCGAAATACTTCAAAAACCCTCCTCAGATTTATACATATATATAAATGATCTGGCAGGTATTAAAATAACAGACGATATAGTGAGTGTCTATATGTTTACATACTCAAATATGTACAATTTTACATACCTAAACATATAGCCTCATATACATTTATTACCATTTTAATGTGTCTTTCCATTCAGTCTTTGCCAATTTTTGACATGTTCTATTGACCATTGAATTATAAAGAGCTGTTTATTATAGTCTGTTACTTATGTCCATTGTTCAAATGCTGTTCTGGTATAAGCCAAGGTCTATTCCACTTCTGAAGCACTCTGCCCAAAAAACATGCACAATCAATGAAAAAAATAACGGCGATATTTTCAAAAGACTCCAATTGTTAACAGAACCCAGATAACTAACTATAACGGTTTAACCCTACCGTTCAAGTTCTTGCCTCGTAATAAACTGTGATTTCCGAGACTGGCTTTTGGCTGGCAAACTACATCACACTAGGCTGTATCGAAGTTTTCATTTAATTTCTTGCCTTTAAATCTTCAAGCAAAACATTTCATGGCCCACACTAGATATTTCTCAGAAGGGAATCTGGTGCCAGACTGTAACGTGCCATTTCTTAATTTTATTATGAGTTTTTTCCCGCGAGGGGAGTGGTTGACGACCGAGCACACCGCACATTCTGCCCAATCTGCTTCGTAGCAGATACGAACTCTCGCTGATTATGGGACGTCAATAGAACGGTACATGGCATTTGTACACGATGAGAGACTGAGACAGCCAGTCGGGAAACATAGCCGTACACAATTATAATAACGAAAGAAATACCTTTTGCCTCTGCATTGAGCTGCAGGCGACTAGGTCTAAGCCTGGACTGTCTAGAATCGCCTTGATTGCATCGAGATGACCCAGTCGAATTGCCACGTGAAGCACAGTCTCACGACCCAACGTCTGAAATGCCACAACCATAATTCGGAAATTAAATCTACAATCCTTAACTTGTTGAAAATGCTTAATTAAATGATGGCATAATTATGAACATCCTATATCAACTGTGGAAGGGACTCTTTTGGGATTGAGATGTATATATATATATACATACATGCGTAAAAATATATATACATTATGCATACACACTTACATACATACAAACACAATGTCTCTCTTGAAATTTGACATGCAAATATAGATGCATAATGCATACATACATGTGCATATCTGTCAACGCATGCATATACATGCATTCATAGATACAGATGTCTCGACATAGACGGACATGCGTGCAATTACAAACACAGACAGGCAGATACACACATACATAAGCACTGACAGACACACACGAAAACAGGCAGTCATAAAGGACATCATTTCAATATAAAATCACAAAAACGACGTCATTGTCCAATATGCTGACTCATAAATTGATCGCGTGTCGCTCCATTGGTGTCTCTTCCCTTTGCCCTCCAGTTGTCCACACTGGATAACTCAAGCGCTGTCATTCGGCAACTTCCGGCGTCGGCCGGTTCAGTTCCGGTCCGAAGAATGACCGACACGATGTTGACATAACCCACCGAATGCATGTTAAAGAGCAAATTACCAATTCTGCGCTTTTGAGGGAAAATCGGACCATCGAAATGGGCGCCAAAGCCAAATGTTCTTAAAACAAAACAGCAATCCATGCAACATTTAGTTTACAGAATCAAATTTGTTAAGTAGGCCTAACCTTTGAAGTAAGTTGTTAAGTACAGGTCGCAGGAAACGAGTGTCCTTCAAAATAAGGTATAGGTAGGTAGTTGCAGTTTAACGACACAGTGTGATAACTTGTCCTCCTCCTTTATCCTGTCTTGGGACTGGCACTGGCAGAGTGCAACCAGCAGAGGAGTTTTCAAAATAAGGAATCGATCAAGCGGCATATTTGGCGTCGGATGTACATGTTTTAAAGGTATCTAAAATAACTGTTTGTTCATCCATCAGAGTCTGTATCCACTAACCGAGTCCTTGGCGTGAGGATCTGCACCGTAAAGCAACAGCTGGCGAAAGATGGAAAGATTATTCTCCGACAAACCGTTGAGTAGAGCGTGGTGAAGAGCGGTTCGACCCATCTGAAATGATTGTATTCAGACCACATAAGATACTCAAGGCGATGCAAGGTAAGATGAGGCAAGGTAAGATGAGGCCACGTAATATTATAAGGTAAGGAAAAATAAGCTGATGCAGATATACATGTAAGTATGCATGTTTTCATGCAAATATCTCTATGCAAAACACCATTGTGCGTGTATGCATGTATGAATGTACACTTGTACGTTGGTGTGTATTTGGCTACGTAGGCCTATGTTTGTACGACGTCGTACGTAAGCATGGATATTATCTGTTTGTATACATCTATGTTTGAATTCCGTGTGTGTATTCATGCATGCATGTATAGAAACCATAGGTGCACCTAAGTATGTATGTATTTATATATTTACTAATTATTTTTACTATCACCATGATTACCATTGTGGTTGTTGTTATTGCTGCTATTATTATTATTGTTGCTATTATTATTAATAGTATTAGGCCCTATTATTGTTGTTGTTATTATTGTTATTATGATTATTATTATTGTCATTATTTTTATTATTATTATTATTATTATTATTATTATTATTACTTTTTTTGTCCGAGGTAGAAATAATCCTTCAGGCTTGATGAAACTAAAGCTAAAAACTGTGTTTTTGTTATTATTACTATTTATTACTATTACTATTAAAAAATGTGTTATTATTACTATTACTATTTATTACTATTACTATTAAAACTGTGTTGTTATTACTATTATCATTATATTTATTAATTACATTCGCGGTCCTTAGTGCTTTGGTTATGATGGACGTGGGTCCATTGTTGTCTTAGATCATGTTCTAAATCGATTGCCGACTGTGCGAATGCTGGGCTTTCGTCTTGTAATAAACTTCGGAACCAAGATAGGACTGGACGGACGCTGTTGACAATCTCTTTAATAAGAGTCTAATGCTGCTGAGACGCTGAGATGGCTGAGCAGGATGCACTCGTGCTGATCTTTTGCCATAGGAAAACATGAATAACTGTCCAAGTAGATTCAAAGCACGATTGAATTAGGTTGTTTGACTAAGTCGTTGGGTCGCAATCTGCGTTCTTCAATATAGAAATGCAGCTTTTGGTAAGTTTGGTAACCTAGCCTTTCAATTTATTTTTGGACATGATGCTGAGTTCGAGATACGCTACGTAGTCCATAAACTGCGAACAACATGTTCACAATACGCCGTGGATGAGAATCCGATTACGTTCTGAGTGTCTGGCACTGTCTGCACTATTCGGCAACTCGCAAGTGCTTTCTCTTCTAGTTATCTGAGATATATCGCTTATGTATATCGTTCTCTTCTTAAAGACTTTAACATAATGGATACTGATGCAGATAACTGCTCTGTGAGGTGCATAATGGTGCTTAGGCCTATATGTGCATTGTACATCAATATATGTATGTAATTTGTATGTGTATATGTCTGTATGAACGCATATAGTAGGCCTGTATATGTATGTATTGGGTGCTTATTAGAATTAAGAAAATAAGACGAAGCGATTATTTCCTTTCCATACGTTCCTATTCCAAATAATCTCTTCCTTTTGCAGAATAATGCTGCCATTTATCCAATATATTACAACACCTTTATCATATACTATTTTCTTCCTACACATATTTCGTCTATGGTCGACCTGCTCTTCTGCCTCCTCGTCGTTTTGTTTCACATACAATTTCACCACCCCTCATATTTTCTCAATCCCTCCTTTTGTTGCTTTTCTTCCTCCTCTTACCATTCCTCCCACATTCTCTCATTCCATCATCGGATATCACTCCTCCTGTGTCTCCTCCGTCTTAACCTCCTCCTCCTATTCATCCTCCTTTCCTGCTTCACCTCCTCTCTTATCCTTCTCTTCTATCCATTTCCCTTCACCTCTTCCAATACTTTCTTTCCATCCCGTTAAGGTCATTCCTCTCATTCACCCTGCCCTTCCTCCTGTCTCATAAGTAACGACCCAATGTATAACCCCATCCCATTGCAGTCTCGCTGGCTGCGACCTATTACCGTTCAGTCTCATCCGGCTAATCATAATCACCGCTCTAATCCACGCGCGAGCCCTTTACTGTCACCGTAGACAATCAAACACTTTGAAGTCGTTGCTGGATTCTGAAACACGAATGTGGCCACAACGCCTAGACGTAAGTGTCTTGTGGTAAATAAACATGGTAGACGAGTGTTTCCATTACGGGACCGTACACGCGTATTTAAGGGTCGCGCGGATTTGCACTCCCCACTGTTTGAACTCTGACCGTGCCAAGCCTTGATAAAGGAAGAGGGCTAATAATTTACGTTATCAAACAGCGTTGTTAAATTGAAACTACGCTGTATGTTAAATGTGTTTGTGTGTGTGTGCGCGTGTGTTTAGGTGCGCACCCCCGTGTCAGTTAGTGTAGCACCTATAAGGTACATCGCTGAAAAGATACCTCGGTGGGGTCAGAGTTTATGAAGAACAACAAGTTCATCGGGAGATAAATGATGCCCAGAAATAAATAATGCCCCTTATATTGTAGGTCTATAATATCGTAGCATTTGTAAAGCGCCTTATGTTAGGCTGATCCGCTCTTAAACGTTGCCAATGAAGGTTCCGAGAAAAGTGAAAGAGGATGAGAGACTGCCATGTAAAATTTTATAGCGATGAGAAAGAGATGGCGCGTTCTAAAGAGAGAACCCATTTTAAGCAAAGAATCTAGAGTTCATTCTAGACTTGATCATAGCAGTTCTAGAACAGGTAACCAAATGGTAAAATCTATTGGCGAAACGAAGTGTCCGTGGGAGGAAGTTGAATGAGGCCAACGAATTATGTCAACCAGATAGGCCTATTTCTGCATAAGATCTCACTGCGCCTTCAAGATTAGAATGAGAATTTTAAACTGTAAGCGGGCACGGAATATTGTATCCTGAATGTTCAAATGAAAACGGGAGGAGGAAATAAAGTTCATAATGCATGAAGGTAGAGAGCACTGGAGAAGGAGGACTGGACTGTCAGTGTAGCAGTTGTGTTGAGTACCAGTTGAAGTGGACAGAGACTAACCTTAGGAATACCAATGAGATGACAATTGCAGTTGTCAATTCGAGGACATGTATAAAGGCATGAACTAAAGTAGTAAAGGTGGAGGAGGATAATCAGAACAGCGAATGACCCCGAGACGCCGTAAACGAAAATAGAAGTAGAGTGTGAGATTGGATTATTATGTGTTCAATATAAGTAAGCAAACTATCCAAGTGAGATGTAGTATGTAGCGAATAAGAATACGACAGTGCTTGTGCTAGTATCTGGTCTATACAGACATTAGAATTCAGAGTGAATCGCTGTGCACTAGTTCGACTTGCCCGGTATAAACTAGCGATCTCGTTGGCAGTTTGTGAATTTACGACGTAATTAGTTTTTCTTTCAGTTGAAATTGAAGAGCGTCTTGTAACTAATTTCCGGAAATGTCCTCTGGAAGAGAATTTCCTGCGTCGAAAATACGCGTTGAAAATGACAATCGCTTTTTAAGGTCATTCAAGTGAAGCCAACCGATGGGCGAACGGAAAGACAATTAGTTGGGCAGACAAAGCGACAGAGCAACAAACAGAAAGACATACGGACGAATACAGAAATATCAGACACATCAGGGGCGTCAATCTCCCTCTGAGTGATGGAGGCAACATGTGTCAGGAAGGCAAGATATTCCCCTTTAAGACTCAAAAACCATCCTCTGACTGATAGAGAAAGATACACAGACAGTGTGAACAGATTACCGAATAATCTTGTACCTTATTTATGTATTTATTTATTCTGAAATTTGATATCGCCCTTCTTCCAACATCTTTTGCTCAAAAGTGAATACACACACCTCGACGGCACAATTGCAGTTGTACTGCAGAGCAAATGTGCGTGAAGGACTTGCTCTAGGTCCCTATACATAGTGACTCCTAGGACGAGGGTTGAACCCGCTCGCTCAGCGCACACTGAGTGGTACGGGTCGACCGCTCTAACCAATCAGCCACCGTCCACACATTATATGTAGCGCCCGTACAGAGAGCAACAGGCACGCATGCAGGAAAACCGGAACAAGATAGTCTCACAATTCTGCTAGATAAGGGTGAGTTATAAATGATCCAAAAGACATCTAAACAGAAGGCGCACCAACGCCGTACTAGTAAGATATGTAAATTTACTTATGCATATCAACTGTTATAATTATATATATATATATATATATACCAGACATTAACGTTCTCTTATCACCAATTTATCCAGCCAACAGTGCTTTCTATTACTGAAACTTGGTTGCAGGAGGACTTGGTTGAGTCAAACATATGCATGTCTACTACTTTATTCACAAGGACAGGTCAACGATGTAAGGAGTCTGGGTAGATTCATTCATCAGGAGTGGCTGTGAATTTCAGATAATTGAGGATGATCGGATAGTTAATCACCAGTGCACTTCTCAAAGTCTATAGTTTGCTAATATCAAGTAATCAGCTTGGAAGGGTTATACAATATGTGTCATTTATAGACTCCCAGCAAAATATCTCGACCAATGTAACTTAGAACTTGGTGGTTTACTATCTAAACTAATGCTCAATTTATGTCATTTTCCAGAAAGGAGATTACAACATGATCTGTTTATTATGTTATCTCATCTGCTCAGGGCCGTATCAAGGGTGGGGCCAGCGGGGCCGTGGCATAGGGCGCAAATGTGGAAGGGGGGCAAATTTCAGGATGGAATAACTTTTATTAGATCTATTCCACAAATTCATTCTTTCCTGAAATATGGCACTATTTTCATTCACGAATAAAAACTAAAATTACAGTTTAAAAGTGCAACTAAGAAAGTGTCTTGGTGGAGTTATGCCAGTTAAGTCATTTCTTGAGTTTTAATAAATTTCATATTATATTCGAAATACAAAATATGGGGGCGCCAGATTGATGCTAGACACAGGGAGCAATTATAGCTCGGTACGGCCCTGTGTCTGCTTATCTCATGGCCATACGAGAACGTTCTTCAATCTGCTTACATCTCATCGCCTTGTGCCAACCATTTTAGACCAACGAGAATCACACTAGACACAGATGCTCGATAACATGTTCACTAATGTACCAAGTCATAACTTATACACTTTCAAAATAACTGAGGATTTATTTGACCACCCGCCTATATATGGATGACAATTAATGATCTGCATCCTCTACTGGAAAAAACCGACTCATGTGAAAACAATTGTCAATAATATGACAATAAACACATCTAATAACTCAGTTAACGAGTCAGATGGGTCAGATGTTTATATAGAGCATGTAAGATGGAGAATATTAACTTAGAAATTAGAATACGCAGTAGTTATTGACATAGAAATTATCATTATGAGAAATTTTAAAAACAGATAATAATATATATGCCTAAAACTAATATGATCAAGTAGCCTTGGACGACCACGGCTTTATTGAAATCTTGCAAATAGAAAGCACCACTATATAAAAAACCCATTAAAATCCTCTCGTTGGAAAGCAGAGCGAAATTTGAAGCCTATAGAAATAAGCTAAACCTGCAAAGAAGCACAGAGGCAATATTTACGCTACGAAAACTCTAGCATGTGAGGAAAACCTGATTAAAACCTGGAGAGTAATCAAGCCATTTTCGATGGCACTGTACCTATAGCTTTTTATTATAGATGACGCTGAAAGTAATGATAAAAGCCTCTAAGCTAATAGATTTATTAATGAACTCTTTGCAAACATTGGACCAAAATTAGTGAAGAAAATAAATATACTTCTTCAATAGACATCGAATTACCTTCGCCACTCGAGATTATTACAACCTAAGAAAGCTCCGCATGCTACACACAGCGAAGGACTTGATTAGATATTAAAACCACAGATTGCGAAGTCTTAAATTGAAGCTACTGCATCTCGTTGCCTTTAGCACAGATAATTGAGTTCTCTATCGCTACAAGAATAGCTCCAGATAGCTTAAAAACAGCCAAAGTAATCACTACATTTAAAATGACGTTAAGAGACAAACTGGTAACTACATATAATGTCAATTTTGCCATAGTTTTCAATTTAAAATATTCATATAGAGGAGAATGATGACATACTTAGCAGCAAATAATCAAGGTCAGCATTGATTTCCGAAATGCCACTCTACTTTTATGGCAGTCACAGAAAAGTACAATTAAATCCCATACGCCAGAGACAGCAACCAATCCTCCAAAGGTGTTATCCTCAATCTATAAGACTTTTAATACGGTCAAACACGACATCCTAATTGCGAAACTGAACCACTGTGGGACTAGAAGCATTTGTCTTGATTGGTTCATAGATTACCTTAAAGGCAGAAGTGAGCAGCGTGTTCTATAGTTAATGGACAAGCCTCGATCACGGCTGCAAAGTAAGGCATTGGGTAACAGTGAACTGGAAATGATCGCAGTTGCCACCACAGAAAGAATAAAGCACGGCATAAGATATCTAGATGTGCTGAGAAGTTCCTTATAAAGAACAGACCCAAATATTGTGGACAGAATTACAACAAAGTGAGCGAAGTCATCTGATATATCCTGAAAATCTAGATTTTCATCTGCTGTCAATTATAAAACATCAGCAGATACGGTCGTATTCAAGTATAATGGCGATAAATGCATGCAATCCAAATCGATTAATATGATCAGTATCATACACTATGATAGATAGCCTTTGATAGCTACCATATAGATTATATAAATATTATATTAATGATTAGTGAGGTTCATGTGACTTATGTGAATAGAAAATGAATAATAAGTTCAAGTATGTATATTTGCGTAGAAATATGTTAGTTCCAACTAGACAGAGAGGGGAACAACCCCAACTCCGGTGTGTGAGCACTCAAATAAACATAAAATTATCCCAGTTTGGAGTTATTTGGTTGAGTAGCCGGCCGCGAGCTTAGGTATCTAAGACTCATAGCTTATCGTACTCTCTATGTGTAGGCCACGCTGCTTGGCAATGACAACGATTATCCTCAGAATTATGATGCAAGCCTTCTTGTCATAAGTCAGTGTTGGTCACTAACTACCCTGCAGCGTGTGTCAAACTACATTTTAAGCAATTTGTCTAAAAGTTAATTATTTGTTATAAAAACAATGACTAACTACCCTCTCAATAACTTTTTTAAATGCTTTTTGCTCATCTTGTATACGATGGGAAGTGACTTTCTTGAGACCCAGAGCCGTAAACGTTGTTGGCCTGCGAATGTCCGACTGTATACACATGGAGCGTACAAATAGGCTCTATGTTATACATGTTGTTATTTCTGTAACACACGTCGTACGAACGGTACTGTCCGCAATTGTTATGAGTTCATTTAGTGCTGGCCTTAAAAATTTGGTACGCAATAGCGGCAATACGTATGTTCCGCACATGATATTCATTAAAAACATATTGAAAGATGTACCATAATTTCGTAAAAAATTGATCTTTTATCTTTCTTTTGGTACGCAATTGCGAATTTTGCTTCCATGCAGCGCCACCACTAAGTTCACTAAGGAAGTGCGTATGGAACACCGAATCGGTGTTCCATACGCACAGAAAGATAGAAATGCATGCGTTGATAGAATCTATCAACGCATGCATTTCTATCTTTCTATAACAATGCAACTGCAAGGACATTTATAACGTACGCCGCGGAACGCGTACATCGCGTAGGCAAACGGTACGCGTACGTTATTTCGGTAAGTAATGTACGGTCGCAATATGGCCCTAACAATGCCATACAATTATTTTAGATACTGCAATAAAAACAGCATCTTTTAAACTTCAATATTGGAATAACATCAGATGCTAGATTATTACTGCTGTCTAATGACCCAGAACAACAAATGACTAGGCTACGTCGTCCTCCTCATTTCAGGACCTGCCAGAGCATAAGGAATTATAGAAGGAATTGATTCAAGTGCTAGTAGTATAGATTCAGTGTTCAAGGCGCATCTAAGTCAGGACCTTTGATGTAATAATGATGATAACGAGGATGAAGATGACGACGACGACGATGATGATGATAATGATAATGCTTATTATTGTTATGACCGAACGGCGTAATCGAAAAGAATTAATATTATTATAATTAGGCCCCTGGTTTTTTGTTTAAAACTGAGTTACAGTACTAACATTATCCCTGCTTTCGAGTTCATATCCGTTTTCTCGGATGGCATTCTGAATGGACGTGAGATCTCTTTCCTTAACAAACTTGAGAAATGTCTCCACAGTGACTGCCTTGTTCGTTCCAGAATGTCCAATATTGCGCCAAGGGGCGTGAAATCCAGTGGTACCAAAAGCGCACTTTGGCGCTCTCTCGTGGTTGGCGGACGGCTCTACCCTGCGCATGCGCTCTGCGACAGTGGAGGCAATCCGGGACTTAGTATTGTTCCTATTGGAGAGATGTGAAGGAACGTCGGAATAGCCAGAGTCCGAACTGGGACTTTTAAGGACTATCTCCGGCTTTGGATCGCGTTTCCAAAGCTTCAGATGTCTCAGATTCATGGCTCAACGAAGCTGGACTGTTGTCTCTAAAAAGAACGCAAAACATTCTGCCATAATTATACCTAATTGTTACATCTGTGTTCAACGCATCAATTCAACCATAATTATGAATTCAAGCTCTATCTTACATTACAGTATATACATATTTGATAGTACAGTTCATGTCGTGTGAGGCTGTCATAATATGTCGTTAAAACAACTGTAGATCGTTATTATTCCCAGATCGTGGCCCCTTTAGAACTTGTCCTTAGATATAGACACCACTATGTAGGCTACTATGTAGTAAGGTCAAACCTCAACGGTCTTGGTAGCCACTAGAATCTGATGTCGTTGACTGTGTCTACTTAAAGGAAGTAAATGATTAAGAAAAAAACGAAGAAGGGAACGAAGAACAAGAAGAAAACAGCGAAGGAATTAATTTAGGAAGAATTAAAGAGATCAAGCAGAAGAGAAAACGAGAAAGCAACAAGCAAACACACAGACAAAAATAATCAAGTCAACATACAGAAGGAAGGAATGAAAAGGAAAAAAACATAAGAGAAGACGGAAAATGTGGTGGCGGTTACTAGGCATACAGATAGGTCTATGACTCTATGTAAGGAAGTAGGAAGGAAGACATATGCTGAAAAGAAAGCTAGTGACTATTTCAATGATTAATTACCTTTCTGGTTTTTGAACATTCGTCTTTCAGCCAACAGAATTCACGGTTTAATATTCAGGTCCAGGTGAACTTTGATTCAAATCAGAGTTCAGGAAACACCTCGCTTTACTAATTTTCTGTTGTATTGTGTTGCATCTTGCTGGACTGTGTTGTGTTGCACTGTATTATAATTTATTAATACTCTTACACTAAAGTCTTTTGTTGCATTAAGTATTGTGATATGTCGAGTCACAGGAACAGTCAGCCCCGTTCAAAATGCGTCGCGCTGTGTTCGTACGCAGTCTGTTTTCCACAGATATCCTTCCGCCGTCTGAAAACAGCCGCAAGATGTCGCCGACGGACGGGTCAGCATATCAGTCGCAAGCGATAATCGGCGATCCACGTTCGTCAAGACATGTCGCCAGAGGGTCGTCAGCAGACATCTAGTGGCGGCCGAGTGAGTGAATCACTCCCAAAGCAGCTACGAATGGCTGCTGGCTGCCGATAGTTACGCGGACGCAAAGAAGTAGACAGCAAAGGACGTATAGTTCATTCCTATGCATCCTTTGTTTCTTGTTTCCTCCTGCGGTGGCCAAGCAATATCTCTTTTGTTTTCCCAGATGTTATCTTGTGTCCTCGAGAACAGTGTTCCCTCGTGTTCGCATGTAAATTATCGGGCAAATCTTGTCCCTTCAGATATTTCCCCATTTCTTTGTAGTGTCGTACCCTTGACTTGAGATATCGTTCGTTCTCTGTGTATTGGGAATCGTTCCCTAAAGAAAATGTAATGGCTCTTCTCAGCTCCTCTGTCGGTGGCCCTAACTGCATTCTGCGATCGCTTAATTAATGTGGCTCATCGACATTGTTAAGTTAGGCACATTCACAATGAGTGCAGTGGCCGATTTGCCAGCTACAAGAGATAGTACGGAATTCTATTCATTGCCTTGTTTCCTTATAACAATTTGAACCCTGAATGAGCGTCAGTTGCTGGTTGGTCGTAGGCTTTTGTGTCTGAGCGAGACACTCAGTGAGAACCTTCTCTAGCTACGCGGGCTTCTTTCGTTAAGGACGCAATGTTTTAGAATTGCAACTGTAGCGGAATGAGCAATACGCAAGTACATCTAAGGGAGCGACGTAAAAAGAAATTTATTAAAAGTTGACAATGATCAGTAAATTCTCTACGCGTAAATATTGATCAGTTGCTGAACTAGAACACCACATTGTGAAATTAATATAACGCTTATTCTGATTTGTGCTTTATCAGAACATGGCATATAGGGTTTGCTGATTCGAGTAGCTAGTTAGAATGACAAACCGATTAACATTGCGCATTTAGAATCCTAAACGTTGAGTCCCTTACCTTGAAATACCTGCGCTCTGCATTTAAATTTTAGTGAGACCTGGTGCGAATTCCAACAGCTGCAAGCCCTTTTTAAAGGATTTAACATGATAAGGGTAATATTTTTATATATTTTAAATTGGTAAGCTTCTCTTGACTAGTTTAGATAAAAATGTAGAATAGACCATATAATTTTATTATTCATTGCAAATGAGATCGTGAGTAACTTTTGACAAGTTTTTTGTACAAATATGCGCAAAATTCAAGGGGATAAGCTTATATCATTCTGATTTAGCGCTCCATTCCGAAATCCCATACTCAGTTCGGACCTGAGAATCAATCACCTTAGACCAATCGAGCTTACCTTTGCGACATATATGTCGCAATAACATATATGTCGCAATAACGTAGGCCCTATATGCCGCAATAACATATATGTCGCTATAACATATATATCATAATAGCAATTGCGGCAGAGACGGTTCGTCTCTGCCGCAGTTGCTATTGCCAGCTCCGGCAACGCGGTGCGTTTTCCCGCTTCCTCTCTGCTGAACTGCATCGACGCTTATAAACACGCTTTCATCGTTTCCTGCTTATAGATTTCCGTTACGCCCCATATATGATGGGCTTCAATGAAGTTCCGTCCTGCCGGATATGGTCACCAAACAAGCACGTTCCTGCGAACAGCAAGTCTGCCGAGTGGACCACATTCCACAGTTTTGGTCGGGTTTCGGACCAGGGAAGTGGTCTCGAGACCACGATCTTGGTCTCGAGACGGTCTCGAGTCCAGAAAACTGCGGTCTTGGTCTTAAGGGAATGGTCTTGGGATTGGTCTCTGACTCTCCGTCTTAAATTAGCGTTCTTGACCATTTGCCGTATCAGAGCAATTCTTTTCGATATTTTGTCGGTTATTTTTCGATTATTTGAGATACCGGATGTCTATGCCCTACGCGATTGTTATCGATCTATGGTGTGCTGACCAAACTAATAGATCTTTATTTACATGTTACTATGGGCAATAAATTGCATTTGCATTGGAGCCAGCCATTTCAAAATTTGCTTTCAGAAATATCAAGGTTTTGGAACAATCTAATAATCATGTGGTCGGCCAAGCGTAGACACTGTTAACCTACAATTCCGAGTACAAGTACACCATTCAAACGAAACGTCATACTTGTTCAAATGTCTTAAGGTATTTACCTATCGTATACTGAAAGCAATTTATAGTGTGATATTCTCAGGCCGTACCCAAGGGCTGAACCCGCAAAAGTTCAAAGTGGCTGGTAAAACTGTCTTCCGGACCATTATTGGGATTAATATTCTTCAGCAATAAAATTTATGATTTAGGTGTTTTTCCGTTTTAGCGTCTTGATAAATTGAACTGTTTATAAAAAAGGGTATCGGTCTTGGTCTTGGTCTTGGTCTTGGGCTCGGACCATCGGTCTCGGTCTTGGGCACGGATCACTCAGTCTCGGTGTTGGTCTTGGTCTTAGACCTCTCGGTCTTGGTCTCGGTCTTGGTCCTGAGTTTTTGGTCTCATGCCCAACACTGTTAGATGTGAGATGTTCTCGACTTGCTTCTGCATCCGGCGATGTCCAGATAGCCTTGCTCTCACGTTTTTGCGGGAATTTGATCAGTAATAGGACAATAACCCTCTCACAATTACCCCCGGACAATAACCCCTCCCCGGATAGCAATGGTAAGACAAGAGTAGGCTTTAGAAATGTACCACAGATCGGAAAGTAATTATGAGACTGTAACGAAATCGGGTTACACTCTACTTCCGGGGCATCAATTTGTGGCGAAACCGGTCACACCTTACTTTTGCGTTCCAATTTGTTGCGTACCTCGATTCTACCTACTTCGGTGTCAGTTGTGGCACTTCTGGTTCACCTCCCCTTAATCCTCTGGTACCATCAGGAGGCCGCAATGTTGTTTTACCCAGGTCCGAATGTCCGCAAGGTAAGTCTGGCTTGTTGGCGCAGATATGAGAAAGATCACCAATGTCAACGATCTGGGCTCAGCTAGGCAATTTTGCCACAAGACAATTGGTAGATTTAGCACACATGGAAAGTCATTATTAGGTAATTTCGTAGATTAATTTACACAGTTTACACAAAGAGTGGGTGGGCTTTAAAACTCAACCAAACATCGAAAGTAATTAATATAGAATTTAGCAGACGATTCCATTGAAAGTTGGCACAGAAGCTTTTCTTGCTGGTCATCCATGACAACCTCTAAGGAAAAACTAGGTTGACTCAAACTGTTTCTGAACGTCAATAGAAACTACAAGCAGCGCGATGTTATTGACTACCTACAAGGAACAGCTCACAATTTGTCTTTTTTGTGCGCTGAACTATTTGACTATAAACAGCATTTTCTTCTAGAGATTTAATTTAATAGGCCTACTAACTTTGAGTGGCTCTCTAATATAAAACAAATGTCTAATAAAATCATTATAAATACATGTTTCTTTCTTATTATTTGTAAAAGAATATAATTATTCGTAGACCCTATTAATGGTGTACGGGAATTGTCGCGTCTTACCATTGCCATCCGGGGGGTTAATGTCCGAGGGGTTATTTGCATGGGGGGTCTTTGTCGGAGAGGTTATTGTCCGAGGGTTATAATTGTTCTAGTAGGCCTACCAATTTTATTCCCTCTGTCACAGGATCCTGCGCCGCTGCTCCTTTTCCTCCCTTTGGAGTCGGGCGTTCTCAGTACCTCGTTCTGGAATAGCCTTCCGCCGACACTTCATCTGTGTGTCTGTGTTTGTTCGTTTATTGAATCATTCCAAATGGCGAACGGCATATGGCCACAAGGATAAAGAATAAAGGTAAATCAACTGTTTAATTAAATGTTAGTGTGGTATTCGACAGATACTATTTCCTATAATAGGATTCTTAGGATTACACCAACTGTTCACACCATGACCTGTTCTTCTCTGGCCCTAAAGACTGTATACTGTTTAACCGAGTTTGGGTCGGGAGCGTTTCTGAGTAGACAAATAAGGGGCGCTATAAAAATAAGAATAACGACGAAGTACACCATGCGGCCACAACGTTCGTGCTTGGGGTGGCATGGTAGGTATGTGCTACAGTAACTATGCTATATATGTAGGAAAGTAAGACCGAGCAAAGATGACCAATTACTTACAACGACTTAAAGAGCCAAATCAGAATCGCATGGACAATGTCGCTTTTAAAAGACGCTCTTCATAGTCATATTACCCTTCCAGAAGGCCGCGTCACGCCGCCATCTGGAAGGCCTATTGCGTAGCTTTACAAAAGCTCTATCTATTGTATAGCTCTACAATAGACTTTCTTATTAAATCACACTTAAAATTATTTTAAAAAACATCGATTTTCACAATAAAAATTGAATACAATGTCACTTGAAATTTTTTTCAGGCCATATTGTCTACTAGAAAACACTACATGTAGCTTGCTAAAGATGTTCTCATGTTGGATAATGTATATTCTACTAATGGTAAAGTAGACACTATGAGAAAAAGATTCCGTAAATCCCACTATCCAAAATTGATTTATCATAAAATCTATTAAGCATAGACCTGCCTGTGGAAGTTAGATCAGATCAGGCTAATATAGGAGCTCGTCATCTAAAAGCAAAATTGCACTCAAATGGTTAGTTATTGATTTCCAATAACATATTTGTGATAATGATATCATTATCCCAAGTTTGTTATTTATAGACCTATGTCTTAATATTTATAAAGCAACTGCACTGTTAATAAGTTATGTTTCAAGAGTCTAACATAGGCTAATCCGTAAAGCGGGTGAAGTCTCCTGGATGTAAGAGCACTGGCTAGTTATAATACCAACGGGGATGGCTGGTAAACGCTTGAAACCTTCATGTCTTGTGTTGTGAGTGAATTGACAATTAATGTATACTACAAACTGATGGGTCGGGTGTTGTGGGCTTGGTTGTTGGGAAGAGAACAAAAGATTGGTTTAAGCAATAGAAACTTTCAAAGCGTCGCCCAAATTACGGTAAGACTATTCTAGATGATTTTAATAGCCACCGAAGTGCAGATTGCTTTCAGAAACGATCATGGAGTGCAGTGGGATCGGCCACCTCACTCACGAGTAGGCCCTATATTTAAGTCTAAGGTTATTAGCACCAATAAAGGCAACTCGGGCACGTAGGCATAGAGAGCGAGACGGGCGGACATAGCACCGCCGATTTCGCACTTAATGTGTAGAGTTTGTCCATTCACTGCTAGGCCTACTCGTCCGGAGCATCCCATCAACAGGACCCCGAAAACTGTGTCCAGTTTCGTGCCTCATTGATTGTTAGGGCGATTTCGACCGGTCCTCTTGCAGCTCATAGCAAATGGTGATGGTTAGGAGTCATGGAGTTTCATTACAATTATATAAAGTCGTGACAAGGTCATGACAATGTGTAGGCCTATATTATATAATATTATATTCATCGTGAGGTCGAATATTATATAACTATTATTTATATATTACATATTATTATGTATATATGTAAGGCGGCAGATGATAATATATATATATATATTTATACATTGTTATGAACTGTCACCTTGTTTGATTGACTCATTGATCCATTGTCTCATTGCTTTGCTTATTGGTTCATCGATTCATTGATTGAGAGCCCTCTGCAGCCAACGTCTTCCTGTGGGGCTGATTTCGCGTGCCTATAGTGTTTCACTTGACTTCTGACCTCCTGGGTGACTTGAGGGGCCGTGGAAAATTAACCGCTGGCCTAAAACGGATCACATACTCCCCATTTCTCTTCCAAGCCATAGCCTTCGTTCTTGTATATACTGTAAATCGCAGATAGCGACTCCGCTTCGATAAAAACATGGAAGAGTCCAGAGTTAAACGCGTGGACTTCTGTTGAAAAGCAGCAAACGAGAACCTCGATATTTGTAAAAGCGTATATACATATGTTACAGGCAATTAATGTGTGAAACTATGGATTTTGCAAAATGCCTAAGAAATCTGTAAAACCCTAACTCAACACTGACCCTAGCCCTGCACTAACCCTACACTAACCCTTACCTCTGACCCTAACCCTGACCCTGAGCCTGACCCTAACCCTTACTCTAGTTCTAACCGTAAATGGGCGATAAAATTGTCACGACTTTATATAATTTTAAGCGCCCTTGTAGCGGCATGGCTAGGTTACGGCTCTGTAGAAATTGTCGCTTAATGATAATTGCACCAGAGGTGTAACAAGATTTTGAAAAGTGGGAGGGGGGTATAATTTCCCAAATATTGCCCTTCCGCTTTTTAAATTTTGCCCCCACAAAAATATGAAAAATGGGGGGCACAAATTATCATAACACGAATCATCTTAAAAAGTCATTGGAGAAACATAAAAAAGAACCCATTTTGGGGGCACATGGGGGGCAATGAGCACTAAACCTGAGGCGCTTTGCCCCCCTCTGCCCCGCTTGTTACATCCTGAATTGTACATATTGCCTAAAATCTAAGAAACCAGGCATTTTACAAAATCCCTGTTTCACACATTGCCTGAAGCATATATCCATTTCCATCCGATAGCAAACGCATCAAAACATAAGATTCGTTTTGTAGATAGCCAGTGGTCATTAAACATAGGCCTACGCGTACGTGTTCTGTACATGAGGGGCACTCAGAAATAGAGGATAAAAATATGTGTTGAATTTAGATAATAACTTTCATTCAAGGCTTATCTAGTCTAGAGTGTGACTGTGAACTAAGATTGTTGTGGATTGTATGCATTATTTTTATCTGAAGTTTAGGTTCGATACACGTGTTAAATGCGACTATGAAATTGTTTGTGTAGTTGGAACCAATTTAAATATGCCTAACAATTTTTGATGCAATTTTACCCACGTTCTTTTGTAGTATATTTGCTTACAAATGTTAGTCCAAATGAGACGGCAGACATAACGTTTTTCTAATTAGGTTCGATAGGCCTACATGTGTTAAGTTAAACTGTTTCGTTTTCTGTGCAATTTAGTGTTAGATTAGTGTCAAATAGTGTTATTTAGCTAATTAAGTTCAATTTTATCAAATATTGTTTTTTTTATTGAAGTTGAAAATTGTAATGCTGACAAGGGGGAGGAGGCCGCGAAAATATTTAACGGGATGCAGCGAAAAACTTAACGCTGGGTATTGTAGGAGAAACGCCCGTCCTACAGTTTCACCACCTCTAGACCTTTGTCCTCCCCTGGTGCTATGTCCTCTGGTCACTGGCGTTATAGAAGCTGCTAATTAATAATTATCATACATGTATGCTATGATGTTATTACCTAGAGCACTTAATTTCATGTGCTATAGTTTAGCCTGAGTGACGGTCAAGCTTCACTCTAGCACCATTCATAATCCATAGAAGCACACGACTACGGGCTTTTTTGTGGTTAGTCACTGATGAACAGAAGTCCATTCTGAAGAGTGGTCAAATGCAACAAATGACTGTGTCGGACGCTGACAGTGACAACGGAACTGCCTACGACCAATGCATTGTGGGATCTCTCGGCACCGGAAGTAGTTTGATTTAGAACTCGATGGCCGATCAGAAACTGACATCTGATGGTCAAATAGATTTAGTCCAATCTCGATCCATCCATTTATCCACTCCACGATCGATCGATGACGCCATCCATTCATCCATCCGTCTGTCCATCCATCCACTTTACTTGCGCACCCAATCGTTCGTTCGTTCGTTCATTCGTTCATTCATTCAGAAGAGACGGGAGCAAATGAAGACACTCTGTAGGTCTTGCATTTCAAAGAAACTTCAGCTCTCAACCGATTCTGTATTTCATTTTCGTAAAGTGGAAGTTTCTTTCAAGGCGCCTAAGTCAAACGATTATTATGCTTGCTTCTAGTTCAATTTCTGAGATGTTTCTCAGTTACGCCATTTACTTTAATGACATGCCACTAAAGTTTCCTTTGTAAATCGGTTTGCACTAAATATCTGAACAATGTGTAAATCGTGCATGATGAACAATTGGGTACAACAAAGGGATATATATATATATATATCTTTCTCTCTTTGTCTGTCTGTCTGTCTCTCCTCTCTCTCTCTTTCTCACTCTCTCTCTCTTTCTCACTCTCTCTCTCTCTTTCTCACTCTCTCTCTCTTTCTCACTCTCTCTCTCTCTTTCTCTCTCTCTCTCTCTCTCTCTCTCTCTCTCTCTCTCTCTCTCTCTCTCTCTCTCTCTCTCTCTCTCTCTCTCTCTCTCTCTCTACTCTATTCTATTCTATTCTATTATATTCTCTTATCGGTCCATCTATCCATCTATCTATCTATCTAATCTCCTAAAGCGTCTATTCATTCATGAAGAAGAAGTGTGGCAGACAGATATCACGTGCACCTGTCGGCAAATGTGCAGCAGGCATCGACACGCTCTTGGCGACTGAGAAGGACACTTTCTTTGGGTGGGGTCCTGAGACAGGTTTTTTCCCTGAAGAGCAGGAAGACGGCAGTCGCGGGCTTCATGAACCCCTCGACTGCGTGTCCAAGGTGTTCCTCGAGCCAACGGTGAAGGTTTCGAGTCAATAGCTCGATAACTTTGCAAATGCATGGCCGAACAGACGCACAGAATCTTCTCATTATATATCGCACTCTCGTATCTCTGATAATCTGACGTATACGTTTCTCAATTGAACATCTCTGGACAGTTCATGCCTTTTGACTAGAGCTGTTGACTAGAGCTGTTGCACATTCAATATCTTAACACATCCACGTACGTAGGCCTACATGCTATTTAGTCATCATTCACTTACTTACTTGTGTGAAACAATTGGATAATCAAGTTGAGGTAAGGAATGGGCACGAATGTCTCTGTCTGTCTCTGCATATACCTATCTATTGTGTCTGTCTATGTACGTCTACATTGCTACTTCTTGTAGGCTCTAACTCTAAGCTTATACAGTTGTTATTGGTGTAGGTAGGCCTGTCCCGAGATTTCGAAATAATGTTTAGAAAGCTAAGCACGTAGGCCTACATCTACAGAGCTACTCTAGTCGAACGGTTGCCTTTCGACGTCCATCTTCTGCAACAGTCTCTTTTTTGTATATATATATATATATATATTCATTCATTCATTGCAAAAAGTTATATAGCGCCCCTTCAAGATTACTACTCAGGAGCGATCCCGACTCAACCCCAGCTGAAAAGAAACGTCTTAAGGCTACTGTAAAATGCATCTGAATGAACCCTAGGCATAAGACGCAACGATAATGGTAGCGCATTCCATGCCATTGGGCCAACAACAGAGAAAGCGCGATGCTGTCTAATTGCAGTTATATATACAATCATATATATATATATATATACACACATATATATATATATAATTACGTATTTTGATGTGCTGATGTGACGTCACATTTCGTCGACCCAACTCCCTTGACACACATCGCCACAAATTTGTGACCCCTCCCCATAGGCGCGTAACGTCATTTATGGACGGCCCTTAGTGTCAAAAAGTTAAGAACTAAAGATTGCAAAGGCAGAGAACCGACATATTAAGTCGACAACAACTGGTTCGTGCACTGTGGTCCACTTTGTTCGTTATAATAGAAGTTGGGTTGGTGATATTAATGATGCTGGAATAGAAGTTGGATGGGTGAACGAAATTCTTCCAAAACAGATGCTATTTAGATGAAGATAATGCCTAATGAAATAAGTTGAATCTTTAAAAAGAATATTTGCCGAAACAGAAGTTGAATTAACAAAAATGGTTCTTGCTGAACCAGAAGCTGGCTTTGCAGACATTATTATAATCAATACAAGTTCTATTTGACCAAATATAATGGGCGAGAAATAGTAGTTTTTCATCATTCGTTAGGCTTTTTGTCCATCAACCATTGTATTGTCGTCAATTATTTGCTGGTGAAATATTTGTTGCAATCGAAGGCGTAGGCCTACAGAGAATTGCTTTCCTTTGTGAAAATACCGAAAAGGGGCCAGTGGCGCCAGCATCGTTTAGAAAGTTGGGAAAAAATGTTTTTAACGTAAGCGCGAAATTTTGTTTCCTCCTCTTTTTTTCTGTTGATAATACGTACGCATATAGAGGAATTGCACTGTTGCATGGACGCTCATGGACGGCGTCCAAGCACTGCTGGCCAAATAAGTGGCAGGACGGCGTCCAGCCTCGAAAATAAGTGCCTGGACGCCGTCCATGACCGTCCAGGCACACTCTAAGCCTATATGTAGGCTTATATATATATATATATATATATATATCACCCTCGCCTTCCACGCAACATTGAAGTCTGAATATTTCAAGAATTCCTAACCTGATTCATTTGAGCTTCGACTTCCAATTCTTCTCAACCTAAACGACAAGTAGGTTACCCACTTCAGCAGCTACTTTGATCCTCTCTTAATCTGCACCACTGGTTACCGGACTCGGTGCCATGTTTGACTGGGCCCTACTCTTTGGAAAACTCGTCTGGCTTGACGTTGCGCTCATGGATAAGCTGGCGCTCTGCGCTTAAGAAGCTTGGAGCTCATGATTGCGGGTCAGAAATAATTATAGCATTGAATTTTGATCCTTCTGCAACATCGACTTGAGGTCGAACCTTGATCGTTAATTTTATTCGGCCTACCTAATTTATTGACTGACTCGACCGCTCTTTAAAATAACTATTACAGTCTAGACTAACAGACTGGACTTCTGTTCATCAGTGAATGACCAGACAGTGGCAAAATCCGTTGTCGGTTGCAATGATGGGCACTTTTAACTATAGTAGTTATTAACTAGCAGTTATAACTACTATAGAAGTAGTTGTCTAGTAGTTATAACTAGCTTTTAAGAAGTAGTTTAAAAATAGCTATAACTATTTTCATCAAGTAGTTTTAAGTTAGCTACAATATTTCACATTAACTACATTTTTCTCCTATTTCCAATTTCCGTTTTACAGAAATTTCTGTTATTTCACAACAAACATGGACGTTGCCCATATAGTCTCATGAGTAAATTTGCTATTTTTTCTTTAAAACTTGCGCATAGGCCTACCATTGTGTGGAAGTGGATTCTTCTCAGAACTATAGAGAAAACCTGAAGCGTTATGCCTGTTTATTGGCATACCTGGAGATTGTTAGGCGATTAGAACTAGAGTAAAGCGGTCATAGAGGTGTTGGGGCTTATGATCCATAATGAGGATCATTGTAGCATGTAGCCTGTACGCGGCTGGATGATCACAAGTATTCGCCTGGGTTACAAGTGACTTTCGAGTCAAAAATGACAGGTGGAGAGAGAGAAAAAGATAAAGACAGAGACAGAGACAGACAGAGACACAACGGTAAGAGAATGGGCATTCCGTTACTGGCTGGATAGACCGTGCAGTTGTCGTCTCAGATCTGAGCAGCGATTGGCGACGTACGAGGGCGAACAAAGAATTGAAGATGCACGGTTGATGCAGAGAGCAAAAGGTAAGATATAAAGTGATATTTTATAGAGAATAGGGAGCCAATGTTATAAAATGTCCACTTTGTTCGACATGAGGCAACTGATAGCTTCAAAGTCGTTTAAGTGGCCGGGATGGTTTCTGGCGCTCTAACTGAAAACAGTTAGAATTCTCTCTGGCATTAATATGTTTGTATTTATCACTAAAAGAGTAGATAGACCTATTAAATACTATCCAAGAGTTTGCATTTAATTGTTTTTAGGCCTGGACATTTTTGTAGTCGTAACAAGTTGGCATATGTTACTCCTAAGACTGTGCTCTGATCAGGGTGCTTTGTAGCATGTCCTAGTAGTTCTTGTCCTTGTTAGTTTACAATTAGACATGCCATTGTGTTTCTGATCATTCTTGTTACTTACGCTCAATATCAGCATTTAATACTGGCAATAAATTTGCATTGACCTATATACTGCTTGGTGACAATCAATGCACTATTACATAACATTAGCAAAGTAGTTAACTACTTAAGTGGTAGTTTCAAAAGTAGTTATAACTACTTGTCATCTAAAGTAGTTAAATAGTAGTTATAACGACATATTTTGAAAGTAGTTAAAAAGTAGTTTTAACTAGGGTGTATACTAGTCAAGTAGTTGGTGCCCATCACTGGTTGGTTGCTTCTATAATTATTAATGGTGCATAAAAAAATAAGAGTTACTTTACCGCAATCGCGCTAAACTATGCGCCTACTCATGAAATAAAGTGGGATGTGTTCTGCTACGGCCCAATCCAGGAGCTTTGTTTACTTGGGTCGGACCAGCTGGAACAGCCTCCCCTTCCTCCACATGCAGGAGGAGCTGCTCTCTTCCCTCTGCTGCCTTCCGAAGTGCCTGAAGAATTTCCTGTTCTCTGTTTAGCTATGTGTTGAGTCGTTAGCACCTCTGATTTGACTTTGAGTGGCGCCATATAGGTGGTGCTATATTACATTACATTACACGTGATTAGGCCAACATCAAGTCCTGGCTTTAACCGCGTTACTGAGGTGACTCTAATAATAATTAAGCGGGACTTGCGCCAGTTTGGAGTCTCCCTTGCTTCCTGGTCAATGCACGGAAATCGCTTTTGCGATGTTATAATGCTATGTTAATATTTATGTACATTGAGCCTTTGGGATCAATCCAACTGGTCACTGTGGTCAGTTGCTATAGGCCTAGTTATCAGTTAAATTTCAGCTACATTCCGTTTACTTACTTCTTTTCCGAGTCGAGTTGACCGATTGGGCACCGTTATAACGGGTATCAGAAGTTGAATGAATGGTGATGATTTTATTTCGTTCATTTTTCAATTTCCCTTTGGATAAATATAGATTTCTTGGCGTATACGTTATTTTACTTAATTTCTCGCCTATAGGATTGAAAGCTTAGGTGATTTGTATGCTTATTTCCATACAACACATACATTTTTAGAGTTTAATTTGTATATAAGCACATTTTTACGTAAAAATTTGATTATATATTCGGGTTTCGGCGATTCGCTAACCACCCGGACCGAGCATGCCTTCAGTTAAATGTAGGGTACACGTTTTCTATAGCGACCATAATATAGCCTGTGGCGAATCGCGGACCGCCGAACGGTGTTACCCTAAGCTCGCCGAAACTGTTTTATTGTTAGGCGCACTCTTTTTGAGCGCATTCGTTGACCATTGTTTGGTTACGTAGCGAATCCGGGTGTGGGTCGAATGCGAACTGCGAAACGGTGAAATGCGAACAGTTTGCGAAGTTCTTTAAGATTGGCCACCAAAAGTCACGTGACCGGCTCGCGCCTATGGTTGCCATTTATATTTTTATTCATGCGGCCAAAGGTTTTCGGCAATTATCTATAAGCGTTACTAGCCATGACCCTGAACCCTTTCTATCAACTACATTAACCCTAATCCTAACCCTAAACGACCCTCACGAGGCCTTACCGTGATCCGTTCGCGCCTATGGTTCGCATTTTAGTTCGCGTTTTACCAGTTCGCAGTTTACCAACACCCAGCGAATCGACGAAACCCGAATCCCAGAAACTGATTTCCGTGGGTGTTGGTAAAATGCGAATCGGTGAACTGTGAACAGGTAAAACACAAATCAAAATGCTAACCATAAGAGCGAATGGATCATGTTAAGGCATCGTGATGGTCGATTACGGTCAGGGTAGGCATCGTGAGGATCATTTAGGGTTAGGATTAGGGTAATTGATAGACAGGATTCATGGTCATGTCTATTAGGCCTACTTTTATTGTTAACTGCCGAAAACCTTTGGCCGCATAAATAAAATATAAATCTCAACCATAGGCGCAACCCGGTCACATGACTTTTGGCAACCAATCAAAAACAAATTCGCAAACGGTTCGCGGTTAGCATTTTACCCACACCCGATTAACGCCATATCACCAAAAACGAAGCTGGATTGATGAGAAGGATTCTGCTTAAATTGAATCTGGATCGATGAAAAGAATTCATGCAGAAGCTGGATTGATGAATGAATTGCGCTGTTGAGACAGGAGATCGTTTTTCAATAGTGCATTGCTATTTTCGGGGAATCGGGCTTTTAGGCCTTTTCTGCGTTTTCGGGGATTTGGGTTTCGACGATTCGTGTTGATTCCAATTGTTTTTGGTATAAATCTTCTGCTGCCGAACCTTCGGCCCAAAAATAAACGAAAATTCTATTTCTACGGCCAAACCCATAAAAAATTTAGCGCGTGAAGACCTCTGCGCACGGTTAAAAACATCTGAAATTTGTAATATGCGTCGTGAGGGTCAGTTAGGGTCAGATTCTGCATCATGAGGGTCGGTTAGGGTCAGGTTAGGCATCATGAAGGTCAGGGTTTGGGTTATGTCGTTTTTAGACAAATATGAAGAACTTTCGGCCACAGAAGTAATTTTTCTGTGCATTTTTAGGCCGAACTTTCAGCCGTAGAAGCCCCACGCTTTTTTATTGTTTGGATATGAGGGCTTCTAGTCTTCCGGATTACTGCCAAAAATGCTGTTCGCAGCGAATCGCCGGTGATTATGGGGTATTTTTGTGCATGCAATATTTATAATTTTCTTGTTGGAGCAAATGTGAAGTCCGGTGTGATTGTACGTTGAAAATTAGACATGGACTACACCATGTTCAACTACACATGGGTTCCTCCTTAAAACGCTCCGAATTTGTATGAATCCCAGATTCATTTAGAGCAGAGTTGGGGCAACTGCCTTCCCTTGCCCTCCCACTGGTGATGCTAGTTACGATTACATTATGTTTGCAATTTGATTATAGTTCAGTGGGAATAAGATATTAATTAGAATTAGATACTAAGTAACAACTGTTCGATGATCTGGGTCGCACTCCACTCAGTGCGAAACTGCTTTTGGTAACTGGTCTTGGGTGATTGATCCAGAATAATGGAAGAAAATGTCAAACAACATAGGTGTACTCCAAAAACCTTACTGTATTTGCAAGAAATCCAGTACCTAGCCTGAGCAGTGTTTAACTAGTTTACCCCATATTGATACTAATTGTTGAAATTTGATTAATAGTCCATTTGATGTGATAAACCCATTCTAAATGACAAATCTCCAGTAATGTCATTTTTAACATATTATATATCTACTAGTAAACCCATTCAATAAAGGTTCATCTGTATTTTGATTAGGATTATGAAGTGATAGGCTATAATGGTAGAATAATCGAGTATGCTAACTGATAAAGCAGCATTTTTATGTATCTGTTTTTATGTATTTAAAGTTTTTCAATTAATTAATTGTTGATGGCCAATTCTGTTTCATGACTCATGGTCCACCCTCTACTGACTCATTTTCTTGCTTGTGAGATTGTTTGGTTTTGAGTGGTGTAAAATATTTTATTGAATTTCAAAGGTGTAAATGGCTGAAGCAGAAGCAGGCAGCTTGTTCTTGCCTCACACTGGACCAAAACCAGGAGTTTCGTATCCACTCGATATCGTATATTGTCCTCCAGAAAGTAAGAAAAGTTTTATATCTTGTCAGATAAGTGAAGCTGTCAAATGATGTTGAAAAAATGACGACACGGATACCCGTCGACCCGTGTGGTCGGGCACCTGGGTACCTGACCGCACGGAAATTTTGTTTGGACATGTAGAAAACTGCGCATTTTCATGGAATGTTGGGCATCCGAGAATTGATTTCATTGCCCGGGCAGTCAGCCAATATGACCAACGGATGTTTCTGGCATATTTTCGGGTAAAATCGCACATTTTTACGGAATTTCAGGTACCCATAAACCGATTTCATTACCCGGGTAGTCATTAACAGCCTTACTGATAAGTGGCACAACTGTACCCAAATACAGAGCTAAATTATGTTACACTAGCTGGGGAACCTGACGTTGCACGGGTTGAGACAGATATTTGGCCCTGGAGAGCAGGAATAGGGCAGCCGCGGGGTTCACCAGCTCCTCTACTGGGTGTGCCAGGTGTTCCCCAAGCCAATGGTGGTTTTGAATCAATTGCTCTAAAACTGTTTAAATGCATAGATGGACAGAGAGACTGTATACCTGCTACCTGTACGATATCTTCCAAACCGTCCATTTATTCATGACGATGTAAAAGAAGAAGAGGTATGGCAGACAGATATCACGTGCAGCAGTTGTTTTCGTTGACTCGCTCCTGGCGATTGAAAAGGAAACTTTCCTTGGGCGGTACTGAGACAGGTTTTTGGCACTGGAGACCAGGAAGAGGGCGGCCCTGGGGTTTACCAATCTCTGTATTGGGTGTCCCAGGTGTTCCTCGAGCCAATGGCGAAGGTTTCGAGCCAAAAGCTCTAAAACTGTGCAAATGCATAGTCGGACAGAGAGACACACACACAGAATCTTGTCTTTATTTATATAGATATGAGTGAGATTTGAAATGCAACAAGCTAATGGAGAATGGACACTAAAAGGTTATATTGAAGCAGCAGTGAAAGCGCTATTAATGAATGAGTAATTAGACACCGATATCTGAGGGCTAAGATATCTTGAAGCTAGTGGGATTTAGGTTTCATGGCAATCACATTCTGAACAGGCAGAAACAGCTTAGAACGATGAAAAGGCATCCATACAATTACATGTGTACATGAATAATTGATTTTGTGACCGTTTGTATTTTGCAGTTTGTGATGGATGGCCACTAGAGGTAAGAAAGACATTACTCTGTTTTTTTCTCAGTCTAAGATTTTGTTAAATTTAGGAGCTCTCTATTTCTTAGGAAGATATTTAAAGCTCTATGCATATATCCGGTATTTCTGTTTTATGCAACTGACTGTTCTTCTCTAAATGAGGGAATTGTACATCACTGCTTCTACTATTCATCCATCGATAGTTACTTGAAATGCAGTCATTATAGTCCAGCCATATCTAAACGCTACAGATACCAAAAGATAGTGCCCTACTAACAGGTTCCTGACTGTGGCTGAAAAAAGTTTAGAGTTTTTCAATAATGCCCAGTATAAGAATTCTCTGCATACTGTCATTGATCCTGTTGGATGCTCACTGTATTTCCCCAGCATTGAGTGATGTTTGTTCTGTGGCATTGTTTGATGTCTGATATATAAATCAAAAGGCTGTCAGAGGACGCTGCAGGAACTCGGTTCGGAAACTCGACTCGTCCGAGTTTTGTAATGCTCTGCAAAACTCGGACTCAGTAAAACATTGAGTCCGACTTTTAATCTTCTGATTTTCTGTTTTGAAACAAAAATCGGAGTTTTTAATTCATAAAACAACAATCGACCTAAGTAAAAACAAAAATACTTTTATTTTTATCTACATAACGATGATCAACTTGACTAAAAGCACAAATACTGCTAATATTAGTGCATGCAAGTTACTACTTCCTACAGAAAACTAAGGCAAAGCTAAAAATATTCATAACAGTTTTGCAAACTGTCAATCTGAAAATAAAGATAATGAGACTCTCTTTAATATTAGAAACTTAGACTGGGCCTTAGACTCAGCAAAATTCAACTCATAAAACTTGGTACTAGGACTCAGCAAGAAATTTAAACTCGATTCATCCCTACTGCAGCATTCCTTAGATCAGCCGTATATTAGATTTGGAATAGATTGGATTTCTCATTGTTATCTGATTTCTGATTAGTTACCTATTGCATTTTGACTGAACGTTTCTGGAATACAGCATTTATATTTGATGCCTTTTGCATATATTATGATGAGAGTGATTAGACTATTTTCTGCACATCTGTTGTACTAGTATTAATGTGTGTTTATTGATCGGTTTATTTCCAGTACTGTGAATATCATCCTGGTTATGAAAAGGCAAAGGAATGGATGGATAAGAACCTGACAGATGACTTGCGAGATGTTTATCTTGGTGATTGAAATAAGTTTACATTGATTATTATCAGTTTAATTCGTAAATTAATTATAAATTTATACATTAATTAACATGCACTCTAGTTAATTTGTTAATTTGATGTAAATATTTTGAAATTTACAATTCTGTAGTGTTTTGAATTTGGGTGGAAATAACTGACTGATGTGTGTGTATCAGTTCTTTTCAAGACTTCTCTTTGCAGGTAGGCTAGCACACATTAAACGCAGGCAGAAAAGGACAAAAAGCAAGCAGACAGACAAGCAAGCAGACAGATAAGAAGACAAGCATGTACACAGGCAAACAGATTAATCCTTGCATATAATATTCTTGTATATAATATTAAGTATATTACGATTTCCATACATTACAGCTGATGATGGGGAGACTGCAGAGGGTGGGGAGGGTGAGAAAAAGAAGCGGCAGACGCGTGGAGGTCGTGGGGTCATAAAGACGAAACAAAAGCAGGAGGTCGATAAGAAAATCTGGGTTGCAAGGTCCTGTCGTGGAAAAAAGAAATACGTTACAGTAGTAACCGGGCTTAAAACTTACGGTAAATATAGACAAAAGAAATTATGTTGGCTCATTATTACAATTGTTTATTATTATTGTTTTTCTTGTCATTGTTGCTGTTTTATTATTTGAGGTATATATTATAATCTCTTAGAATTTTAATAAAATGTATACTGTGCTGGAATGGCTGTGGCAGTCTTACTGTTATGTTGCTTCATGCAGAAGGTGTTGCTTAATGCGGTTGCAATAATGCTCTGGATGACTTGGATAAGCGTTGATGATAATATAAAGTGTGTATGTATTTATCTGGACACTTGTGTGGCACTTTTTATTTGATCTGATCTCATTGTATATGTTGATTAAATGACTATATAACGAATGAAATAATTGTCTAATTCTAGTAGCAAAGCAAGGTTTCTTTTGTCAAAAAGAATGCCATACTATGGTCCTATTTATTCAGATCTTTCTGATGTATTAATGGCATGTTAACAATTATGCTGCTTATTGACTTATCCATTGTTTTGCAGCATCTCAAGGCTTGCTAATTACTGCTCACATGGTTTGTTCATCTTTCTGAGATTGCGTGGATTGTACTTTTGATAAAATGTTTTGGTTACATGAAATCATTGATTGATATCTTATGCATTACTGTTCTGAAAGTTTACACATTATATTTGACCTGATCAGATTAAATAAGTGTATAGTGTACTGTAATGTAATCGAACATTTGCGCTACTCAAAATCAACAGCGCTCTCAACCTGCGTCAGTGCCTGGGTGAGTGAACAGGAAGGTCTCTGGAGCTGGGAAGGTGAGTGGGGTAGTAATTACAGGCACAGTTCGAAGCTGAGGAACTAACGTCGGCAAAGTGTAAATGTGATGAAATTTGTTTATTATCGTGTTCTGATAATTTACTATAGTGTGTTGTGTTGTTTGTAGTGTACAGGAAGCACATTGTTGCTTCATATAGTGCAGTGAACATAAGTTTAGTGTTATGTTGTGTAGAGCAGTGCTGTTTCTAGTACAGAGTAATGTACCAATAAATGGGATTTAGAGTATTGATGTGTGTGGCGTAGTCGATCAGCGTGTTGTCTTGCGGTGTAGATTAGACTGAAAATTGTTCTCTTGCAGATATTGATCGGAAGGAGGCTAGCAAATTCTTTGGTGCACGATTTGCCTGTGGCAGCTCGGTTACCAGTGACGATGAAATCGTGATCCAAGGAGATGTCAAGGACGAAGTGATCGATGTTCTCACAGAGAAGTGGCCACAGGTCAGGCATTTGTGTGTAGTGTACTGGAAGTAGTGGCTAACGACCACTTCGCTCTGAAGTACACAATGACCTGATTGTCCATCCCCTTTTCACGCACTTCTATTATTTTATACAACATCTGGCTTCCTTGGTCTTGGGACCAACTATCTGGAATGGTATCCCCATAAAGCCCATATCCTACCTAGGAACTCCTCACTTGCATGTTATGCTACTGTGAAATATGTCCTTTTCAACCATGGTTGGCCCAGGAGCACCTCTGTGGTAAATATCTTGAGGGAGGTACTATATCAAGTCTTTTTTGATTAATTGATTGATTGATGACCCTGTGGACTGCTATCCAAGACTGCTCAACAAAGGCTGTGGACAACGGCAGCTCAAATTCCACATGTCAGATGAAATATAATTATGAGTATGACATGCATAGAAATGATACCTCACTAAATGATGCCAAGTTTTGTACCCAGTTTGTGTGGTAGATGTTGTGAATGGATGGGGCTAAGGAGTGAACTCTTTAAGTGATGCTACATATTTACAAAGCATTAGAAGGATAATAATTGACAAATAATTGTTAGACCGGAAGCCTAAATTCATCCCTCATACCTCCTCATCTACTGCTGGGTTTAATATTACTTCTCATTATTTGATTTGCATAATTAATAACCGTATTTCTGTTCTCACACTTGAGTGGTGATTGAAAATAAAAATGGTTTGACTAAATTCAATTAATGTATAACCAGAACCAAATGTTTTTATTGTTCTCTGTCAATCTGTCGAGAAAGCAATTCAGTTACACAGAGCATTGAATTGAAACAATCGATTGACAGAGAGCAATAGGGGAATTAACCAAACCCTAAGGAGACCGTGGTGATGCTAGCACAGTTACCCATTACATAAGTGTTTCATGTTGGTATAAATAATACTAATTTGCTATAAATTGTTTAAGAGAAAGAGATTCTCAATTAAACTAAGTAAATGCTTAAAAGATTTAAATTGACGAATAACACTCACGGGTTGAAAAGTTATATGTTATAAATCACAGTGTGCACACCATGCAGTTGTGATCACACAGTTTAAGTTTAAACAAAAGACACTGGTAAGACAGTATAGTTCTGCCATGAACTCTGTTCCATACATTAGGTCCAGAGCATCTAATTTAAGAATTTCTGGGTATTGATGTGGGTGTAAATTGGCCTATCATTGAGAGAAAGGCGTAGTTCATACAGGTTGAGCCGGGCTATGGGTATAAAATAATTAGCAGAGTTGGAGGGTAGCCTATGTAAATGTTTGTACATAAATTTGCTGGTTTGCAATAGATTAATTTGTGCAATGTTCAATATATATGAGTTAGGTTGTTAAGAGACTTGGAAAAGGCAAATTGGGAGTCAGTGACTTTAAGGACTCTATTTAAAGCCCGAGGTTTAACCACTTTGTGTTGAGTGATAGTTTGAAGCCCGCACAAGATCACAATAATTTAAATAAAGGTGGATAAGTAAAGGTGGACCATGGAGTAGTATTGACTAAGGCATTGGTGAGAGATAGTCAATTCGATATATAACTATATTTTCGGCTACTTTGGATGCTTTCATGTGACATGTGATTTTTACACATGAGAAATTAAACCGCATAGATGCCTAGGAATTTTATTGAAATGACTTTGAATATTGGTTTATTGATTATAATGAGTACTTCTACATTGGCAGGAAATTGTTTACAATGAGAGGTGAAGAGACTATCATTGGTTTTAGTAATGTTGAGTAACTGTTTATTTACTGTAAACCAATCATTAGCATGAACAAGGTCCTGGTTCATTAATATGAATAGCTTATCATGAGATATGTGTGATGTAAATATGTATTGCCTGCACTTAGCAAATAATGAAAGTTGCAGACACATTAAGGAGAACAAGTTCCATCATCTTGCTAATTAATTAATAATTAATTAATTAATTGTTAATTACTCTTAGACCTCATGCTGTTAATGTCAACTGCAAGAACAGAGGATTCAATTAAGTGGAACTTACAATATGCATATTGAAAGGGGATGGTAGCAAATTGGAAATTAGCAGTTGGTGAAATTGCATAAGAATCGCAGCATCCCATTCAAGAACTCTAAGTGCAAAATTTTAAGTTTGGATGGGCCTGTAATTAGAGAGATCTGTATAGGCCCGGTTGAGAGGTTTTTATTGGTATCGCATCAATTGATCCCCTCGGCAGTTGATCCCCTCAAGTTTCTAGACTGCGTGTCACAGACTTGTAGCTGATACCTGGGACTAATATGCAGCTTCCATGTTAGTTTCAGCTGATACTATTAGTAAACAAAAGATTGATTTTACAGATTTGCAAAATAACATTACAAAATAGCAAATTAATGCCCAGGCTTCGTGTCGCTACGCGCTTTAGCCACTTACGACCATTTGGAGATTCTTTTAGATCTCAGAGCAATGGCTCGTTTATCCCATGCAGATGCTTATGCTTACAACTTTATGTTGATAAACTAATCATATCATGACTCTCAATTATGCTTTTGTATTTTTTTTCATTTTAACATTTCATGCTCATTTACATCGTTCTTTTAATAAATGGAGAAGGTCGCAAGTGTTGTTTCAATTGGGCTGGGTTCAATAGGCAGAGGATCAATTATTGACAAAGGGATCAATTGACTAGGAGACCAATTGACGGGGGATCAACTGACGGATCAAAAGACGTAGAACCGTTTTCATTGCAAAGGATAACTATTGAATCTGCAGTCAAGAGACACATCTGTCAGTCCATTAAATAAAACTAGTCTAAATCTTAGAGGCCACAGATGCCAATTAACTTTAGTTATTAATTTCTCATTTGGCTTCAAGATCGTTCTACGCGAGGATCTTCAAAAATGGACACTTAACCCTTTAACGACCAGCTATGTGTGTTTCCCGTACATTTTAGCACACGCTGGTCGTTAAAGGGTTAAGGTGACCGTCTATCGGTGATGCCTTGTGTGTGATGATGATTACAGTGCTATGGAAGTTATTGTAAAACATTAAAAATCTGGGACCCAGAAACGCATTTCGACCCGCAGAATATTATTTTTCATTTGATGAAGTTTAACAATGCAGAACAAGTTATGAATTATGTAAAGCGAAATTAATTTTTAAAGGAAACTGTGAAGCAACATTCTAATTAGCTGAAAGTAAACAGCTTAGGAAAGTTTTTATGTCAAAGGCAGCTGGTAACAAAGAAACATATCAAAATCCCTAACGAAAAGTTATTACGTAGCTAACATTTAGACTTTACACTTAACATTAAGCTTTACATCACACTTACAGTCGATCTTCCTTTAGATTGCACTTACATGTATATCTAGGCTCTTCCTTCAGTTCCCTTACACTGACACATTACACTTTACTAATGCATGTCTAGCATAATACTTACCTTGCTTTGCTACTTTCAAGTAACATTTTTGTGCAATTTTGATCTTTAGATTGACGAGGATACAATCGTTGACTTGGGTGATCAGGCTCGTAAAGCGAAATAGCAGTTGATGTTGAATCGTGCGATTTTATGTGGCAGACAATACTAAGGGTTCCTTGAAGATATGGGCTGAATAGATTTTGAGATTTGTAGCAACTTCAGAGGTTGAGTTTTTGATCTGAGGTATCTGAAGGTGTAAATCAGTTCACTCAAATTTGTGGAGACAAGTTTTTCAAGGTTGAGAACAGATTTTGTCGATCTTTGAATGTCAAGGGATTGTAAATTTAAAAGTATATGATTACTTGGTTTCAAATATTTCTCTTTAAGATTGTTTTAGATTATTTCATTTTTTAATGTTAAACTTTGGAGATGGGGAATATAATAAAATATCGATAGGTGAAATTTCATGAACTTCAGAAGACTTAGTTTATCATTCGTTACACTGAAAATGGCATGCTCAGAAAGATATTCTAAGCCTGCAGCTGCACACGGCACCTGGCTAACTCACCTATAACATGAGTTCTTTGGTTATATCGTGTTGGTGGGATGATAATGCAGGGGGAAGGTACTGCCACCCACCCTGATGTCAAGGCTAACATTTGATGGTGCCAATACTTCATAATCATGACTGGCCTTTGGCACTAAGTTAGATAATGTGCTACTTCTGTTGGAGTGAACAGTAATTTACACCTAGCGGTTTCAATTGGTGGTATACAGTAACAATTTTATATAAATATTTCATGCAGAAACAGATAATAATCACAGGTTTTGACATGCCATATTTATGCATATTATAGTTATACTATAACAGTAGTATGCTAAATAATTTTTTATAATTTTAGTGTAATTATGAAATAAAATAAGATAATTTTCAATTACATAATGTTTATTGTGTACTCAGTTGTACTATACAAGGTGTGCACTGTACAACAATAATGATTTTAAGATAATAAATTTGGCAAAATTCATTAATTAAATTAACCAATATTCTACTTCTAATAATCTATTCTAATTAAATAAGTGTCCAAAGAACATTTCTGACAAGTTTTTTTCTGTTGAGGGATATTTGTGTGTGTACCGCTCACAAATAATATTTTAGTATGGGGGTACAAGAAAAAAGAAGATTGGGAACCGCTGATTTACACTAGGGGTCATTGCATAATTACGTAACGCTCGAGGGGGTGGATGGATTGGGGGGTACAGAACTTTACGAAACGTTACGGGGTGGGTGGGGGGGTTACCTGAACGTTACGTAAAGCCTTTCATTTTTAAACTAATTAGTAATTAATTAAAAATACTCTAAGCTAAAAACCAAAAATTAAGTTTTTCTTTTAGTCATGAAGGCTCATGAACGGAACGCTGTTTTGATATGAAATTTCTACAAAACGTTCTTCTCCCAATTCTCAGATCACCTGAATATTTTCAGAAAGGCGGGGTTCATTTTAAACGTCATACGAAAGTGGGGCAAAGTTCAATATGCAAATCAAGTCCGTTTGTTTTGCATCAATATTACGATTGCTGATATGGCTTCAAGTCAAAGCAAATCAAAGTCAAGCTAAATCAAGTCAGAGCAAATTACTCGACAAATCGTCTACATTTAACTTGAAGAATTTTCGATTTGATATTAAAACAATCGCATCATCGGAAGGCGTATTAGTTAAACACCTCGTGACGACTAATATGCAAATGCGGTACTAGCAGGGCTTAAAGTGTGCCTGGACGGTCATGGACGGCGTCCAGGCACTTATTTTCGAGGCTGGACGCCGTCTTGCCACTTATTTGGCCAGCAGAGCCTGGACGCCGTCCATGAGCGTCCATGCAACAGTGCAATTCCTCCCTGTGCGTACATTAACAGGAAAAAGAATTTCGCGCTTTGCACGTTTACAAACTTTATTTTCCAAACTTTCTAAACGATGCCGGCGCCACTGGCCCCTTGTCGACAATTTCACAAATGAAAGTAATTCTCTGTTGGCCTACGCTTTAAATTACGTCTAACATTTCATCTACAAATACTTGACGACTAAATAATGGTTGATGGACAAAAAGCCTAACGAATGATAAAAAATTATATTTTTCACCCATTGTATTTGGTTAAATATAAGTTGGATTGATAATAGCAATGTCTGCAAATCCAGCTTCTGGTTCAGCAAGAACCATTTTTGTCAATTCAACTCCTATTTAGGCAAATATTCTTTTCAATGATGCAACTTTTATTTCAGTAGGCATTATGTTAGTCTAAATAGTATCTGTTTTGGAAGAATTTCGTTCACCCATCCAACTTCTATTACAGCATCATTAACATCACCAATCCAACGTCTATTTTAACGAACACAGTGGACCACAGCGCACGAACCATTTGTCATCAACTTAATATGTAGTTTCTCTGCCTTTGCAATCTTTAGTTCTTAACTTTTTGACATAAATGACGTTACGCGCCTATGGGGAGGGGTCCAAAATTTGTGTCAATATCTGACAAGGGGATAGGGAGGGGGTCGACGAAATGTGACGTTGCATCTACACATCAAAATACGTACTTTTTTTATAAACTTACACTCATTTAAACAAGTTCCACTTAATTAGCAGTAGTTGTTATCACAATTAAACAACACTAATTGTGATTATGATAATCTTTCATACTGAGGAATGCATAAGATTGTAATCATTATAGGCTACTTAATTTCTCCATTTTTCTTCGTTCTACTATTATAATTTGAAATATTTTATAATTACAATAAAAAATTTTGATAATTATAAGAAAATTTGCATTACATTCTGGACATCTGATTGATTGACGGGGGGGGGGGGTCAGAGACTTGTGACGTGACGTCATATTTGAGGGGGTCGTGGCATTTGTGACGACGTGTAACGAAGGGGGAGGGGTCAAAAATCGTCCAGAACTGCGTGATGTCATTTAGCGTCCAGGCACTTCTTTTTTTATACTTTAAGCACTGGATACTAGTTAGGAGCACCAAAAACAAATGGAGCTGCTGCGCGAAATGGCAGGCCCGCATCCTAAAGAGGTCTGGTGAATGTGGTGATACCTGCATTAGTTAAGAAAGACATAATCGGGGCACACCCGCCGAGTTCAAAATTCAGTTCCAAGCGAAGCTAGGCTGTAAGGCTAGTAGGCCTAGCATATAAATTTACACTAAATTAGTGTTTAGCCTCGTAGCCTACACACGGCGGTGAAATCGAAGTTAAAACATAATATTAAATATTATCTACCATTGATGGAGGTTAAATTTGGAGACTGGGGCTATTTAGGCCCAGGTAAAACTACACTGAGTTTTGTTCAAAATAAATTCGTAATGCTCAGATGGGTGGGTGGGGGTCTATGAGAACGTTACGTTGCGTTACAGTGGGTGGGGGGTCAAAAAAGCATTTTCAACATTATGTAATTATGCTATAACCCCATCACATTTAGATATGCATTACATGTGGTTATATGGAACTAATTATATCTGTGCAATATGCAGATGAGGTGGGAAACCGGTCTTACGGTCATTTTATTTTTCCAGAGCACACAATTAAATTGTCTCCCAAGCTTCACATGTTTAGGCAAGTAAAAGCTGAAAATGCTGATCAATTAATTCTTTTTGACACAAGGTGAAAATATCTTGCAGACTAAACGAGGAATTCACTGTCTGCATAATTAACCTGCAATGTAATTATCCTGGTGATGTAAAAATGTGAAAAAATAAGAGAAAAAACAGGAGGTCATAAATGTCAGTGTTTAAGCCTGATGCAGTTCCCTACAGTATGTGGCCGTTGTACATATACAGGCAGTATGTGGTCACTACTTTATGAGTATGTCGTTATTATTTGGTGATATGACTAGACCAGCTTTAGGTACTCAGTAGGTTGGTAGGTTTAGTATGTCTGCGAGATCTGCCTTATGTTTTTCTTGCTTTGTCAATAGTTTTGTCTTAGAATCCATCTCCTTCCAGCCCTGGGCTTTTCCTTTGCCCGAGCCATGTTTTCCTTCCTCTGGCAGGATATCTTCAAGTCTCTCTTCAAGTATCTTGAAATCCTTACCCTTTCTCTTTAAAATGTCATCCGTCACGAACTGATCATATTCTGAAAATGAAATGAATGCTTATATAGTCATCTGAGAAATATGTAAGAAGGGCTTCTTCAGTTTGTTTAGATACAGGGCAGTTGGGACAAACCTTATCTTGATTTGCCTTGTCTTAACTCTACATGTATGTACGTCTGTTGTCTGTTGCATTTCTTAACCTTATTCAATATAATCTTGTGTACTTTTACTTCAGTATGGCCACCCCAGCTTAATTAATAAATTATTACTGTACATTACCTGTTGCTCATCAGCTGGTACAAAACTCGAATCTTGATCTGACATTGGATTATGTCTTGGATTAATTCATAAGCGAATATGATTGATTGATTGACTGACTGGCTGACTGACTGACTGACTGGCTGGCTGGCTGACTGACTGACTGATTGATTGATTGATTAGATTTTCTTGCCCATTTTTAACCCTGCATACGTTTATCCCACCTTGTCTTACCCAATCATGCATTACCTATCTTTACTTAGTCTTATCTTCATTGATTCTACCTGAATATGTGGCTGTTAAGGCTGTTAAGCATTACAGGTTAACTCCTTCTGAACCACTTATACCTTGCTATGTTATGTTGTGTGTTCTGTTGTCCATTGCTCCTTAAACACTAAAGCCATAATTTTATGCTCTGTCACTGTCCTGCGCCTGTTGACGCACAATCGATCTTGCTATGTGATAGATCTAAAAATTGTCTTCTGCTTATAAATATTCAGCGACCCTGTTAGAGAAATGAATGCTGCCTCGGATTGTCTGCAACGTTCAGACGAGAGTGCTAACATTGTATGCGTCTTGAGTTTTTTCACCAAAGTGCATGAAACACATTCAGGCGTCGAAGGACATCGTAGACAAGTGCGGTCAAATATCCTGAAAAATCGCGCAAGTGTTCCTCGTAGGTTGGATGGCGATATAGTTGTTACTTTCATTCTTATCAAACGCCTTTCCTCTACATTTTGAATCTCTGGTACTGCCCTATCCTGGATCAAGTCATACCTTTCTTCACGCTGTTTCACTGTCAATGCCTCTGGTCACTCATCTAGTCCTCACAGCCTCACCTACGGTGTTCCTCAAGGTTCTGTTCTTGGGCCTCTTTTATTCATTCTATACACTTCCCCACTCGGCAAAATCATTTCCTCGTCTGCTGTAGATCATCATGCACCTTTACGCTGACGATACACAACTGTTTTCATCTTTCTCTCCTCAATCACTTACAGATGCATTAAACCACATTCAAAACGCCATCGCCCTCATATCAACTTGGATGACCACCAACCTGCTCTGTCTAAACCCTTCAAAAACAGAATTTCTCATTATTGGCCTCCGTGAGCAATTGAACAAACTTACATACCCCTCCGACCTTTTTCAAACGAACCCAACTTATCCTGTGCCTTACTCTTCTCCTGTCCGCAATCTTGGAGTCATCTTCGATAGGAATCTTACCTTTTCTGACCACATCACTCAGCTATCTCGCATCCGCTATATGCCCATCCGCGACCTTCGTAGATTGCGCCCAATTCTTAACTACAAGACTGCATGCACAATAGCCTCATCAATTGTTCACTCAAAACTAGATTTCTGCAATTCTCTCTTTCACAACATTGATTCCTCACAAATAAGCTGCCTACAAGCAATTCAGAATGTTCTTGCCCGCGCAGTCACTAAAACCCCAAAACACCATCATATAACCTCTGTCTTAAAATCACTTCATTGGCTAAAAGTGCCTCAACGCATCCACTACAAAATTGTATCTATCACCTACAACGCACTTCAAACCTCTCAACCCTCTTACATTCGTCAACTCCTTACAATCCAACCACCCGGATCAACTCGCTCATCGTCATCGCCATGTCTTTCTCTATCTCGACCTCCAGTCTTATCGTCTCTGAAATTCTGCAACCGCTCCTTAGTCTATGCTGCACCAGCACTTTGGGACGGACTCACAAAAGAACTCCGTCAGTTTGCTCATCCCCACATCTCAACTCCAAATATAACCTCTCCGCCGCTTTCATTATCCCCTGCTACTTTCCATTCACGACTAAAAACCGAACTCTTCAATGTCTCCTATCCAGATTCTACTCCTGTGCCACCACTTGACCACCCTCATCATCGACTACCACCGTAGCACCATGCTGTCTCCTCGGCTTGACTCCCTGGATTTCGACCCGGCACCGAAAGGAAACGAGAGGATTGGCTATTGCGGACTTGATTTGGCATAGCGCCGGTGAATAAGCTGGTATCCCTGACGTGGATTTTGTGGGCGCTGAGAAATTTTCGAGGATTTACATTACATTACATTATTTGTTACCGAGGGAATTTGAAGAAATGAGGCTGCACATGATGTTTATTCTTTTAGGACTAATGAAATTTATTTTCCGGTTATTGATACAGCACTTACAGAAATACACGCCAGATTTTCTGAAGAGAATGTGAAAATATTGCGCACTTTTCAGGCGTTAACACCAGGTAGTGTAAGTTTATTAAACAGTGAGACCCGTGCTCCTTTTGCATGTAATTACTAGCCAACATGCAGGAGGTAAATCTGGAATTACGATAGTTGAAGAGTATGCTTGAACGCAAAAATCCGGGACTTGCCAACATTTGAAGGGGATAAAGTGATTGCATGCACTCGTTTCATCGCCGAATATGCTGTGGCCTTCTATGAGCTAAAAGGTTTGCTTTAATTGAACATTTCTGAACATCGGTCGAGGAGTGCAATTAATTGTGGTCATGACTGCACTGTGCAAGCGCCTAGGCCAATAGTCTGTTACCCGATCGAAATACTAAAATATCATCTTCTGTGCAAACGACTCCCAAGAGACCTTCGAGGGCTTTGTATATTCGGGTCTGGAAGACTGAGGCGCTGGACTGAGACCAAATGGGAGTCTGCGCTATTGAAAACGTTCGAAGGGGTGCCGAGACTCCCGAGAGTAAGTCAATTTGCTGGACTGATCGTCGAGTCTCGGCAACGAGAACCGTGCTTCGCGTCGACGAGGTTAAGAACCTTGGCGTTCTTCAGTAGGCCTAATTGTAGTACGTCGTCAATTAGTTATTGGCACTCTGTACTGGCTCCTCTGCAATGTTCATCGGTTTTGGATTGATAGACCTGTTCTCACCTGTTCTCATCTGGTCATTGGGCTTAGTAACGACACGAAGGGCAGATAGCTGTAGACTACAGAACTAACATTCTCACAGCATTTTAGTTTTTAACATTTAATCTTTGTATTATTAAGTTAAATTGCATCAACCCTATAGCCGTGAAATGCTTTGACTGTGCAAGCCCATTGACCATTAACGATGACTCATCAGTATGGTAGTCGTGCAAAAGGATTGACGCCGCGTCCTTTTGGCTGAGACCAAATCAGGCTTAACCAGAAACTCTTCGGCGCGAAATTTATTAATAGCTTTCACAGGTACAACCCCCCGTACCTGTGAAAACTAATAATAACTTTAGCACCTAAGAGTTTCTTAGCTGTCTTGTATCAGACAGAGCAGACATTGCTCCGGGCCGGTAACCTTTTCCAATTGAAGTGATTAGACCCGTGCCGTTGAGTTCAATGAATCGATTGAGAGTGTATAAGTTACAGAAACTAATTAGCAATAGCCATTAACCTTTTACAGTTAAAGTGACTGAAGTAAACAGAGAAACCGAGTGATTATACTTACGCAAAAGTAACTCTGTCATTGCGAAGTTAGTTTGTGAAGTAGCTAATTGAGAGGAGTTCGAGTTGGGACCACGCCTCGAGACCTGTGATTGCATGGCTGCTTGTGCTTCGTCGAGATATAAAAGTCCAGTCCGACTTCGAACGAAGTCCTCGTATCATGGACCCTAGCAGTTATCGTGCCCGATGTTTGTAATAGGCCTACTTTGTGACGGTGTCCGACGTATTCTTCATAAACAGTTATTCGTAAACCAATTCTTCGTAAACAGTTGTTCGTGAAACAATTCTTCGTAAAACACAATTATTATTATTGGTGAATTCGTCACCGTTTAATTATTGTGGATATGACGGATATTAAAAACACCTAAAATTTGTAATTTATGCATCTTAAGAGTCGGTTGGGTTCAGGTTAAACATCGTGAGGGTCGGTTAGGGTCAGGGTTTGGGTTAGTGTCGTTTTTAGACATGCGAAGAACTTTCGGCCGGAAGAATTGTTACATATGAACAAATGCTTTACGAATAATTGTTGTATGTAGAACTATTAACGAATAATTTATCTACAACCCTGTGTGACTTTCATGCTGTCATTCAACATGCGTAGCGTTTCGGATATTTCGGGAAAGACCCCTCTCAACCTTGAAGGGTAGAATGAGGTAGGGTAGATTTGAAATTGTATACGAGCATGGTAAGGGAGCCAATAATGTTCATCAAACATAAAGGTAGATATACGAAAGTTCCAAAGAAGGCGGGCAATGAGTTATAAAGTGGAGACCCTACGTGTGAGAAAATAAACAAGGCCGAGATCGGTAGAGATGCAGTCTCTCCCCGTGCTTGTTCAATATTTTGGCAGACATTAGATGACTTTCCCGGAGGATTCATGATTGGTGGAAGGACCATCAACAATCTGAGGAACGCCGATGACATGGTCCTGTTAGCCACGTCATCGGAAAAACTACAAGTGCTTGTGAATCGTATTGAAAGTGCTGCAGGAGAATATAACATGGCGATTAACGCCTCAAAGACAAAAACAATGACTAACATAGAGGATATACTCAAAATCGAAATAGGCACCGGAAGACTGGAGCAAGTAAACTTCTTGGTGTATTTGGCAGAAGATACGGACTGCGTGAGCGAGGAGAAATCAAGGCTAGCCATGATGATGATGATTATGGTCAAGTTGACGAAAATATGGAAGAACAAGTCCGTGAGCAATAGGACTAAATTACGACAGATGGAGCTCTGATGTGGCCAGTAGCAACGTACGTATGGTTGCGAAGCCTGGACGCTAAAGAAACGGGAGGATAAACGCATTCAAGCGTTTGAAAAATGCATTAGAAAGATTATGAGAATTTCTTGGACACAAATGATAGCCAACAAGCGGGTATACGAATTGGCAGAGGCTATAAATGAACTGTTGCAACACATCCAGGCACGAAAACTACGCTACTTCGAACATCTTAGGAGACAACCATGGGACAACATTGATGGCAGTCGGATGACAGGTCTTGTTGAAGGGAAGAGGCATCGTGGAAAGCCGCCTAGAATTTCCTAGATTGACAAAATTTCTACGTGGAAAGGGAACTAGCCTCATGAGCGCAGACTGCGCTGTACGTGATAGACGATGCTGGGCTATAGTCTCTCACGTAGATTCATTCATGTAGCCAAACGTCGCTTCGCGACGACGGCGTTATGACATGCCAGATCGGCAGAGTTAATGTTAACAGCACACACGCAACGCACTAAAGTCGAACTTATCCTGTGTTCATTATAAGTCACTGTCAATGCGTTTTCTATTGTTGTTACACTAAACGGTTAAAACAGAGAAAATCGCTTAAACGAAGATGGAAATCCACAGTCGTCGTATACCTTCTGGCGTTCTCCAGTGGGAGATTTTGCAGGTTATGAAGGTCAGCGCAATCACTCCAATGGCCATTAGTCCGACTGGTACAGCGGCATAACTGATGGTGATCGCGCCCAACACCAACCCCATGTCTGTCTATCTCTCTATCTGTTTCTTCAGGTGTCTTTACGCCTGTCTGGGATCGGGTCTCGTGACGTATGTCTGGCTGTTCCCTTCTTGTCTTCTGCGTCGCAATAGATTTGGACTTCGTCGAAATCTGACAAGTATGAAGATTGAAGTATGCAAATTATAAGACGACAGTGATTGGCGTATTATTTTTCAATGCCATGGATTTCTCTGCGTAGTTCTGGCGCTCTGGTCAACTTCCTAGCATATAGGATCCCTATCAGTAACGGATAGGGCTGCTACGCTTATGGAGACGGCCCAGGGGTAGAGTAACGGATATAGAGAAGCGCGTATACAGAAAACGGGGCCCTAGGCGCAAACATTTTTGGGGCTCTCCTGAATTTGTGCACTGAGTCTGTGGGGGCCGTCTATAAATGACGTCACGCACCTATTGGAGGGGTCATGCATCTGTGACGATTTTGTGACGAAGAGGAGGGAGTCTGAGATATGTGACGACACGTCATCACATCAAATATCAAAATACGCAACTTTATTAAAAATTATCCTTCATATTGAACCAACTTCTTGAACCGAAGAGGCTCAAAACGTGCAGCCTTCGCTATATATAATGTATGGATCTGTGAGTTCGGCATGCAGCAAGAGTTTATTGGGTGTTGATTTTCGCTCTTAGCAACACAGGTAACCGAGCTGATATTGATATTAACCTTAATAAAGCAATTATGATTTGCCACAATACAGACATGGCATTTTGTATGAACAGTTTTCATTCATTCGGAGGTCCCTCTGGTAACTTATCACCTAAGCGAATATCAAGAGCGACTTAAAACAAGTAGCGCATAATTCGTGCCGTGTGTTTCGTTGTCAACTTGCGCTTTACAAGTCTTCATTAAAAAAATAAGAAACTGGTTACCACAACATAACCTTTTGGTCCTGTGAGAAATACGAAGTAGGATACAGTGTACGATGACAATACAACGAATTGCTTAAACACATTGAAATGTATGAAAGCTGGAACAAGGTCAGCCTATCAACATTGCAAAGAAATAACAATATTTTCTGACGTCATAGACAGATTTAGCAGAAGACAACCGTTATCACCGCATCATCTCATCAGTAACAGGCTAACGGCTCTACAATTATCATCATAAACACCCCTTCAGTTACAGAGCAGCGTCGTCACTTAAACTGAATCGATTTTTCTCTAATTAAGCAGAAGGAACACTGCAATTCCGAATTTTATAGGCCTCAAAATAGGATTTAACCCTAATCATCCGTTTATAACATGTTGTTTCAAGTCCTGTCGGCACATAAACGATAAGCTGATGAACGTAATTATGATCTTCTAGTAATCTGCATCTAATAATTCAAATAATTATTCCATGCGCATCAGTTGCTACTTTAACAATAGGGCCTAATTGATAAATTTGTCTTTGCTAGGCGTATTGTTTGATGGTGAAGTCACATTTAATAAGTCACATTCAATAGATCGCAAGTAATGAAGTATACAGATGAATTTGCAACGAAGCATTTGTCCGTAAGTGCGGCAGCAAGATGGCGTCGTTATCTCACTTTTTGTTTGTAACGTTGGAGAGGCTTGTCTTGGAAGGGAGGTTAGTCTTGGAAGAAAGTTTCGCCTTTGAGGCTGTTCCACCAGATGCCTTTTTTTCCTCGCTGGATTCTGTGAGCTGGACCCCTGAAATGTATTGAATACATATAATTATATTCATTTATGTTACTAGTTTTTGATTGAGTAATTTTTATTAAATAATTGATTGGTTGACTACATCGTGGTTGTTTCTAATATGGGTGGTAGACTGAATCAGCTACAATTTGAGTAAGAAGTTAAAACTATACACCGTGTCTCAATAAAATCTGTGCAAAATTGTTTCTGTCAGAACTTCGTCAAATTTCCACCAATTTTAATGACTTTTGGTAGATAGATGGAAAAATGGCTGAAATTTTATGCTATAGGACCTATATATAAATTTTCCACATCACCTGACTCATACCACCGCACTACCTTATTAAACACAGATGTACTAATTTTTATATAGCGCTTGCATTTCATTACTTTCAACAATTTATCTGACGATCGAATTAGCACGCCGTAAAGTAAAATATGGTTTACTAGCCGAGTTTTTAATTGTTATGACAGATCTGCTTAAGAAGGCTAGAATAAGTGCTCGAAATGTGTCCCGCTTACACGGGCACAAGGGCTTAGACGGCAACGCCACTGGCCGATAGCAGCATGAACGATCGAGACTGGTTATAGCGCGTCCACTTGTCGATCAGACTCGTTTTGAGTTTGTTGACGTTCGTTATTCTGGAGCGGTAAACCTTCTCCTGCAGCACACTCCATATGCTATAGTCGACTGGGTTACGATCCGGTGAACTCGGCGCCACAGTGTTGGAGGGATGAAGTCTGGCGTCTCTCGCTCCAGAAAAGAGACGATGTCGCGTGCTCGATGCGCCGGGGCGCCATCATGTTGAAAGACAAAAACCTTGCCCTGGGACATCCGTCGTATGTCTGACAGTAGCTTCTGGGCAAGAAGGTTGTCTGGATAGTATGGTCCATTCACTTTGACACCCGGCTCGATGAAATGGAGTTCAGTGCAGCCAAGTCATAAAATGTAAGCGTTTAAAAAAACTGCTACATCTGTGTTTAACAAGATAGTGCGGTAACATGAGTCAGGTGAGGTGGAAAATGTATACATTGCATATAATTTCAGCCTTTTTCCATCTACCTACCAAATGTTATTAAAATTGGTGGAAATTTGACGAAGTTCTGAAAGAAATAATTTTGCACAATTTTTTTAGACAACGTGTATATAGAAAAGTGTATAGAACGTACAGTTAACGGTCGATATAAACGATAGGGCTGCGTTGCTGCGACATATCGAAAATGTGTTGAAAATGTGTTACATTGATTGCTTTTTTTTGTCAGTGACTCGGAGCATGTGTTACTGTAACCATGAACATTCTGGGCGTTTTCAGCTCTTTCCGGTCGAACATGCGCAGCAAAATTTGTGGTGGGAAAAGGCGAACAATTACTGCTGATCTTTGAATAAATTAGTGCTGGCAAATTAGTAATCGATGGTTCACAGTCAGGTACAAATCGAACCTTCTGTCCGTTGGAATAGATAGACTAGCAGAACACTTTAAATCAGTCCCTATTCCATAGACTTACATTGTACCAATATTCAAGGATGTCATAACAGTGCATGGAAGTTGACATACCAACTCTTGACATGTAATTACTAGGCTAATTATCGAGGTATAAAGATTTGGAGTAGACAACATCAAAAGTTATCCACTATGTGACTCTTATGGCCCTATATAAAATCCACTGCTTATAATGCAGAACCTAGATGCTTAGACTCTTCTTCCGCTGTAGATTTTTGTGATGATTAGTCTCTCGAGTCCTTTTATTCTCAACTTAAAACTTTCCTTCTTCAAATGGCTCATACAACAAAGCTACTTCTGCTTTTTCCGTACTGATCTTACAATACAATATAACACAATACAACCTGGCATTTATAACGCGCTTTAACACGACAAGTCGCGCACGAAAGCGCACACACGTCTCGACGACGCAATTGCAGTTGTACTGCAGAGCAATTGTGCGTGAAGGACTTACTCAAGGTCCCTACACAGTGACACATCGGACGAGAGTCGAACCCGCTCACTCAGCACACACTGAGTATTACGGGCCGACCGCTCTAACCAATCGGCCACCATGCTACACATCTTCTGGTTATTTACCACTGAATGGCCTGTTTTCGGTTGAGTCCTTGTGCTATACACATCGGCGCGATAGCAGTCAATAAAACTTAGAATTACCATAATAAACATACATGTATTAGGCTTTTGAGAAGTTATAAGTATATACATAGCGGCCTGTAAACAGTATTACCTCTATCCCTACGACTAAGGCAAGATACTATCACATCAACATACCGTCCGCCATTTCTGCCATCGATTTGTACATGAGAAAGAAGTTTCCGATTAAAGCGATGAAGATTAGTGCAGCACAAACAATTGCAATAATTGACTCTGTCATCCTGTGTGCCTGTGTCTGTCCTTGTCTCTCGCACTCTCTGTGTCAGCGTCTTTTCGTGTCCGTGGCAATGTTTCGGATCTACACTCGCGATAACCTGTAACAGATAGTCGTACATTCTTGATTTGTAATGCGTAAGACTACACGAAGCTGAACCTCGGTAGTACCATGAAGAGACGTTTAGTCGTATTTCGTTTTGCAGTTCATATTTTGGTTGGGAATCCGTATAAGAGTCAACCCTTAGTCCAATGGAGACTTGATTAGATTCATTACCGTATTCAAACGTATTTCAAAGCGGATCTTTGGGGCAATCAACAGCAGAATGCCTTCTATTAGCCTACCTCGTCTGGACATGCCGCCGCTCTCTGGGTTTTGCTAAGACAGCACTAAAAATGATGATGATGATGTTGTTGATGGCGGCGGCGACGATGACGACTATAATCATTACAGAAGCACAACTTACATTCAGCTCTTGATACAAACTTGCACAAAATTCAAACTAACTCAACAACGGTGACGTCACAGAGAGGAAGTTACGTCATTCAGGCGCGCTGCCTTGGTAGCAGTGGGCGCTAGTAGCAGTTGCAGTTTAACGACACTGTGTGATAACAATGATTATTAGCGTCGCCCTACTCATTTATCCAGGCTTGGAACTCAAACCAAACTTATTTATAAAATTATAACATTGTTACAAGTGTTTGGCAGAGAACAAATAGCTTATGTCAGCGGTTTTCAGACTATTTCTACAGGAAAGCAAATCGAATGTTGGCGTACAACCAGCAACAGTCAAATCAAAAGCAACTGGCGAGCGCGAAATCCCGTTGCAAGGAGCATCGTTAGTTCTCTTGCATGGTTTCCCGGTCTGGAGAGTCCATCATTAGCACAATGCTTTTTTGTGTGTTTATCGACAAATGGAGCTTGTGTTGAGATAATGTTATTGGATATTTTTTATTTTCGCATAGTTGTGTAGCTATATGCTAGTGGTACGCGTTGGTTAGGATACCACTGTTTGAAATTCACTGGCTAATATCTAGACTGGAAAACGATACAAGGATAGGGGCCATGTGTTATTTGGTCTGAGTAGGCCTGATCGCAAAGAAACCATGTTTTCTGTAGTATATAAATATAAATATAGGGCCTTATAGGCCTAGGCCCATACTGAAAAAAATCGCTTCGTAGTCATTATAAATATACGAATAGAGCCTATTATATATATATGTATATATATATATATATATAATTTACCCCGGTCTCTGATTACATGCGAGACACGTTACATTGGCTTCCTGTCTGTCAGCGCATTCACTTCAGACTATGTATGTTCATTTGTATGGAGCTGTCTAATAAGCTCCAGTTAACATGAAATTCCTTATTGTTCCTGTCACAGCATGTCCGGGTCGCCGATCTTTACGTTCAGCCTCTCAACATACTCACTTTGTACCTTTTGCTCGCACAACCATGACACAGTCCAGGGCGTTCGCCATTGCTGGCCCTGCAGCGTGGAATGGTCTCTCTTCCTATAGATGGTACCTTCTGATACATTTAATCGACATCTCAAGACTCTTCTTTTTGCTCGAGCCTGGAGCGGGCGCGCCTCTGAGTAGTCGTCTTGAAAGGGCGCTGTATTACATTCATATAAATTGAAATTCAATAAAAAAATATATATATTAGAATTCAATTCAAACATATAAATAGATATATATATATATAGTTTGTTGTATGTTCATCTATCCAATTACATTTAGGCTAGGCCTAGTATCAATTAGTGTGCAGTATCTTCACAGTCATGTCAGTGGAGATACGGATATCGCACACTATTCGAAACTATATATAGACCTATATTGAACTGTTGTGACTGTGTCCTGTGATGAGTGAAGGTGCTGTAACGGTAGCTATATAAAGCATTTACATTTGCATTAGGTCTAACATCAGGGCAATACGTCACATCAGGTCGGTTCTAAGTTCTAGGAATATACAGAGTCCTCTATTACTGAGGGTCTATGCATATATATATATATATATATATATATATATATTGTTGGGAACACGTGCATAACCTGCCCTATAGTTTACCGTGGTGGCCAATACCTGTGCTTGTATGAATGTGGTATTGTCTCATTGGACATCCTTTTCTTATATCTCTCTTTCTCCTGCTCTGTGCAATGGAGGGTAAAGTTTAAATAGGAGTGTCTTTAACTAGGAGTGTCCTTCTCTACAAATAGAAGGAACACATTATTCTAAGGGAGTTCTGACAGTCATTCTTGTTTTGGAAGGTCGTAAGCGTTCAGCCCATTGCTGATTTTCTGCGTGTGACTGTCTGTATCTCAGTTTTTAATCATTAAGCTAGAAAGGGACTTTCCCTGTTTAATGTACGCCGTTCAACCGCGGTTCCGTTTCCTTCGAGGACAACCGTATTGATGTTGTGCCTGTCTTGCATGCGTATCGACCGTCAGCAGTTTCTTGACTTCCGTGTCGTTTTGCTGTCTTCTTGGCTGACGAAGTTATGTATAACTTGTGTATAAATGATTAAATTGATATTTTTATCGTATCCCTAGAGCCTTAATCATTTTCTCAGTTATAGCATTCAACAATATATATATATATATATATATATGTATATGTATATGTATATATATATATATATATATGTATGGGATGCATACATGGCAATTTTTGGTTTTTTGTGTTTTTTAAATATTTTGTTCACTTTACTAATATTAATATAATATATTACTAGTTGTGTGTTATTCGGTCCGAAATTAAGCTAAATTAATTATAAAACGAGTTGGACTTCTTTTTTATGCTGTGTTTGATGCTTTTTATAACAAAATTGTTGTGACAAAATCCAAAGAAAAATTAAAGACATAAAAACAACTTTTGATTTAAAAAAATCTTGGTTTTTTGCACCCCTGATATTTATACAACATTAACTGAAATACCCTGCATTGCTCAGGTAGTCCTCACAATAAAATTGTCATTCTATCTTATTTGTGATCGAAGCAAAGACTAGTCTACAACTCTACCATCTTTGATCGACTTTCTGGATAAAGAACTATGGCCTTTCGCATTGCGCAAACTAAAGCTATTTATCCGAGAAAAATACGGCTCATCTGCACAAAAGCAGTCTTAAATCACATATTTCACTTTTGGAGAAGGCCTATGTTACATAATAACTATTTTAAAGTGAAAAACATAGCCTACTCTTTACACCGAAACAAAAATTATCCTTTTATCGTAGTTTTGATCATAACTGTGGATTAAAAAAACTATACGTACTGCGGTTTACTTCAATTACCGCGCTCGCAATACCGCGCGGCCAATAACCACGCGTGGCTCATTACTGCGCCGATCATAACGGCGCATTTCGTCGCTTATAAAGGCCTTGCTAAGTGTCCACCAACTTATCACACCCTTATTGTATCGTTTCAAAACGTATGCCTTGAAGTCCTTGAAGTAAATGATCAACTCATTGAAGTAGTTAAAAATCTACAAAGACACCACAGGCCGAATCAAAGCCATCGTCGCCGACCACATTAATCGTCAGATGTTGGAATATCTTAGTGGCAGCGCCCAAAACTTATCTGTACAAGTCCAGTTGATAATTTTTTTTCATGTGGAACATTGTGCAAGACGATAGATGAAATCTATATTTATAGCTTACTATACCTTAAATATACTTTGATTTCTATATTTATAATAATGCGCATGTTCGCTTATCTCCCATATAACCTATTTCGCCTTCAAATATACTTTGATTTATATATTGTTTTGCTTCTCATATGCGCAGTTGTGATCGGCGTGGCAATGAGCCGTGAGCAGTTATTAGCCGCGCGGTTGTGGGCGGGCGGTCATTGAAGGTTACCACGCACGGCGGAAGCTATTTATCCGAGAAAGGGCGTTTAGAGTTGGCCCACTGCAATTATGAAATTTTCCGAATAATCATCAGTTGTCTGTAGATAATGTTGAAGGATTGCGTTTAACTTTCCCGTATCTGACTTCCGTGAATTCCGAAGCTTCGCGATATAGTCTGCCATAATCTAATTAATCCAAGCCAGTTGAAAGCAACAATCACGCGCGTTGACTTCAACCTAAATTTCCGACCAATTCGATAGATCTCATTACGTGTTGGCGACCTGGTTTGGTTCTAGTTATGAGGTCGCCGCGCAAGTTCGCGCAACCAGTTCAACGCAACATTCATGCGCGTTGATCTCAACCTAAATTGCCTACCAATCCGATAGCTCCCAGTTTAGGTCTCATCGCTTGATGGCGACCTGGTTTAGTTTCATTCGTGCGTGGTTGAAGCCAGGCTATTGGATGAGTTTGAATATGCACATTTTATATCAGCACCGTTAGCTGGTTTGATTTGCTATAATTAGAATTAATGCGTTTGGGAGAAGTTTCAGTGAATAAAAAGGAGAAGAGGTTACATTTTGGGATCTCCAACCCATTTAATCTATGTTTGTTTTCGGCTGCTAAGAAGTATTCGTGCAAAATTTGGAAGCATTCGGCCCAGTGGATCAAAATGCTTTGTGCAACATACATACAATGTACGTTTAGTTACATATTTTACATCTTTATAGTTATTAGATTTCCATAAATGCCAAATGATTGAGCTTTTCGTCTTTCAGACTGGATTACAGTTTCTTAATACGTTTCAGAGCAGAAAAGACCTCTTTCCAAAACAATTTGTGACAAATCCCTTTGTTGCTGTGCTTTTCAAACGAGCAGCTAATAATGGATCGACTTGGAAGAGCAATTCCTATGTGCCCAGGCAGTTTGCATTGCTTAGTGACCCAAACATAATGATCATTAGTTCTCATTACCCTGAAAGGCTTCTCCTCTTTCAGCTAAGAATTTTATTCACACTAACTACTCTTTCCAGCACAGCTTTAGTATAAACGCGTTCGGCTTTGCACGGCTTTATCAGCAGTGAATTTTACACGACCAAATACTTTACTCATCGGCACAAGGTCATGGTAACATCCGTGTGGGCCTTACTGCTCTCATGAGCCACCATGCGACTTTTGGAGAAGGCACCATCTTCTAGTAATATGAAAACGATAAAACAATCGCGGTAGGCCCAGACAGACGATCGTGCATATAATGCCGTATGGATCTCTGCTTTTATTGAACCCTTGACTTCAGCCTAGTTAGCCTTATGGATAATACAGCCCTGCTCGGAAGAACACCACCTTAAGAAACTGATCTGATCTGTTCTCGAATCAGCATGTTTCAAAAAGAACTTCGCCGCTCAACACTAGATGATGTTTTTATTATTATTACAGTAATTTTATATAGCGCCACTTCAAGTTTGCCTACTCAGAAGCGCTCCCAGCTCAACCCCCGCCAAACAGAACAGTCTTGTGGCTAATAGCTAGTCCGCTCTGCCTCAGTAGCAACACGGTCAGTTCTCATCGGTACGCTTTCATTAAAATTATAGCGGTTTTACGTCACTAAATGCGCTACAAACAGTGACGTCGCTACCTTGAAGCGTAGAGGCGAGTGCTCCCTCTGTTTTTTTTATAATTTTTTATTTGAAATGTTTTTTCCATTGAAAAATAACCTCAGCTGACAGCTTGCAAATCAATCTGCGGAGGCAGAAGTTTCCCACGTGATATTCGTTACATACACTTGCATTTACCTACTTTATGCATGATCTAACGGAATTTTTACCGCATTGCATAGTACCATTTTTGCATGATTATAACGGCATCGTTACCAACAAATGATCGTTGTTGCATAGCCATCTCCTGCCCCATCCAATCCAATCTTGCCTCCCCTCGTCTCTAATTCTAGCGACGCCACTGGCCGCAGACATGGCTATACTTGTATCTCTATCAAACTCGTCTAAACATTATTAGATTCTATATTTTAAGGTACTCAGCAAAAATATGTATTCTTTTCAGTATTTCTTTCCTGTTTATGTTTATTTCATGTAACATAACATTTCAGTAGGTCCTCTTTCTTTATGCATGATCTTCATTTCGTTATATCTATATTTCGTTTTTTAATATTTCTGTTCGCTTAAAATTTCTTTGCTCGTTAATGAAATAATAAGAAAATTCAGCAAAAAGATTATTTGGCAATAGGTAACAAAAGCCATTACAGTTGTTCAAGTTGCCAATTAAATATACTGGTAACGAGTTATTATGCCACATCCAGACTGTGCGCTAGTGGAACTTGTTCGAGTAGTTGTCACGGAAACTACGGCAGTAGCCATCATCAATATGGGAGGGCATGTAGCTATTGCATCCAGAAGTTCCGAAACCGAAATCCTCATCCTCTTTATCATCATAGCAATGGTTCATATCATTGGTCATTGGGGAATTGTTCATACGGTTGTTGGTCCTGTATCCGAAGTTGTGGTCCATCATGTCCGGTGGATTGCAAGCTAACATCGAAGACATTGGAGGACGGTTACTTTCGTAGCCGGTAAAACCATTTGATCGATTGTTGTAACCCGCAGAGGATCCCATCTGAAAGACATCAAGTGTCAACTGATTAAAACTTATTCAGATTTGAAAGTAATTAGAAAGAAATGGAAAAAACTGAAATAGTGATGGATAAAATTTGATAGATAAGAAAAACTTGAGAAATTTTTAGTAGGCTAAATCATAAAAATTAAAATCGATTTAATAAGCAATATGCTTGAAAAATTTAATACTTAAAAATGAAAATAACTGAAAGACAATAAAAAATAACACGAAAATCGTTGAACTATCTGGAAAAGCATTCCAAATAATGATTCAGAAATACATGCAACTTTAAATTGAAAGAACTTTCATTAATCGGTAAAAAAACATTGAAATAACTTTTTCAATGCAAAAAACCGTTACAAGAAAATTATTCACGGAAAAAACAAAATGAAAAGGAAGCTCATAAGATAATGCGAAATTCGTTAAAAAAATTGAAGTACTTTGTTCGAAATACAAATCATTTTGCGAATTTGCGAATTTTGATAGCACAATGTCAAAGAATACAAGAGAATATTCCTACTAAAAGGCAAAGGATGACAAGGGGTATAATGAACTTGATACATGTTACCAACACGAATATGACAAAAATTAAGACTTCATGCCTAGTAATTAATCAATTACGTTCATTTTTCATCACCATCATAATCAGCATCATCTTTATTATGACCTGGCCACTTCACCAGAGGATTTACAGGAGTTGGTGCAACGTGTTGAGATATCAGCAAAAGAATACAGTATGCTGATTAACGTTGCAAAGACAAAAGTAATGACATATAACAATGAAGCACCTTTGATCAAGGTGGACGGATACAAACTGGAACATTTACATACTTGGGAACAGAGTAACGAAGGACGGGGACTGCGCGAGTGAGGTAAAATCAAGATTAGCTACGGGAATGTCAGTCATGTTTCAGTTGGTAAGCATCTGGAAGAATAAATCTGACCGTACTAAAACCAAACTGCGAATCATGAAGGCCTTGGCGTGGCCAGTATGGCTGTGAGGCGTGGACAATAAAGAAAGAAGAGAAACGCATACAAGCATTTGAGAACAAGTGCATGAGGAAACTGCTCAGAATTCCCTATGGATAGCAATGGTGACCACCGAATAAATGTATCAAATGGCGAAAGTTGACAGCAAATTGTTGGGCCACATCAAATCCAGAAAACTGCGCTACTTCGGGCACATCGTGAGACAGCCTAAAGACAGTATTGAGAACAGCGTGATGTTGGGCATAGTGGAAGGAAGCCGAAGTCGTGGAAGACCCAGAATCTGCTGGTTTGACAATGTCATAGCGTGGACTGGTTTAAGACGCACAAGCTTAATGAACATCGTACGAGACAGAAAGCATTGGACATCACTTTCCCATTCATGTAGTCAACCGTCGCGAAGCGACAATGACGATTTTATGACATGGAGTGATTCATGACCATGTAATTATATCATAAATATCTGTAGTCGCCATCTTTGTATGACTGTGTGATCATCACCAATATCTTCATCACCAACATCAATTGCTTTTTATCACTATCAGACTCAACGTTATAATCCTTTATCACTATCATCGTCGTCGTCGTCATCATCATCAATAGTTTCAAAGAACAACGAAGGTTTTGCTTCCTCAACGTTCTGGATGTTTTTTGCAACTTTGCTGTTAATGACAAAAATCGTCTGCAAATAACACCCCCCATCGCAAACCGTTTATAATCGCTTTTTGTGATGTCTGCTCACATTTTCTGTCGCCTACCTTATTGTCGTTGACTACCATCCATTGTAAACTTTTGCGTTTTGACAACAAGTTATTTCAATAAAAGAAAATACAATACAATATAAAGTAAGCTATTTTGTTTAGTTCAAGCAAGCCCAAGAACACACTTGATGCAGGTTGTACAACTCTCAATTGTAATGCTAAGACTTAAATGTAGACTCACTGGACATGTCTGGCATGTTTAAGACGCGATGACACAATGCAAGAGTCAGACGTGGAAAACGACATAGATCCATAGGGTGACACAAAAGTTCGTTCGCCGTTTTCAAACTTAAATATCTCTGTCAAATAATTTGGATCTCACAAATTTAGTCAAGCCTATACATGACTCAAATATATTAAAAACCTAAAGTTTAAGTCGAACGTGCGTTAAATTACGTCACAGTGCACACAGCGGCGCGCTAGGTGCATTTCCGGCTCGTGACTGGATATGACGTGACCATTATTCACGCCGCTTAGTTGAGTAAACAAGTGAAAGTAAAAACATGGGTTTTTTGGGACCCTCTTTATACTGACTTTCGGAACCCTCTTTATACTGACTATACTGACTGGCGGGGAGGGGTCTCGAAAAATGTGTACGTACGCAAATATAACTGTCTAATGACGTCCACAGTATGGAAGATAAAAATCACAAACTGAAAACCTAATCAAGGACTCTATTCCTGCTTAATCAAATTTATATAACATCAAAACATTTTTTATTGTAGGCAACTAAGCCATTGCTTAGGGCCCCAGGCTGAGGAGGGGACCCCGCCATACAAAAAATAAACAAGGAGCCTGTAAACAAGGGAAAATAGAAATAATACAAGGCTCCAGTCACAGTTTTTTTATTTTGAAAGTCTCGTGCAATCTTTGGGTTGATTTCTATTTGAACTAAATTAATTGTGAGGAAGATTCTCTATTAGCATAACAAAGGAAATGTTGTCTGCTTGTTGTGAGAATCTTATGGAAAATAAATGAAAAAGTCGTCTGTTAGGCAAAATATTAAAAAAAGGAGATGAAGTATAATTTAATAACATATTTTTTATTTTTGGACTGCAGCATGTCACTATTGTGCTGCGTATCTTTTTAACACTAACGGTAAGAAATTGTTCGGGTGAGCGTTCATTTTCTCAGCTGAAAAGAATAAAAATTGGTCAAGAAAGGCCCTAAAGGTTCACTTAGCTTGCTGTATATTGAATCGGATATTATGAGACAAACACAGTTGACGATATTTGTTCTGATTTTGTAAGACAATATCTAAGAAAACATTCTTTGAAAAGAAAGTATTTTGTTGAAATTATGCATTTTTTCCATGTACTTGTTTATTGAAATAAGCGATATTGTCATAAATGACAAATGTAAACAAGTTGAAATCGTGAAATTTGAAATGCATGTCTCATCTGTGTGATTCGTTTGTCCCCGCAACAAGGGGACAAACGATTCGCATTTGGGCCCCACATCTGATGATGCTGGCTGAGGGCCTCATTGATCCATAATCCGGCCCTGACTGTAGGCCTATATACCAGGGTAAATTCCGGCCGGTGCGTCCTGGTCGCGGGATAGATGCTGCTTGCAGTAACCAAACTGCGAATCATGAAGGCCTTACCCGGCCGGGTACTCAGTAGGCCCGAGGTTCGCTTGGTGAAAACACAAACGACCAATGGAGCGGATGACCTGACACTAAGACTTCAGGCAGTGGTCCGTCGGCACGCTGTAGGGCGTTACCGTCGCATACGGTTGACCCGGCAAGCTGACTGACTACCTTGCGTTTATCTGGCAAATTACCAAGGGAATGCGAGTGCTAAAGAGTTTTCCAAGGAACGCTGTTACCGAGATACCACCATACCGCTCGTCGCGTGGGTCAACGTCCCCTACCCAGGTTGGTAGAGGACACAAGAGAGGAATAGCTGGCGGTGAACCGTGGAAACGGCTATGCTCCTCCGGGAGCATGCCGCTGATGATTATAAGTTAACAAATTTAAGCTGTCAAATTTGATGCTTAACATAAAAAATTGCCTACGGTAAACTCAATGTATGTTAGATGTCTTTAGCTATATAACCTTTGTAAGGGTGTAGAGTTCAGATGTACGTACGCATGGAGGAGGGTTCAAAAAATATACGCGGTGTACCAGAGAGGAGGAGATAATAATATATGGATGGGCCCTATGGTGAATCTTAAACATCATCATCATGAGCATCACCATCTGTAACTCTACCATGATCAACCTCAGAAATAATGTATTTATCATCACAATCACACACCTCCACCTACATCATTATAATTAATAATAACTGATCATAATCACCATCGAAAAGGTTTGGGTGTTCATTGATCCAATATGGCTACTGGAGCCACAAGGGTTGCTGGATCCAAAAGGCCTGGTGGATCCAAAGTGGCTGTCCGATCTAAAAGGGTCATTGGATCGAAAACGGCCGTTGGTTCCGTAACGATCCATTGTTCCAAGGTTGTTGGTTGCACATGGGTCACTGGCTCCATAACGATTTTTGGTTGCACAGGGGTCCTCTTGGCCACCAAAGTCGTCATTACTTTGGCAACTGACCTCCTTCGACTTTCGTTTGTCCCGCACACCTGAGGCCTTGATGCTACTGACCTTTTCTCTGATAGTCCTGATGAGACTTCTGCACGAGAGACGTGGGTTGATTTTGGTCTCAGGGCACCAGTCTTCAACTTTCGGCGAAGCAACTTCGCTGCAAGAATCCTTGGTGACCGCTGATATTTGTTGACATGGGTCTTTCGCCTTGCCTTTGCTTGGCCTTCCTTTAGTAGCCGATATTTTCTTTCCCGTTCCTTGACCCATACTCCCCCGAGGTGCTTCTACACTAACTCTGAAAAATGCGATAAACATGATGTACTTATGCAGCTATACTGTATACTGTAAGAATATTTGTTCATATTTTTCTCTGGATGTATGTGTTGATGACTCATCAACAAAGCTAGACAGGCTGGGTCGAAAACAGACAAGCATAAAACTAATTTAGAAAATGTTCTGAAATAATGCTATATACTCATCATATGGCAACTGAAAATGCATGTTTCGAACGCTTGGGACAAAATGTATAGAAGGCTTGAATGACGTTCCTCGTTCTGTGTTGCGCTGTAACCTTTCATAATAATACGAATTAGGGAAGTAAGATAGTCTGAAATAGTTGCCCCAATTAGCAGTAACAATACACTATGAACTAATGAACTAATAAATCAAATTACCAGGTTTTAATTAAACATTTGATTCACATTACGTCATTTTATTTTCTTCATGAAAGATCACGTAGTGCTCATCGTCTACTTCTTGATTGATGAGAGGGCGGGTCCAGTGTAACTATCAAATGCGGGCCATGGACGGATTTAGCCTCCCTAGGATATGCCTGCTACGCAATATTATAACACAGAAGGCTTGATTCAATTGCGTGATGTTACTTTGAAAATAAAGTTCCTTTTTTCAATTTCCTTCGAACGGAGTATCCTCTAAACGTTGCCTGGATAAGAATTGCAGCTTTGTTCGCCTGCTCATCACTGACGTCCAACTGAAACCACAAAAAGAAAATCTAGTACCAAGTACCTTTTATTATAACATATTTCGCGCAGAATAGTGTGCTACAGCACGCCACAGTGACTCCTCGCTAGCCTTTTTAGGTCTAACCATCGCTCCCATCAATAGCACTGGAAGAGAACATTCATCTCCGATTTGAGAAGTTATCTAACTCGCATATCCGTTAAGAGAAAGTAGCCAACCGTTTTAACGCCTCTAAATTAATATTCAGACATCGTTGCTTGTCACGGTAAGCCTATCTTCTTTCTCCATGCCAGAAGTGAATGAGGCATAGTCATTCCAGATGTCCGTAACAGTCTTGAGACATATTATTATACCATCGTATGATGACGTTTGTTGAGTACGGTGATCCCAGTAATAATGCTAGTATAATAATAATAATAATAATAATAATATATAGGTTGTACAGACATAAATATGAATACCGTTTTGAAATCGAACTATCGGGCTTGGAGTTTGAAGACTTTCGGAGGATGAAGCGGGATTCACTGCTTCTTCTTGGCGCCCCGCTGTTCAAGGAACAAGCGCTGGATGAAGTTCTTCTCAAACATAGCGATTCTCTGGAATTGGCATTGAAGGACTTGACCTGCTCCCAGGCTCAGGCCGCACATATGCTGCTACGCTCATGCTTCGGGGTTGCGAAACTGATTTACCTCTTGCGTGCAGCACCCTGCTGGGGACACCCCTTTCTAGAAAAGATGGACGACCAAATGCGAGTTGGATTGCAAAACATCCTTAACATCAAGCTCTGCGATATACAATGGAAACAGGCCACACTTCCGATAAAAGACGGCGGATTAGGAGTTAGACGGGTGTCGATGCTGGCATCTTCAGCTTATGTAGCCTCAGCTGCATTGACCAGGTCGCTCGTTGCCGCCGTTCACGACTCAAAGGATTGGATCGACACTCATAAGGAAGAAATCCTTGAGGCCCGCACACCAAGACTCCCGGATGGTGAGGTATCGGCCTTGACCAGTCAGAATGTCAGGGACAGACAGTTGGTTAACTTCGACAAAGCTGCATTGTGGTCTTCCAGCAATGACCCACTCAGCCGGGCAAGGCTGGGCGCGATGACATCACCCCACTCTGGAGACTGGCTCTCGACTGTTCCCGTCATCTCTTGCGGGTTGGGTCTAAGCAATGAGGCCGTGCGGGTGGCGGTGGGCTTTCGCCTGGGACTCAACATCTGTGCGCCGAATCAATGCCAGTGTGGAAAAATCGCTGACCCGGGAGGACATCACGGTCTTGTTTGCAGACATTCGACGGGGAGAGCGGCCCGACACTTCGCCTTGAATGATATTGTGTGGAGAGCACTTTTAAAGGCAGACGTTCCATCCTCGAAGGAGCCACAGGGTTTGATCCGGAGCGACGGAAAGAGACCGGATGGAGCGACACTGATCCCGTGGGCGAGAGGCAAGTACATTGCTTGGAATGCAACAACTATCCACACGTGCGCCACCTCCTACATCCACCTATCTTCGGCAGTGTCTGGCGTTGCATCTGAACATGCCGCGGACCGAAAGTGTTTCAAATATTCAACTCTTCCCACCACACATGACTTCGTTCCCTTGGCATTCGAATCGCTGGACCCCATCAATCGCGCTGGACGCGAGTTCTTGACGGAGTTGGGTCGCCGAATGACCGAAGTATCAGGAGATCCCATGGAGAGTTGGAGACCGTGCACTTGTTTCAACGTGTCTCCATTTGCATTCAAAGATTCAACGCCGTAGCGTTCAGAGGCACGTTCAAACATCCCACCGGGATCGACAATCGAACTGTCAGTCAGCATGACAGTACTTTTGGAATAGCGCAGAAGGACTGTTATACGTGCAAGTGCGCTGACGAATTATAATAATAATAATAATAATAGCCAAATAATAATATTAGTTATGTTGTTTTCTCTTCTTTGTTCATCCTCGTGATATTTGTCTTAGATATTTATTTTCATATCGTAGGCCTACTACGTTGAGATTTTATTTAGCCAATCGCTGCTTCTGTGGCTTGCGTGGTCTACGAGCAGCCACTTGGGTGCGTTCATTTTCGGCACTTAAATGCAGTGATGCTGACACAATATTTCTATAATGGAGTGTCTTTGTCCGTCAGAGGAGATCACCCTGAATAAGAGAAAATGCGTACTTTACATTTATATAAGATATAGAATGACCTTCCTCCATCACTAAGAGTAAAACTGATGACTGGTTCCTCTCAACCAGCTTCTCACTCTTTAAAGGCGTTAATAATCCTCTGGGTTTCCATGCTGAGAGCGCCTCTGAATAGTTGTTCTGTGAGAGGCGCTATATTAATATAAATTAGCAATACGATACGATAAAAGGCAAAGCTCCCATGCCAACATAATAATAATAATTAGGCCGACATCTGACTAAGGCGACAGAAGAAATGAATGAAACGATCTTTTATACATTCTTAGTAACGAAAAATTCAGTGAGCGAAGAATGCCATGTGATAAGTCACAATTAAAATAGTTAAGAACTTGACTTTAAAAAGTGAAAAAAGCATAAGCTGATTCTCGTAGCGGTGGAGAGGGCAAATGGAGAACACAAGATCAGGGACTCCACATCAACCTGTGCATATAATGGTTCCATCATCCCTTAACCCGAACCTACTGAATTCGAAAGTCACATAGCAACACCCACAATAAATAATAACAAGAGGCGGTGACAGATATTCCGGGTCCCTATTTACAAAGCAGTCTTTGCCACCATCATTTAAAAAAGCAACTTATATCGATCCAGCTTCGGCAAAATCACTTATAATGACATTGCAAGCAAATGTTGGCCCGGTTCCCTAGAAATGATGGTCCCTGGGCAGTTGCTCCTGCCCCATTTCGGAGTGCCTGGTAATAACATTCTGCCATAAAACTAAATCGATGATTTTAGTGCCTGAATAACCAATAAGGTTTTCATGAACCTTCACCGAGAAGATATTCCCCCTAAAGCAAAGTTTCTATTTTGGCGAAGAACCTTGTGTGGACTAAAATTCGGTATGAACTCACACAACTGCCCGCTTAGTAGAATAGCTGCGCGATACAATTTTTTTAAACCCGTGTTTAAAAGCCTCAAGTCAAGAATTTTGCTTTTTTCACTTTTTAAAGTCAGAAGTTCTAAAGCTATTTTAACTGTGATTTATCACATAGCATGCTTCGCTCACTGAATTTTTCGTTACTAAGAATGTGTATAAGATACAGTGCATGGAAAGTACTTTTCGGTCGTAATTTTGTTCCGTTGTGTATTCGTTAAAACCCTGAAAACCGAGAAACCTAAAAACTACCTTGAAAAACCTAGGTCTTTTTACTCCTGTTTTTAAAGTAAGAGAACTGGATTCAACTGCTATTTCCGTATGTTTCTGTTCACGAAATAGCGATTGATGTATCTTGCATCAAGAAATGTGGTTGCACAATAACAGACCAGATTAGACTACACTGAATTAGTACGGATTAAATCAAACCACATTGGATCAGTAACATTCTTCGATGGATCTCAAACTCGTATCTTATCTAATATAATCTCATCTAATAGTTTCGGATTTTATATACTTCGATTAGATCCGATTTATTGGATCCGTTTGATTCTACATTATTAACTATAACGATAGATAAGAATCTGCTTACCCTTTGGTGCCCCAAAGCAGAGATCTTAGGTCCACTGGAAGCTATCGGTTGCCAAGAAGAAGAGGACTTTCGTTGACCGGAAACAGAGGCATCGGAAGCGATGTCCATTTCAAGAACGAGCCCTTCCTCGGGAGGGACAAGACTAGCTTTATTAACAGAGGACTTTGGTTTATCACCAGTATCGGACTCTCCGTCGATTGAGGGTGACTTCTTTACCTCAGAAGTAGAATCAATTGAAATATCAGTAGCAGAAGCTCCACCAGAAGCAGATTCTGTTGGTTTACCAGAAGCGGATTCTTTTGGTTTGTTAGAAGCAGATTTACTTGGTTTGCCAGAAGCAGATTTACTTGGTTTGCCAGAAGCGGATTCCCTTGGTGCAGTAGAACCAGATTCCCAACCAGATTCCTTAGGTGCAGCAGAAGCAGATTCCTTTGGTTTACCCGAAGCAGACTCTCTTGGTTTACCCGAAGCAGATTCCTTTGGTTTACCCGAAGCAGACTCTCGTGGTTTACCCGAAGCAGATTCCTTTGGTTTATCAGAAGCAGATTCTCTTGGTTTACCCGAAGCAGATTCCTTTGGTTTACCAGAAGCAGATTCTCTTGGCTTACCCGAAGCAAATTTCTTAGGTTTATCAGAAGCAGATTCCTTTGGTTTACCAGAATCAGATTCCCTTGGCGTACCAACAGCAGAGGAATCTGATATAAAGAAAGTAGATCAGTGCATGATTTACGTATAAGCTACACAAGCTATAGCTTAGGACCCCACTTTCTTGGACCTCCCCACAAAAACTGTCCGAGTGAGCAAGTGCGTGGTCTGTTGTGCATAAGATAATCTAGAGAATCAATTGTATTGGTTTATTAATTTTCATCAATTGCATTCCTATTAAAAATTAGCTTGATTCTATATTAATTAGGTTCTGAAACCAAAAGGCGCGCCGATAATCCAATTTATTGGTATCGTCTTACTTGTTAGCATATAATGCGTTTTACTCTCTTAATCTATATATTATATTTTAGCATTTCACGAGTTAGGGCCCATCCACATATTACGCACGCAAAAAATCGGATTTTCGGACCTCCCTCCCCTGTTGCACCGCGTACATTTCGTCGACCCCGCTCCCCCCATGCCTATGTACATTTGAGCAAAGGCTAAATAGCTAAAAACATCTATAAGACATTGATTTTACCACAGGCTACTTAGTTTTGTTAAGCATCATATTTAACAGCTTAAATTTGTTAACTGTTATGAAGAAATAAATCACTAACAACACTTGCATTTGAAACCGTTTTAATGCTACATAAAATTGATTAAGCAGGAATATAGTCTGTGATTAGGTTTACAGTTCTTATTTTCATATTCTGTATTATGGACGTCATAATTAGACAATTATATTGCGTACGTACATATTTTCGGGACCCCTCCCCCACCATACGCACCCGTACGCAAAATGGCCGAAGTTTTAAAACCCGCTCCCCTCGCTGTGTACGTAATATGTGGACGGCCCCTTATATTAAATATAGAAGAAGGCATATCAATAATGATGAACTTTGAGCCAAGAGAAAGTTCAGAATCAGAACAAACATTTATACCTGTGATAGATGCATTAGTGTCACGTCTGTATAGTATACAATGGATGCGGCAAAAATTTCCTTCTTAACAAAATTAGAAGCTACCGAAGAAGAGATTCGTGAAGGAGTCGGTGTTTTATGTCAAACATATCCTGAAGATGTGGATATGAATCTTGTAGGCGAACTCAAGCATTTTTATCAATATGTTAGACATAGTCAAGCCCATGGTTCACCGGAACATGAGAGTCTGACACATCAGGATCTGCATGGGGTAATATTTAACCGTACGATCGTGTCCAATCAGCATTCCCTAATGTAGAAGCAATTTTGAGATTGTTTCTTAGTATGATTGTTGCAAATTGTTCTGGAGAAAGATCTTTTTCTCAGCTGAAGAGGATAAAAAATGAATTCAGAACAACAATGACTCAAGATAAATTATGTTCCCTCAGTCTCATGTGCACAGAAAGTTACAAACTACGCAGTTGATCATTTCACGATGTCATCAGTGACTTTGCTCTTGCAAAGGCAAGGAAGAAAATATTTTAGTTTAATATTATAATTCCTTAATCCTTATACTAGCTTCCAGAGATTAGGTAATAAGCCTTTGTAAATTGTGTCTTTTAAAAAAACTTTTGTTTCTTTTTACCAGAGTTTGCATTATTAAGTTTGTTATGAATAAAAATGATTTTTAGTGACAGACATATTATTTCACTATCAATATTACTTCTTAAATGTACTTCAGTTTAACCCTCTAGGTATCCGAAAATCATATTTGTCACCGAAATCATAGAATCTCTGGACTTATAAAGGGCCCCATATTTCAAATAGCTTAGGGCCTCGTCAACTCTAAATCCGGCCCTGAAGTAGATGCTCTTATTTCAGCAGATTTCTTTTCTTTATCCTTACCAGCAACTGATTTCTTTCCTTTATCATCAGCAATGGCAGATTTCTTTCCAGCAGCAGAAGTAGAACCTTTTGAGCCAATTGATATAGAGGCAGCAGATTTCTTTTCTACAGGAGCCGCAGATTTCTTTCCTTCAGCAGCAGTTGCTGCCTTTTTATCAGAAGCTGAGGCCTTTGGTTTAGTAGCAGCTCCTGACGTTTTTAAAGCAGATGCTTTACCTTTCAGCTTGCCTTTTGTTTTTTCTTTTGCGCCCTGACCTCCGGCCTCCTTTCCCTCGCTAAAGCATTATCAAAACAGAATCTTAGATAGATCTGATTAGATCAAATTGGATTGAATAAGATCAGATTAGAAGATTCTACTAGATTTGAATAGAATTGACTAGAGCAGAAAGCCTGAATGTATATGCGTGAATGAATGTTTGTTCTTTGTTTGCTTGTATTGGTATGATAGGACTAAGCGGCTTCTATACTGACAGTACGTACGAAGGCCCCAATATTACATAGCAAAGTAAGAGGCTATCATTACTGGACTATGGTGTCACCCAAGGGTGCAACCAATCTAGAAGTTGGGGGACCTGTTCTTAAGTGATGCTTGAAAGACTTTAAGTTTGGGATATTGCGAAGGCACTGAGGTATTTTATTCCATTCTTCTGGTCCAGGCACATTTAATCTAAAATCTACGGAAGTTAGTACGAGCAAATTCACTTCTGTACGAGGTTAAATTTCTTGTGTTGTAGGAGTGGATGTCTGATTAGCAAGCGAGCCAGGCAGTGTATTGTAAGGGGCCGTCCACATATTACGTACGCAGTGAGGGGATTTCAAATTTCGGCAATTTTGCGTACGGGTGCGTATGGTATGTACGTACGCAAATATAATTGTCTAATTATGACGTCCACAATACAGAATATGAAAATCAAAACTGTAAATCTAATCACAGACTATATTCCTGCTGAATCAATTTTATGTAGCATTAAAACGGTTTCAAATGCAAGTGTTGCTAGTGTTTAAATTCTTCATAACAGTTAACAAATTTAAACTGTTAAATATGATGCTAAACAAAACAAACCAGCCCGTGGTAAAATCAATGTCTTGTGACGAATTTCGCGCAGCGGTAAATGGAAAATCCGCTGTGATTGGACGTAAAAAATGAGACGTAGATTGCCCTCTCCTCTCTCCATCTCTAGCGTTCAAATTAATATATATTTATCCATAATGGAATTACATTTTTATTCTTACGCCAGCCATCGATCGGAACAACATAAACAAACAACGCATGGCCAATATTCAAACAAAATTTTTTAGACCTATGTGTATACTGGCGCCACCTGTTTCTACTTAAGGAACTGCCCACAGAGTCCCCTATTGCAGTTGTACTGCAGAGCAATGGAGCGCGATGGACTTGCTCAAGGTCCCTACACAGTGACTCCCCGGACGAGGGTCGAACCCGCTCGCTCAGCACAAACTGAACGTACGGGCTGACCGCTCTAACCGATCGACCACTACGCAGAGGGTACAGTGGGCCTATATAAGGCGAGCAGAATGCAAGGAGAAGAGCAGTTGGTTCGAGTCGTGGTCGGAAGTCGTCGCCGGAAAGTACCTTGCAAGTTGATCTTGAGTTCGCACCAGAGCATCAGTTCTTGCATGAGGAAGCCTGGAAGGAGCTAACGATCTATTCATCGGCGAAGAAGAAGTCAACGAACGGCGATTGCTCTTTACCTAGCGTTAGGAACAGTGACGATAGGGCGAACTGCCAGCGTTTGCGGAGACGTTAGATAACGTAGTGTCTGTGTAGGATTTTAATTTGAAGTAGCGTTAGGGGAGTTGCGATTGAGTAGCGCCTGTGTAGGGTTTTACGTAGCCGTAAGAATACAGTTGCGGTGAGTTAGGAAAGGCGTACTTTTAATCACGAACTCTGCCATTTTCTTCAATACCAGATGAGAAACTCTGTGGTATCTTCGTCAGGTCGTCGATAGAGGGCGGTACTGAAGGTTAAGTTTGCGGTAAGACTCTTTGTCAAAAAGCGGGAGATGGACCCGCACTCGACGCCATCGTGGAGAGGAGGTTCACAGGAACGGGCAGTCCTCGTGTGCGTGCAGCTAGGGAACCAGAAGTAAGAACGATAACAACTGAAGTAGCGGCACGTCACAGTCTTATAGGTATTTTTATCTATTTAGTCTTTGCTGTGGGGGTAGAGCTCAAATCTACGTACGCATGGGGGAGGGGTCCACGAAATGTACGCGGTGCAACAGAGGGGAGGGAGTCCGAAAATCCGATTTATTTGCGTACGTAATATATGGATAGGCCGTAAGTGCACCTATGCATAAATTCACTAATCTGGAGTTGCTTAATTTGTGTAAGTTTTAGAATACCAAGCTTATCAAATAATTGTTCCGTATGAGAATCATAGGGGAATCCAGCTATTATTCTAATCTTCTTTTGCAGGATTTGTATTCTTATTAGTCGAGAATTATAGTAGTCGAAGATTATTGTTTGAGGCACATATCATATTACATCAGGGGATGTAGAGATATATCGTCCAATAGTAAAATGTAAGCATAATATTTGGAGGTTGTAGATAAGATATGTGTTTCAAAGTCCCTACGTTTTTTGGAATTGTTAGTGAAATTTGTTCAATGTGTTGTTTCAAGTAATATGTTGATCTACATTATACTCCTAGGAATTTCAAGGATGTTACTTGTGGAATGTCAATATTATCAATTTGAACTTTTCCTTTTGTGGTGGTATTGATTTCCTATGGGAGCAGAAAGCAATATAAATTGTTTTTGTCAGATTGATGGATAATTTATATGCCTTAAACCAAACCGATACTAATGCAAGTTCCTGAATAAGGATTTTAGTTCGTCATAGGATTTATGAGGTAAAAAACATTTGAATCGTCTGCAAAAAGAACAAAATGAAGAACAGAGGATATGTTAGGAAGGTCTTTAATATATATCAGGAATAACAGAGGGCATAGTATGGAGCCTTGTAGTCAGTGGTCAATTTCAGCCGGAGCGAACCGGAACGCCGTTCCGGCACCTCCTGGAGCGCCGGAATGGCGTTCCGGCACCTCAACCAGTATACTAGACGGAACGCCGTTCCCGGCAAGTTCCACCACGCTTTTACTTTCTGCTCCGAAGATTACACAGCCATACATTTGTACAAAAGTGTTCTGTAAATGGAGTGGAGCACTCATAAATAGAGGAGGCCAAAAATGTATTTACATTTTTCCGACCCCACTTCTAACACGCAATCGGTACCACAGGATGTGTTGAATTACGATTGTAACTGTTAATCATGGTTTATCTAGGCTAGTGCATGACTGTCAACTAAGATTGTTGTGGATTGTGGGCAATATTTTATCTTAAGTCTAAAATCGATACCCATGTTAAACGCGACTGCTCAGTTTTTGTGCAGTTGCAACCAAGTTCAATAATACCTAACAGTTTTTTGGTGCAATTCTACCCACGTTGTATTGTAATATAGGCCTACAAATATTAGCCCAAATAAGACAGCAGGCATAACGTTTTTTCTAAATAAGCTTGGTAGGCCCAATTGCCCATACGTGTTAAATGAGATTGTCTCGTTTTCTGTGCAATTTAGTGTTAGATTAGCATTAGTGTCAAATAGTGTCGTATAGCTAATTACCTCTAATTTTATTAAAAAAAATTATGAGCACAGTCCGTTGAAGCTGAAAATTGTAATGCTGAAAGGGGAAGAGGGCGCGAAAAGTTTTACCGGGGATCGATGCCGCACAAAACTTGACGTGGGGTGGGGTAGGACAAACGCCCGTCCTACAGTTCCACCACCTCCACTATTACAAATTGACCGCTGCTTGTAGTACTCCATAATTAATTAATTTAAATATAGATTTTATGCCATTGCATTTCACTTGTTGCTGCCGATGACTACGATAATCCTTAAACGAAGAAAAAGGGATACCTCGTATTCCATAATTTTCCATTTCTTTTATTAGTATACAGTGATCTACAGTGTCAAATGCTTTGGCTAAATCTAAAAAATTCCTATAGAGTATTCATTATTATCACTGGTTTGAGTTATCTTATCCTGTATGCTTATGAGAGACATAGATGTTGTATGGCCTAGTCTAAATCCATGTTGCAAAGGGTGGAGGATAGTTATTTTGGAAATATAGCTATATAGTCTTTGGTACATAACTTTTTCAAGCAATTTAGAGAAGTAGGGCAATGTGGATATAGGTCTATAATTTGTAAAATCATCTCTATTTTCCTGTTTGAATATCGGTGTAACTGTAGATCTTTTCATTTCACCCGGGTACTACATCTGTTAATAATAATGAGCAGTTAATTATACCCGCTAACGGGCTGCTACAAAAGGCAGGAGTGGTCCGACTATACTTGGGTCGAGTTGGTCCGGTCCAGAACTATATATCCGAGTTTGAGAGATGGTTATTCTCCAATAACTCTTCTAGTGATGTTGGAGTAACAGCAAAGGAATTAACAGGTGGGGGTTTTAAATGCCTCTTAAAGAAGCATATAGGATCCGGAATTTTTTCATATAGATTTTTAGCTAGTTTTCTAGATTTTTAGTTTATGTTATACATGCATAGGTTCCTGCACGTATGTAAACTATATAGTATATATTCATGAATGCATGCAGTTTTTTCAATAATTCGTCCATTTTAATCCATTCATTCTCGTTGCTTCGATATCTTGATTACTATTACTAAACATTCATTCGTCTGTGGCTTCCATCCGTTCGTCAGTCCGTATGTACGTTCGTCTGTCATTGTCTGTCTGTCTATTTAGATAAGATGTGCACATACCTTACACTGCCCTTGGCTGCAACGTCAGAAGGCGTCTAAAATACAGTAAAAATCCCGGTGATGATTACGATGATGATAACTGGGAGATGGTTGAATGGTAAAACCCTGGTGCAAAGATAAGTGTAACGCAGATTCGATACCCACTAGCCCCATAAGTCGACTAATCCTTCCATTCTCTATGTGCCAGGTGGCACGGTAAATAGAGTTGCTGTATAGATGGGCGACTGGCAGCGGCTGCCATATAGTTAGAGGCACCTCCTCTTACACTTGCCATCATCTATTACTAGTGTATCATGTATATGCTGTGGTTTGTGGGCAATGTTCCCTCTAAGCTGTGCGCGAGTGCACGTAAGCCAGCCAGCACGCATAAACATCTAGTGTGCGCGCGAAAATTATTAACAAGTAGTGAGTCACATTATTTCTCTCTGTGAAATACGTATAATTATCGGGCCATGTAGCCGGCTGCGGCCTACCTCACTCTATAAACGTTGATTCCATGGCTGGAGCGTCCCATTATTTGTTATTATACAAGGGACTTTATATATATGTATGTATATATATGTATGTATATATATGTATGTATATATATGTATGTATATATATGTATGTATATATATGTATGTATATATATACATAAATATATATATGTAATATGTATATTGGTCGCTACCTTAATGCATTGTCTTGATGGTTTAGAGCTTTGATGAATTATGACTTCCAGGTCTTCACCTTTCTGTTGATCTTAATTTCATGTCGCCCATTTCAAAATAAAATCCAGTCCTTTCTTCCCACTGACCGGTCGATAGAACTCTTCTGGTGTCTCTCCTGTTCCCTTTCTTGAATTATGGCATGGCAATGGCATCTCTCTAGTAACTTGGTGTCTCTCCTAAGATGGATTCATTAAATATGACTCGCTCCTACTTCATGCCTCGTCTACTTTAGAAGCTCAGGACGTATTTCCCAAACCTAGACTGTTGACTTCTTAAAGACTGTCCAACCAATTCACCACCATCTCTTCGGTTATATAGACGCCCGAAATATAATCTATAGTGTTTCAGAAACGCCTGTAGTCCATTTAATCTGTTAGTGATCGTACAGCACTGACTTGGGTCAGGATCGAGCGTCTCTGAATCGCTGAGTGGCGATTTATAAATGTTCGATTGCAATTACAATTATTCAGCTGTCAACTAGTCAATTAGCTGCCAATTAGTCATCTGTCCTTCCACAGGTCAACACGTACTGAGAATGGCGTCAGCTGTCAACTATGAATAGGGATCTGAAGGTTGAGAATACGGTCCATGTCTTGGAAAATCTGGCGGCAGTCATATTTTACTGAGCTTTTTTTCAACCTGTATTCTCTATGGAACTATGACTTTGACAACAATCTCGGTTTATCCGAACCTCGATCAACTGACGCCTTTGCACATTATGCTGAAGGCGCTATAGAAATCACTTGATTATATTAGACAACTATTTGTTCTCAATCAACTGTAACACTGACAGATTGACGGATAAATATATATACAGACAGACAGGAATATAGATAGCAGAAAGGCACACAAACAGAGAGATAGAGACAAACAGAGGTCATGACGTACCTCTGTAGCATCAGGATCAAACCCCATTTCGTGAGTGTTGGCTGCTTCAACGCCTCTGCTTCCTTTAAAAGATAAAATGATAGGCTATATAAGACATTATGCAAAATGACAGACAGCCGACGGCACACAAGCCGACATAACGAGTGTAAGACAATTGGCCCCCCCCGGACAATTCCCCTCCGGACAATTCCCCATTTTGGCTAGGACATTTGCCCCTGGACAATTGCCCACTCTGTGTATATATGCCTTGCATGTATGTACTTGTGCATGTATACATGCATACATATATGTATGTATGCATATGTGTATATGTGTCTGTGTGCATGTATGTATGTATGTATGTATGTATGCATGCATGCATGTATGTATGTATGTATGTATGTATGTATGTATGCATGGTTGAAATGAATGAGCGATTGATTGAAAGAATCAGTTCTCGAATCAATATATTCCATAAATTATCCTGTATACATCTAACATCTCCCAATTACGTGCTAGTTGTATTGTATTGTATTTACACTTCTGGATGTCGTCAGGCCTACTTTGTCTCAGCTCGATTTAGACTCTGCTGGCTGATGGGTATTCTTCTTTAGCTTAATCTTCTAGTGTTCGGCATTTCGAATTTTACTTGCTTCTGCTATTTTCATTTGAGGCGACATACAGCCATCGGACGACACGTCTTTACCACAATTGTGCACGCAATTATCTGCTTTCGTATAGACTACAGCAACTCGCTCCTCATTGGTCTCCCAAGTTGCGCCTCACCTCACCTTCAGTGTGTCTTAAAGTTGATGACAGACTCATAGCACGCCTTTCTCGGTTTACCGACATTTCCATTTATATGGCCGAAGTTCTGCACTGGCTCCCGATCATCTCACATATCCAATATAAGATTGCCCTTCTGATCTCCAGATCTCAACTAGGTCTTTGAGCCCATTTTGAAAAGAACATTTAGGGACGTCCTATGACAGCAAAGGTCCTTGACGTCTTACCTAATTGTTGACTCTTGTGATAGATACATTTTACCTGTCTATAGAGTTGAATCGATCTGGACCTTGAACCCAAATATCTCCCTGACTTGATGTAGTAAACGCCCTTCAACAAAATCGGTCCGCCCTTTGTGCTCTATACTGAATGCTTTGATCTCTCTGTCCCTCGTGTTAGGTCTGCCCAAACGCAAGGGACAATGCCGGGTATTTTATGTCACAGATCCCTCCACGTAGAATATCCTCCCCTCTGCCACGGCTAAGCTCATGTCTAAGACTTTCCCCGCATACTATGGCTCTCCGAAGGCGTTTCGTTTTCCTCGGGGCTTTCGCGCTGAAAGCGCCTCTAATAATTATTGTTCATACAGTGAGAGGCGATCTGTGCATTTATTGATAGGCCTACGATACGACACATGCACAGTCCAATTAAACATGCATGCATACAATGATTGGGGATGAATACAATGACTGGGAATGAATGAGTGGGCGAATTAATCAGTCGATGCACGAAAGAAATCAATAATTCAATCGATCATCTACCGTTACCTTGCTCTTCAGGCTGTTTTGGTTTTCGATGAATTTTACAACAACCAGCTGGGTTCGAGAAGACCTCGTGTTTTCAACAACAAAACAGTTGACGATCGTTAAGTCCACTTTGAAGGAGGCATCGAATTTATCTACTTAGGAGAACAGTTTTTTCATGTATACCGTTTTAAAGGTTACGTTACTAATTTAGACCACATTTTCGGCATTTCTTGTTACGATGTTATATTTTTGAAAAAGATATGCGCTCAACTAACAAAGGCTAATCCACCGTCATTTCTATGACGTCATGGACAAAGTCAAAGAATCTATATCTTGGGATAAGTTTACACCAGTGGACATAGTGGAGTAGGCCCAAGCAAGCTCAGCCAATTGCCTATGAAAGTCTATTTATAATTATTTTCAATGGGTCCGAGAAGACCAAGGAGTTAAATTATACAGTTACTGGTTACAGTAGGCCTGGTCTATTATGTATTCCACACTATGAGTAAGTAAGTAAGAAGGTGTGCACTTTTTTAACCGTCTGCATGCTTTATGCAGCAACATCAGATTTGAACAATCAAAGAATCGCAAAAAATCAAAATAAACAACAATACATTACAGATGTGACATTCTACAGCTAGGCCTAGCATATAATAGTATTTCACTGTTTGTATTAAGCTGTAATGTTTTTAGGTTCATAGGATTTTTTCTTTGTAATACATCATGTTGTAGAGGCCCAATACCACCCGCTTGTTTTCTTACATTTATCTAAAGTGCAAAGCAATTGAATCTGCGTGTAGATATGACGCAAGATCACTGGTCGATGTCAAATTACTCAAAGATCCGATTCAAGTGTTGTAATGTAAATGGCTATTGGATTGCAGTAATAATTGAGCGATAAAAGATTAAAAATCAATGATCATTGTTAGGTTGTTTCTAGACTTTGCAGTCTTTGTTACAAACATGCATATGAATTTTGAAAGCTGCTTTTGTTCGTACAAGTAAATAAAGATTATCGCACATTCACCGATACAACTATCTTAGTTTTCTACCCCGAGGTTCGTCTGCACAATAAAATTCGGTTAGAATTTTAAACTTTGAGTAACACTTTATTGTTATTATTACTAAATTTGTAAAGAAACTTAGTTCTGATCCCTCATGTGATACAGAAATTGTCCGGAGACAGAAAAATGGATGGTGTGGAACGGTTATATGTCTTACGATTCATTGAGCTAATTATTATTATTATTATTATTATTATTATTATTATTATTATTATTATTATTATTATTATTATTATTATTATTATTATTAATTATTATTATTATTATTATTACTATTATTATTAATTATTATTATTATTTATTATTATTATTATTATTGTTAGTATTATTTATTAATTTATTACTAGTATTATTATAAATTTCGGCTTTAACTTGCCGCAAGATTCATGTCAACGTATAAGCATGTATACAACCATTTCTCTTGCGCCTTCACAATTACTTATGTAATATGCCAGAGTTTTGATTCGGATTTCATGTTTAATCAATGACTACAATCTACTATAATGTGGCTATAAGTACGTTTGGCTGGTGATAACAAGGCAAATGTCAAAATTCAATAGGCAGATTCTTAATTGGTTAGTGGATGAGCAGTACTTGAGCTAACCTTGAGATTGCTATGAACGTATGAACTACTTACAATATAATTTCCATGGTCTCTGCATATGAAGGTGGAAACCCATTCATCACTCACTCTCGGAGCTTCCCACTTGAATGGTTAGGTCACTCGTTTGTTGTGAGATATTGGTTGACACATTGCAATCAATCGCAGAAACTAATTTAGTATTGCCAATTTCCAAATGAGTGAGTTTTTCGTCCAATTCAATATCCGGGGTCATCATGGTCAACGGGACAACTTGAGATTCGTAAATTGGATTCTGGGATACGATTTTTGTCGTACTCAGAGTCTCAAACTGCAAAAAATTGAATCATGGGTCATGATTGTAGACTCGGGCAGGATGACGGCTGAAAGAAAGACGTCGAACTATACAGGGTGGCTCAATAAAAAATACCCCACCAGAAGAAATGCAATTTCTCAACAACCAATATAAATATATTTACCGAACTTTTACGATATACAGAGGAAAGATTTGTGAACTATCCCTGAAAATGTCACTGAGAACTTTATATTGCTTCAAATATTTAGAGCTATCTAAATTTTATATTCAATATTTTCACAATTACGCAGAAAAAATGGACAGGCACTTGTAATTTTCAATGTCAAATAACGCCACCTTTAATTGCGAAGATCTCAATTCAAAGATCTGTTAAGCAATATATCTCAAGGCATTTTCGACGTGTCCTCCCCCAACTTTCACACATGCTCGAAGTCTTTTTGTGCAGCTCAATGTGGCTTTGTTGATTGAATCCGATGCTAACTGCAAGACTTTCTTCAGCTCTGCGATGTTCGTTGGCTTGGAATGAAATGTCTTGTAGCGCTCAGGCATAGCTCTCCAGACGTGATAATCAGGTCTGGTGAGTTTGGTGGTCATTCATTTTTGCCAATGAAGTCACGGCAGTTGGTGGCAATAAAGTCTTGAGCCAACTTTGCCGCGTGAGCAGTACTGCTGGAAAAATGAAATCAGACGGTAGAACAGACTTGCAGTCTTCAAAGAGTGATGGTAGCAGTGTGTCAAGTTTCGCGCTTACTTTAGCCTTGTCTGGGATGAAATGCAGTCTTCCCTTACTGCCGTAACACACGCCAGCAAAAGCCATGACCTGCGTTGCACACATGGCTCTCTCAAGCACCATGCAGGTGACTTTTGACTGTTCATCTTCGTAATTGTTAAAAACAAGAATTTCAAATTTAGACAGCTGTAATATTTGTAGCAATGAAAGGTTTTCAATGAAATTTTCAGGGATTGCTCGCAGCAAATCTTTCCTCTGCAAATCTTAAAAAGTTTTATGAAGATATATTTATCGGTTGTTAAGAAATTGCATTTCTTCTGTTGGGGTATTTTTTTATTGAGCCTCCCTGTAGATCGCCACAGTCTTTCACCAGCCTCCATCATAAAGAGAGCAGCTCCACGCAAGTCTTCTATGCTAGGAATTTCTCATTATAGCGGCGTCGGCTAGTAGGTGCATGTTCCAACAGACATCAAGGATCTGAACCCTGACTTCATGATTGTAGACCAACCACTAGACTGTTTCTTTAGCCAACGATAATATTCTACTGTTAGAAATTTGTCTGTATTTTGGGTAGGAACAAAGTGATACATTAGATATGAATGATTAACCAAACATGAATTATTCTCTTTTGTAAATGACAGTTTCATACCTGCAATAAGTAAGCACAAACTGTAAAAACAAACTTTGAACTGTTGGAAATCTATTGACCCACAATACCTTATATATCATTATATATAAAAAAAACTATTTTAGAAACATAAAAAATAGAACCGATTTGGGGACACACGGGGGGGGCACTGAGCACTAAAACGGGTGGGGCTTTTGTCCTCTGTCCGCGTTTGTTACACCTCTGCTCGTCGTTGTTGCCTGGTCGGTGAAAGTGCCTCGAAACGCAACAGCGTTAAAGCGTTGCATTATTATTATTTTTTATATTTATTATTATTATTATTATTATTATTATTATTATTATTATTATTATTATTTTATTGTTATTATTAATATTTTAGCAGGGCAATGTTGACGAGAAGCAGATGGCGCTCCCGCGCTGGACAGCTACCGAAAGTCATTATTACAGGTAGCTTGTCTCGAGTGCGTCATGGGTCACATCGATCAATCCTCGTCCTAGCTTCAATAAAAAGTTCTAACCCTCTGAACTTCAAGCACCACTGGACCACATTGCCAAAGCCACAGAAGCATGTGTTCCGGTAATTGAGGCGTACTTTGTTCTTTTGGCGACAGCTAGGGTCTATCCGGTTTGCTGCTTCTCATGATCCAATTAAATGGGTTGTCAGATGTTCCATTAGTGATAGGGTCCTAGTCGATCACATCCCAAGTGAAGCATGTGCCGCATGACCACAGGATAAGTGTCACGAAGTCTGGAAGTTTTCCATCTTCTCTTGTGAGACCCAAGCGTTCTTTCTGAGAAGGCGGTACGACGGTACGTGGAGTTTTGGCGCAGCCGTTTTGACGCAGCCAATTTGGCGCAGCCGCTTTGGCCTTTGGCGCAGGACGTTTTGGCGCAGCGCCATTTTGGCGCAGCGCCATTTTGGCGCAGCGCCATTTTGGCGCAGGACGTTTTGGCGCAGATCTCTGATACAATAATATTGTATATTATGTATAATATAAATATATTATATGGCAATCTACCACTTTAGTGTCGTAAATTATTCCACTTAGCAAATCAGGTTAAGCGTCGGTAGTAGAAGAGCGATCGGTGAAAAGATTTATGTTTAACTAGAAGCTGGATCAATGAAGGGGATACTACTAAACTGGGAGCTGGTCGAGGAAAATAATCATGCTTAAATGGACGCTGGGTTGATTAAAGGATTGATGCTTAAATTGAAGCTGGATTGATGAAAAGAATCGTGCTTAAATGAAAGCTGGATTTTTGAAAAGAATCGTGCTTAACTGGACGCTGTGTTGATGAAATTAACCATACTTAAATAGACGCCTGATTGATGAAAAGAATTATGCATAAATAGAAGTTGGATTGATGAAAATAATCACACTTAAATGGAAGCTGGACTTATGAAGATAATCGTAATTAAATGGAAGCTGGATTGATGAAAATAATCATGCTCAAATGGACGCTGGATTGATGAGAAGAATAATGCCTTAATCGAAGCTGGATTGATGAAAAATAATGCCGTTTAATTGGAAGCGGGATTGATAAAAACATTGTAACTAAAAGGCTTTCACGAAGAGTAGAATGGTCATATCCATCCCGCTTCTAGTTAAGCATGATTCTTTTCGTCATTCCATTTCCCAATTTTTTTTCAGCGATCATGCTTCGTATTACATTATATATTGTATCAGATATCTGCGCCAAGAACGTCCTGCGCCAAAACAGCTGCGCCAAAGCGACTGCGCCCAAACGTCCTACTCCGCTGAGAAGGAATGCCTGCCCTTCCAAACGAACTCCATAATATCGCAATATAAAATCGTTGAACACGTTGTAGCGTTGTTGTCTCCTACGTTTATTTCATGCACGCCAGACTATATAGAATCATCTGGCGTCGACTCTTTCGCCACAGTAGTAGTTTTAGTTTAATGACTCTGTGTGGTAACAAAGACCATTAACGTCGCCCTCCTCCTTTTTCCAGGCTTGTGACTGGCACTGGCAAGGTGTAACCAGTGGCGGAGTGACACAGATGAGGATTACATGGTTTCGTTCCGAGTCGCATTCCAACCGCTATCCATATAACTTCATTAGACAATCGGAGACCCAATGCAGTGACAGGAGGTGCTGGAAACCAATCACCCGCGTGTGGTGCCCTAGAGACTAAGAGACGAACTCGGTCGAGTGAATTGTTTGCAGACTTGTTTAGAGTTGTTCTCGCCTTAGTTATCCAACGACTGTCCCGTTCTCTTTGCCTATGAGCTGCCAATCATGTTGGTGGTTCTGCACCCGTGAGTGTAATTCTGGTGGCAGCATGACAGCCTGGAGTTCGCTTGTGCTCTCAGCAAATGCCAAGAAGGCAAAAAGTGCCAGCGTAGCAGCGCTGCGTATTCCTAGGATACCATCTTTCACCGGAAGGGGTGTCTGGAGCCAGTCCTATTCCGATAATTATACGTTCAATATCCTCGAAAGTCCATTTCTTAACAGCGAGGTGAACCCGACAGCGTCGCCTCTCCAGGCGGCGTGGCTTTAAAGCCGTAGAACCTGGGATCGTCAAATTTATTATTCTGGAAGACCACTTCGCATTTCGCGCGGTTGAGTTGCGTCCCAATTTTTTCTGACTCCTGGGTGATCAGCTGTACATCGTGGCCCACCACATCCAGGGGCGCAACCAGAACATTTTCCTAGGGGGTGCTCATATTGCAAACTCCAACTGCGGAAATCAGGGATCTAAAAGCGCCACTAGGCCCTCCCTCCTCGGAAGAGTTCGTCGGAATTGCATCAATTGCATCAATTTATGGATAAACGTTCTTATCCAGGGGTGCTCAGGCTCAAGCACCCCTGCGACTCTGACCACGTATACACCTTGCCTCCCAATGTCACGTCGGTGAGGTACAAAATTCCAGCGGATCCATCGGATCACGCTACTGTTTTCCTTCTTCTGATCGAATAATATTTGATTCATGCTTCAACATAGGACTAGGCCTAGGCTACAGGAATATGGAGCATATATATGCGAAACTGCTATCATTATTATTATTATTATTACTATTATTATTACTATTATTATTTTTATTATTATTATTGTTATAGGTTTTCGTCCCCATCGGGCTGAACAAAAGAGCCCCTGAATGCCACTGCATTAAAACGTTGTGTACAAATAGATAGACGTTGAAAAAGATGAGTTGTTTTGCGAGGGTCTCCCGTTGTCTGTGTCATACGGCGGCCCAGCTCTTGTAGAAACTCCATTCCGGTTTATGGGGCTAGTGATTCGATGGCCACTGGCACAAAATCATGCGTGGTAGGGAGGGATGAGTACTCGATGCACTTTCGTTCTGCGGCATGTTCTGCTGCTCTACCGGCTGTTGATGCTGTCAGATGTACATAAGAGGATGCGCATGTCTGAATGGCTGTTGCGTCCTATGCTAGGTGTCTGCCTCTCGCCCATGGGATTAATGTGGCGCCATCTGGTCTCTTGCCATCGGTGTGGATCAGTCCCGATGGTTCTCTTGAGCTCGGAATGTCCGCTTTCAAGAGAACTCTCCAGATTATTTCATTTATGGCAAAGTGTCGTGCTGCTCTTCCCATTGATCTTCTGCAGACCAGACCGTGATGTCCACCTGGATCGACGCTCTCCCCGCATTGACATGGATGCGGTGCACAGAGCACTAGTCCTAGGCGAAGTCCTGCCTCAACCCTGACCGCCTCATTGTCTAATCCCAACCCGCAGGAAACCAAAGGGATAGTCCAAAGCCAGTCTCCGGCGTGCGGGGCAGATAATGCTCGCATTCTGGCTTGACAAAGTGGGTTGTCGCATCCGGACCAGACTTTCGCTTTATCTTCGTTTATCAAAGGTCTGTCCCACGTCGTCTGTTGGATCGGAACCGGTATCATCGTCACTGGAAGGGAATCCTTACGAACGTTGAACATTTCCTCCTGGTACACGTCGTTTCACTCTTCCACGGCTAAGATGGCGCCCACGAGCGAGACGGTCGACGCAGCTGACGCCAAATAGGCTGAAGTTGCCAGCATCGATACCCGCCTGGTCCCGAGTCTTCCATCTCTAATCGGGAGCGAAGCCTGTAACCACTGAATGTCATTGAGCTCCGTGTTGCGGATCTTCTCCGGTACCGTTTTAGTCTGATGGTCTATTGTCTCCAGTAACAGGTGGTTCCAGCACGGAGAAGTCCGCAGCAGGTAAGTCATCTTTGCCGCCCCGAAACAGGATCTCAGCATTATGAGGGCTGCTTGTGACTGGAGGTCCATAAGGTCTTTCAATATTCGATCAAATTGTTCGCTGTGTTCTTGCAAGGATTCATCAAGGGCCTTCCCTCTGAAAAGTGGAGAACCCAAAAGGGTCAGTTCCTCTGGTTCTCGTCTTCTGAAGTCCTCAAAACCCTCTCCAATCGACTCTGCCTCCGAGTAGTACTCACATTTAAATCTGTTCAGGGCAATTCCGAGCGTTGTCTCGAGCTCTTTTATCTTTGTCAAATCTTGCTGAACGTCATCCACGTTTCCACCTAGGGAAAGATCATCGAGGTACCCAAGCTTGAACGGAGATCGCAACTCCCTTAACGTCGGCTGCATGGGCAGGCAAAACAGCAGAGGCCCTAGCAGGTCTCCCTGCTGTGGTCCCATCCTAGACTTCACTATACATCAACCGAATTGTAGGTTGGCCTCAATCGAATATGCCTGGTGGGTGAACGCATAGAGTTCTGGGATGGTGTCATGGACGGCTAGATGCATTACATCTCTCCGCAGTGTGTTGAAAGCATTTGCGAAGTCCAATTTTACAAAGATTTGGTCTCGTTGCATGTTCGTCACAAAATTTCTTGCAGCGTGAACCGCTGCCTCTTCCGCTCCAGGGGTTGCAATGCCTACCTGGAACGGGGTGAAGAACTCTCCCAGTCTTTTCAGGGCATAATTATTGGCACATTTTGCTGCCAGCCTGCGCCATACATATCCGATGACAATCGGTCTGAGGCCCCCTGATTTCTTGGAAAGAGCGATAAGAGAGCCTCCAAATATCATTTCACGTAACGCGAGTGGACAATCACCACGCAGCAGTACATTCATGAAGTCTGTCGTAGACTGGAGTAATGCACCAGCCAATTCTCTGGTGTTTATTAGGTCGAGAAGATGCTGGGGTCGGAACCCATCCGGACCCCCCGCTGAACCCGCCGGGAACGATCTAATCGCATCTTCCACTTCTCTCACAGTGACCTCGAAAGAACACGTTTGTGACGACTCAGGCAAGTCTGACATTTGGTCCGTCCATCCATTTGCTGAGTGCCTTTCCTGCATAGCGTTAAGTGATTCGGTCGCCGCCTCGACTGGGCGGTCCTGACTGCAGAGTATACGTGATGCGGCCCTGATGTTGCCCTCCTCCACCTTGGCATTCACCGCTACCAAAAACATCTCTCGAGCATCTACACTCCTTCGTGTCCCTGACGCACAATCTGCTTCCACATCATCCTCTCTCGCGTAGTCCTTATTCTCGAGGCGTCTTTTAACCACATTTGCCGCGTTATGTCTGCGGCCTGTCCGCTGTGGCTGTGCAAGAACGCTGGAGGCAAAGCGAAGCAGCTGATGCCATGTCTCAATGTTACTTGGGTCGTTGTTAATGGAAGCCAGAATTCTCTCGAAGGCCAGTGAACAGGCGAATCGAGCAGCCTTCGGGACATGCTTCATGACGCTTCCACTTCTTTTTCTCGGGTGGTTGATATTTCCTGTTCCTTGATGCAGAACCGCCTTGCCTCGCTGGGTCAGCATCTTTGGCGCTTGCTGAGCACCGTCTGTCAATGATTGCCTGTCCGTCACCGATTTGTCCTGCCGCAGCTGGGTCAGTGGAGGCTTCCTCGAGCCTGGGCACCGGCTGATACGCGGACCATGTAGGTGAACTGTGCCGTCTTTCAGGTGCAATTGTCTAACTGAAAGGCAGTGGCTGCATACCCCGCTCGCTTTTTTTAAGCCTGGTCCATCAATCTGTGATTGGTCAGACTGTGATTGGCTGGATCGCATTGTCATGGATCTACACTCTACAGACTCTGTAGACTATCAGATTCTCAGACTACACTCTGTCATATCAAACCCAGTCTTAATAGTAGTTTTAGATTAATTCGGGAATAAGATTCTCCTTCACTTTGTTTTCAAATGCACCGCCATTTTAAATTACAAACGTTGCCATGATGATTGTGACGTCGTTCGACAAAAATCATGGACGGCCATCGACGTTAAAAGTTCAAAATTGCGTATGAAATCGACGATGGTAGAAAGTTTAACGAACCAATTCCGTTGTGTTCTTAGCAGTTCAGCTATAGTGGAAATGATCCATCGTGTCACGAGTTGCTATTTAATTAAAAGACGTTAAAATCCAACTCTGACGAAAAACGTGAACCGCAGTAAAAAAATTTAAAAGTTTACGTTAAAAATTTCACCACCATATTATTATTATTATTATTATTATTATTATTATTATTATTATTATTATTATTGTTACTATTATTATTATTATCGTCATCATTATTTATTGAGAAAGAAAACAATCTGACATAAATGCAGAAATGCTAACATATTGTTATTATTAATTTATTGTTATTATTCAGTCTCCAGTCTCCCCATTGTTCCAATTTGAGGTGCCCGGGATAGCCATGGAATTTTCAACTTGGAGGGCGACGGAGAGACGCTGAAGGAGATGGCTGATCTCACGCCGGTCATCTTTTGCTGCCGAGATCCTGCTCCAAGGGCTGCAATATGCCAAGCAAATTTCTGTCGACGGCAACGGCCGTTGTTGTCATAAGCTGTCATTAAACTCTGAATCCATCTATCCCCAGTTCACCAACAAACTCTAGTGAATCTGCATGAAAGGATCCCTCGGTTTCGACTGCAACAGGGACAGAATGGTGCGACTCGGAGATTGCTGCATAGTATTTGCATTGCTTGTTATGAGCCGCCTTTTCCCCCGCGGCGCCAGGGTTTTGCGGTGTCAAACGTACATCAGAAGCTGTAAAATATATGTATGCATGTATGTATGTATGTATGTATGTATGTATGTATGTATGTATGTAGTATGTATTAGGGTGGAGTGAAAAAATGAAATTCATAATTAAGAGATGTAATACCTGCCAAAACTTGCATTTGGTCCTAGATATACTGTGTGTAAAATTATACAAATTTTGGTCAGCATCTTCTGCCCTCTACCGGAACTTAAAGTTTTCACCATGGCGTCTCTGAGGCCGAGAATGCTCCATGCACTCCTCGTGCTGCGATTGATTTTTAAAGCAGTTGACGTTGACTTCATGTTTAGTCATCTTGGTTAATATGACGTGTGCTGAATTGTACGAAGTACACAGTGTACACTTTTGGACACTGCACATTACAACTTCTAGTAGTTAACTGTGACAGAAATGGCCTAGCGCCTGCATACACACCGAATACCTTCATCTTGTCCGATTTTCGGCAAGGTTCGTAGAATGAATCTCAACATGCTGTCTTCTGCTGAAGACATTCTGATGGACTATCAATATATCAGAGTTGATTTGAAAACTTATCCTAAAAAAGAACCTAGTTTTTAAGAAATATCTGCTCTCTTGTCAAAGAAGGCGAAGAAAATCTGGACAAGAGCATCAATTCCCACAGTAAGCGAAACTCGAATGGTACAACTAATAAGACATCATCACCACAATTATCTAAAGCTTGTGAGATATCCTGTTTCAAAAGAAACCATTAATGTGAGAAGAAAGTAAATGATTTCAGAGAGAGAGCAAATGGTTTTTCTGACAAAGCAGCGTGCAAGTGTCGATACTTTTCGTCGTGTTCGTGTGAGAAATCATCCAAAGTTCCAAATGCAGAACAGAAGTTTCTGTGCGATCAACCACATGAGTGTAAGATGGTGAAATGACAAGAATGTTGACAATACGAGAAAAAAGAAAATGAATGGAACGAGACAGAACTATGAATCACCATTTTAATGGTTCTAATGTTGATTTTGTACAAAGTAGTACAACAGAGGATGAACATGAACAAAGTGAAGGTCAGATATGAAACCAGGCTCATTGGCAGTACTTCCTGCCAAGATCCTTCATCAACGACTTTGACAGTATCTAGACACCGTAAACAACAAAGACATCGGCTGCAGAATACAGCGAGGGCATCTGAGTGGCATGCGGCATCCGACAAAGCTGCCGCAGAAATTGCATTGCAGTTTTTGAAGATTACAGCATATATATATTATAGTAACCACTGATGTTTGTAGCGAGGTCATTGATCGAAGCAAGATCAGAAGAGAACGACAGAAATACCGTTCTGTTTTCCGATCACAAGAGCAAATGCCACCGCAAAGATAGAGGCCATATATCTCGCTGAACGAAAAGATAAAACATTACTAAAAACCCAGTCCACCCCTGCTCAATTGTTAAACCACTCCTCAAACAACCATTCCTAGACAAAGAATTCCTAATTAAAAAACCTAATTGAAAAAAGTTGAAGGCAGCTTTCATCACAGGATAGTTGTGGAGAAACATTTATCATTGGTCCAAGAGCCTGGCTCCAGGTATCTCGGCCCTGTGACACCCCAGGATGGCAGTGCCGCCAGTCTGAAAGTAGCAATCATCTCTTACCTCGAACAAAACAATATCGACACTGAGAATCTGTTGGAGGTCGGATGTGATGGCACTGCAGTAAGCGCTGTGTCATAAGGCTTATGGAGCAGCACCTTAAACGTACTTTACAATGGTTTGTATATCTGCTTCACACTAACGAACTACTTTTACGACACTTATTCGAATAGGTCTACCTCGAAGGACGTACAACAGGACCAAAAAGTTTATTTTTGCTAAACTAGCTGTGTTATTTTCTTTGTAATTATTGCCAGATGAATTAAAAAGACCAAAATGATAAGTTTTTATTTGTATAATGCACTATATGCTGGAGAGTGGATAATGGAAAAGTGGAGAAGTCACGTTTTATGCTGGAGCTAAACAAATTGTATGGTAGAGGGCAGAAGATGTTATACAATGTCGATGAAAATAAACAGTTGTAATAAGAGACACTAAAGGCAAGTTTCTGGAGGTATTAGATTAATAAATTGTATTAAATAAATTTTGACCTCTACTTTCACTCCACCCTAGTATGTATGTATATGAACATTTATATAGCGTCCTACAAGAACCTCACGATGGCGCTTACCGAAGCTACCTAACAGTTCTGAAATAAATGGGTCTTCAATAGACCATAAAATGTCTCCTGTGCTACACACAGTAGGAGACTCCGAATTGGTAACGGCAAGGAGTTCCAACGTAACGGTCCAATGCACGAAGAGGCGCGGCCTGCCCGCATGGCGGTACGAGAGCGCGGAACCACCAGGTCCCCACAAGACGCAGAACACAGGGACTGACGCCCCGACTGACTGGCAACTGAAATATAATTATTATTATTATTGCTATCATTATTATTATTGCTGTTGTTGTTGCTGTTGCTGCTGCTGCTGCTGCTGTTGTTATTGTCGTTGTTGTTGTTTCTGGATTTTGTTGTTGTGGTTGTTATTCACCATTGACGTTTGCATCAGCTCTGTCCTCATGCCACCGGATGGGTCGCTTTACAGGTAGGCCTACTTGGAGCCATGACATGATGGTACTCTGGAAAGCCACCGCGTACGTTAAACCGCTGGATCATTGACGACAAGCTCTGGAAGAGGAAGCTTATTTATCAGATGTCACCTGTAGTTTTCACCAGTCTGCGTCCGGTCTCCGATAAGAAGGCGTAACCCTCACTGTTGAGGGTACCAAATGCTTCGACAGCAACAGGTACGAAAGTGTACCTCTGCTCAAGCTCCAAATATCTGGCGTGCTTCCTTGCTTCCATACGGCGGCTATTCCCCGATGCTCCTCCAGCCGCGGCGGCTGTCTGGGGATGTCGAAAGCGGCAACCGGGTCCACCACCGTCGCGTCCCATTATCCCATAATAAGGCCTGCCTTTCATTCCACGGCATCAGGGTCTGCCCGTCCGGTCTCTTTCCGTCTGATCTGCACAGACGGTGACCTGTTACAGTAGACCTGGTGGTTCCGTGACTGCAGGGCTACCGGCTCTGTTGAGGCTGCGGTGGATGAGATCGTTAATGCTGCTATTATTTTCATCATTAATATTAATATTATTGTTGTTGTTTTATTATTATTGTTTTCATTATTATTATTTTGGCGAGAACTATTGGGCAGGGCAATATGGCTTGCCATAGCGACAGCAGGCCTAACTTTTTGATCTTCCTACTTTGCCTGTGCTCGAGTGTAGGCGGCGTCCTTTGTAACACTTGTCTAGCGTTCCTTGTAACCCCACGCCCTTTTCCTCTTATTAGACTTAGTTGAACTGGTCCAAAGAAACAATGAATATGTCTCATTATCATTATGATTGGATCCATGGATTTGGGGAAGCAGCTTGGAGAGAGTGAAATCAATGTGCCAAATTGGGTGTTTAGGTGATAGTGAGTGAACGAGTGGTACCATAGAGGATGAACTTGGAAAAGTCCGAGAACAGAACCTTGTGGAACGCCACAGGTGAGAGATGAAGTTGAAGTTTCAGATGATTTAACCGAGAAAGAAAAAGTGGGAAGATAGATTGGACTGAACTCAGAGGAGAAATTGTCAGCAAAACCGAATCAGCTCTTTGAAGTAACATGTTGTTGTCGATGATTTGAAAGACTGCTGGGATATCACCTTAAGACTGCTCTTGTAGCCGTGTTGAAGTTGGGAGCACCAGTGAGTATATTGGGGCGCTAGATAAATATTCGATACGAATAAATGCATTTAAACCATTGTTACCATTGTTACACAAATAAAGCGACTGACGTATATGCCATTTTGGCAAGCTGCCAAGATGACGCAACTCTGCAACGAATTGCTGATTGGCAAGTACATATGTCAAATAGTCCTTCTAACTAATTTGTCTCGAATAGCTTTTATTTTGTGTACATTTTCTATTTAGCTATTTAATAAATTTTAATTTTGAGTTTTTGATACAAGTATTTTGAATAATATCGAAGATTGTGTTTGTTTTAGATAAAAGTAGTTCGGCTGTATACGTTGATGAGTGACTATAACGAGGAAGTCTGCCATTTTCTCACCAGCGCAAATGAACGAAGATACTGATTTAGAAATTTCACGATTTAGCGTTAAAATGGAGCTATAGTTGCTTTAAAGATTTGCACAGCTGCAAAGCACAGAAACCGCTTTGCACGATGGCGTAAGTTTTTCACCATTCTAACGAAGATTTTGATGAATTACGGTATTTTTAGGCGATGTAGTTTTGTAGTTGCTTTGTTCAACGGTGACATGCTGAAGTGTGGCATCGTGTAGGGTGGGGACGAATCGTCGAAACCAGAATACCCGATACGGATTTCCGCCATACCCTAAAAATTGATTTGCTATGCCCGATAATTTTTCACTTATTATACGACGAAAGAAAATTATGCCATAGCCCTAAACGACCATCCTGTGCTCACGACGGTGGCGTATATTGGGTATATTCAAGGTTGCCGCGCGCCACGCAGCCACGCAAGGAATGCTAAATTTTGATGATTTCTTTTATTCATTTCAGACTTTATACGAACACATAATAGGGAACTAAGACATAACAAATAGACGTTTCGATTCTATATAGAGTTGTGAGATGTGTCTGATTAAGTAGAGTACATTAATTTGGGGCGGCCATATTGTTTACTATATAGGCCATAGGTCAATGTATTCTTCACGTTTACCTAAACATTGATTCTTAACTAAGTATTTAAGAATTAATTGTTTACAGCTTGGTCAAGATTATTCAGTTTGGTCATTAAATGGAATTGTTTTATCACTTAAGATTTTGTAGTTGAAAATCATATGAGCTTGAGTTACACTAAATACGATGATCCTCTAGAATATTTATGTCCTTAGTGAACAATATGGTTCCCTCGAAATCATTTAAATAGAGCAGTGCTGTGCACCAGTGATATGCCATATGCATTTCACTCAGCAGATGATCATGTAACGTTTTCTGTATATGTGGCTAAGTAGAGCATAACTGGAAATCGCCTCGACAATATTACATCAGCGAATAGCCTAAAATAACTTTTTGTGATAAATCATTTTTTTAGATAAATATTATTGTTTCATCAAATGAATTTTGGACTAACGGACTTACAAGTTATTGCTTAATTAAACAAGAACTTAACATTCCATTGAATTTTCTTTAAATAATGATGTTAATTTATTATTATTTATATATTTTAATTTCTTTTGGTTGCATATCCCAACTGCCAACCAAATCAGTAATTTCAAGCTTCAATTTGTTCCACCCACTTTCCTACATTAAACATTAGAGAGTAAAGACATAATTGATAACTTCATATTTTGAAATGCACCGCAAACTTCATATTTTGAAATGCACCGCAACCTTCATGAGTCTAAAGCATTTTCATCTAAAAGTATGGGTCCAAATCCACTAGTTTCTTATAAACTAGGCCACAATTGTGAAGATCCTGCACTGTCTAACAATCTATAGTCAGGACATAGTCTACCTCATTCACTACAACATGGAAAAGCAAAGGCTGCACTGGCTTCCTGAACTTTTCAAGGCATTTCTTAAATCATGGGATAATGAGTTCAACGAATGGCGTAGTGGGTAAAGCTGTCAACGGGTACCCACCCGAGGCTTACTGCCCGGGCAATGAACACTGTTCTCAGGTACCTGACATTCCATTAATTTGCACAGTTTTGCCTAAACATATGCCAGAAATGTTACGTTGGTCATATTTGCTGACTGCCCAGGCAATAAAATTTGTTCTCTGGTGCTTGACATTTCATAAAAATATGCAATTTTATTTGAACATATACCAGAAAAGTTCTGTTGATCATGTTAGCTGACTGCCCGGGCAATTAAATTGGTTCTGGTCCCGACATTCCATAATAATTCAAAATTCCATACATTTTGTCATAAAATGTCTGCACGGTCAGGTACCCGCTTCGCGGGTCGACGGGTACCTGGGCTGTGGTTTCAACATTTTTTGACAGCCTTAGTAGTGGGTCAGGCGAGGCAATGCCTTGCCCGGCAACTGCAGTTTGAGGGCAATGTTTCTATGTCGGCAATCATTGCGTCTCAATGCCACATTACATCCCTATGACTGGCAATCAACTATTTTGACAATGATCTACTTGTATGTGAGTTCCTTCACCAATAAACTTAACTGATGTTTGCACGACATGTTTTTGAATTAGGGCACTGAATTTTGTGCAATTTGGGTTGTAACAATAGTGATTAACATGTAATATCTTATTGACCTAGTTAAGTAAATTAAACTATGGGTTGATCTTTAAACTATGCAGAAAATGTTTGTTGAACAGATTCAAATGAAGAAACTGATAATTTCAATTGAGTTAATGTATTGACATTTCAGGCCAGAAATAAAGATGGCTTCTCTTGCAATCCTCGATATCCCTTCAGTGGAAGACTGTGTGGAAGTAATAGACCGTGGGTATGAATTACATGGAATCATATTTGTTCTTGGACTGGTCGCTTGCGAGCGATCAGCTGTCAACTGGGCTTGATGTTCCACTGCCTGGGAGTGACATCCTGTTCCCACAGGCAGATGGGTACCTGGTCGCACCAGCGACTGCCCTGGCTCAAGAGACCAAGCACCAGCCGGAGGAAATCCAGCCTCTAGACTTTGTCTTTGATGATGACTGGATCGGTAAGATTAGTAGTAATAATGACATAACATATTTTATGGATTTACTTTAAGAATTGATGTACATAATATGTACAAACAAAGATATATTATATCTTTGTTTGTGGGGTCTTCTGAAAGTTGTAAATTTGTGTGATGTAATAATTATGTTTTAATAACAAGGTTATAGTCAACTGATGAGTAAGGATAATGTTTAAATTTTTTATGTCTTTAAACTGTGGATAAACTATTGTAATTTTATTTATCACAAAAGTCTTGGCAAGAAAGATGTTTAATGAGCATTAATGAGCAAATGTGTGTGGACATGTCTCTGTCTCTTTAGTGATATTTCTTGAAAACTTTGTAGACTGGATCCAATCGGTTTTAAGGATGCATTTCATGCTGTATGATTTTGCTGGTCTTTGGTTCTAATTGTTTACATTTGTGTATTTGCTGTGTTATTTTCAGGTCTTGACAACGAAGTGATTAATAATCCTGACAGCTTATTTTCTGATGACCTGGGATTTGAACCAACTGACCTGCTTCCATCATCACCTGAAGGGGATGCCTTTGATCTGAACAACTTTGGCCAGCCAAGATGGGAGCCAATGGTACACTCAGAGGGTCCAGGTGATGAATTGGCAGCTTCGGTTGTCCACCTGAATTCTGTTGACTCCCTGGGAGAGGGCCCTATAAGAGTTCTTGAGACTGATCCAGTCAAATTTTTTGACGATGCTGGTCGCTTTGATCCAGATTTTGATCCAGAGTGGTTGCTGTCGTCGACCTCCGTACCTATTCTGCCCCCAGTGTCCCTTGAGGAAGTTGAATCTGTTTTGTCGGCGTCCCCTCCCCTCGACGTTGCGTCCAGCCAAGAAGTTGAGATGTTTTCTCCGTTTGATTTAAAACAACAGTTTGCCACCATTCCCTCGTCTTTCGAAGCACACGTCCAGCTTTCAGAGAGTCCACTGAATGCTTTGCTTACGGGCAATCGGATCATTTCGGAAAATACGAGGCTTGCCGTGGCACAAGTTCCCAAGACTTTGACTTGGCTTGGGGATGGTTCTGGGAGTAGTATTGCACCTTACTTCAGTGGGATGCAAGTACCTGACAACACTCTCATTATGGCCACTACTCCAGTGGATTTTTCATCGGCTGATTCTAATTCATCCATTTCAGTTAGCTCTGTCTTGTCCTTTGAAGAATTTGGGTCTGATTCTGTGGGTAAACTTTCCAGCCCTAATTGTGGTTTAGCCAGGGCTGAACCCTACCCCACGGCAAAACCAGAAAGGCGCGAGAGAAAGCGTGAGCAGAACAAGACGGCGGCAAGCAAGTACCGCCAACGAAAGCGAGCTGAGCAGGGTGGCTTCCTCTCCGAACACGATCAACTGGAGAAACGCAATCTTGAGCTGAAGAGCCGAGTGGATGAGCTGACAAGGGAGATCAACTATTTGAAGGGACTCATTTCAGAGATTTATTCCAGTGAGGCTGAATAGCTCCATGGGTCTTACAAGGGAAGCTGTTGTCTTATTGGTCTCTGCGATAAAACTATTTCTTTGTTTAATCCATATATATATATATATATATATATATGCAGGAATCTCCTTTTAATGTTGTCGTATGGGCTGTTTCTAAAAATGCTTTCCACTGCGGTTGCGCTAAAACTTAAACTGAGAAATTTGGTATCCCTGGCACTATCCTCTTGAGCGCCTCTGAGTAGATATCTTGAAGGGTTGCTATATCAAGTGTTTTTGATTGATTGATTGGTTGATATCCATGTTAGGTTCGGGTGAGATGCATGTTAAAAGGAGCTTTGTGCATATCTATGATTCAAAACCAATCTTTGTGTAGCTATAGTTCTTGAAAATGTTTATTTATCTGCGTTGGAATCACGGTGACTTTACTTACTTTAACAAGATCTTCAACATTTCAAATTCTAATGAATAACTGAAGAGAGCCACGAAGTACGTGAAATTTTGTTTATGTTGTCGTGTTTCAGCTTTGGCCAGGCTTGTTGTAACAAATTGACATAAGCTTATTATGAATTCTGTCCATAGGTGCTTGTGGCATGGCAATAATCGCATCCACATTGCCATATACTTAAAACAAATTCCATGTATTTGTTTGCTTAATTATGCTTGATGGGTGTGTTGTTTCTAACACTACACGGAATTTGATGTAGCTGTAGTGATTCAGAAACTTGACCAATTTTTTTATGTTCAACTTTGCTATCAATGTTAAGAGCTAATGCAGCTTCTTATAATGTACTGTGCAGCATTTTATCTTAAAATCATCTGTCCAGTTGACTACTGAACTCCACTTTAAATCTTGATGTTCCTTGACCATGACTTGGTATGTAATATTACGTTCTCAATATCTGTTCTTAATCGTCCACTATGTGACTATGTTACAACCTAGGTTATTTGAAGGCACTAACATGGAAATTACACAATTTTTTGGCAAACTGAATTGTTTCCCTGGGTTTTGTTGACTTTCTGCAAATCAATTGCAAGTAAATGCATACATTAAGGTCTCCTGTTTCCATCATTTGGATATAGTGACCTATTCTGCTTTGTTTTAACACAGATTAACATATTTGAGTAATTTAGTTGTAGCATAGCAAGTTGTAATTTTTAAAGTCTTGTTCACCCTGAATGCATTACATTACTGACGATGAAAGTGTTGTCTTGTTAATGGTGATCATCTGATATATTAGTTTTTTGTCATGTTCCTGCACTTGCAGTTTATAAACTAATTTCGCAAATTGTAATTAAGGTCATCTATTGTGCCAGTTTGTTGTGTGCAAGTCACCAGCCCATAGGAAATCAAGTCGTCTGCTAAATACCCAGACAGGCAGTATTTGTACAAATCATTTAAGGAAACGGCAGGTGCATAACTGCCGGTGTATATATATATAGCTGGAATGGTCTGACAATTATTGGTTAAGGGTTGTCTGCCAAAAGACCTGCTTCGGACTCCCCCTCTGGAGATGTCTGTATAAGAAGATGACTGGCGACAGATTGTGTGCTGTGGCAGAACGTTTCTTAACGGCGTTCGAGTTGCACTGTTTTCCAGCAAGTGGCAGGCAAAGATGTCTAAGGCCTTAGCAAAATGCAGTTGGACTTGTTGAACCAGCGTCAGAAATTGTTTCCAGTAAAACAATGGGTTCTAGAATCTTTATTTCAATCTTTATTGTCCATCATAAGCATCACATAAAACTCTGTGATCCTTGAGTCTAGTGTCCGTGTATTCTAGGTTTGTACATAATTGACTTGAATTTATCATATTGTGATACTCGAACAAGTCTGTGTGAAACAGACTCTTAATAAAAGCATTCATTAAAATGGATAGTTTGGCAAGGCTCTGCAGGCCAGAATTGAGATGCGTCCCTCTTTGGCACCCCTGCCATGAACCAACTTCCTTTCTGTTTGCTTTGAATGCCCAACTTGAATCTACTTCAACTCAATTAGTTTTACTGTTATTCCAGTCTTTTTGACCACTCGTTTAATTGTTGAGCTATCTAATAAAGCAGTTCTTGCAGAGTAAAGTGTGACTGTTTTGGGATTTGTAGTTGGACCTATTGTATGGCAGTTTTTTGACACCAGACTGTTTGTGTCTACATGAAATTTCCTGCCACACTAGAGTCTGCTCTATTTTTGATAATAACAATGACGTTTAATGGGGCATGGTGTAAAGTGATGTTCATCTGCAGAAGTCCTTGCCCAGCATTGGTCAATTCATCGTCCCGATCCGCACAACATTTGAGATCCACTTATGTTTCCGCTGAAGTGACCAGCATGGTGCAATTTTTCGCGGACAGCTCTTGGATTTAGATACACTATAAATGTCCTAAATGTCGTCGAGTGCTCTTTGTTTTAGAAGGAAGTTATGACCAGTCCTACCACTTAGTACTTCGTAGGATTGGTCATTTAGTCTGTTGAATTCAAACTTATCCAGAATGTTCAGTACTCGTTTGCACAGGAGACCTGTCCGACGTGGTGGTTTCGTTTGGTCCGTAGCTGGCCATCAATGGAACAAAGCGACGCCGTTGTTTTATCTAATGGCCGTGCGAGGATGTAGGCCTATGTGTCATTTTAATGTAATCACTACAAAAGAGGAATTATGGATAGTAACGAATGTCCTTCCCAAGAGTGCATACGCACGTGCTAACCCAGATGGCAATCTGACCATGTCACATTTGAATTGGGGAAGGGTTGCTGTTGGTTTGCGGCTCACTTGACCTGGAAAGTACAAAACGTCACGAAAACTGAATAATGAGAAGGCGAACTTGTGAAACTCATTAATGAACTGAAAAATTATGGGAACGTTGAAAATCAGTTTCAGCGAATTTACCTTAAAATAACCTAATTACATTTGATATGCCTTTATAGACATATATTAAACAAGCCTGGGCCTATTGGTGTGTGAAAACCGAACTTCTTAAACTATCTTGTTTTTGCTTCTGTTGTGGTGAAAAGATTTAGATTATACAACATCGACTTTTAGCCTACGTTAATTTCGTTAAATAGTGGCGCTCATCAGTAGTAGCTAGGCTACTAATTTCCCGTCTTCTCTGCTCAACTTCAAAATTGTGACTATAACTCTATAACGCTCCTAAACAAATGAATTTTGCACAATAGCGCATTGGAGAAAATCTATAAGTCATAATAAATCTTGAACAAATAGTCTTAAGGAGCTCTGTTGTCGAAGATCTGCTAATCCACCAGCTGGAACAGCCACCCCTCCCTCTTCGGCAGAGGCTGCACTCTCGATCTCTAATTCCCTCTTGCTGCCTTCCACAGGCACCTGGACTCCCCAGGGTCTTTCTTATTCTCCGTTTAGCTATCTGTTGAGTCGTGAGCGCCTGTGATACGAGTTGCGCTATATAAGTGTCCCATTACATCGTCATAATCTTGAGAAAGACAACGTAAAACCACCTCACGAATCTCATCCTGGGTGGCATATAATAATCAACGGGTTACCTTCGGGCAGAGAGTTCATTACCTGGGGCAGAAATCTCAACAAGGCTTTGCCCATCAGCTATCTGACATTATGCGCAAGCCTGTAAATGTACATGTAGGCTACCTTAAGGACCCATAAGGGGCCGTTCACATATTATATAACGCACAAAATTCCAATTTTTGACCCACCCCCTACCCCTAATAACGTTATATAACAGCAGCTGTGACCCCCACCCATATATTATATAACAGATATGCTTCCCACCCCCACCCCAGCCTATAAGCACATTAAAAGACATACAATCGACATAATTGTATTGCACAATTTGACACTTTAATAGTAGTGATTCAGCTGATAATTGCCTTTATCCATTTCAAGAACTGCAGTAAAAATCATCATATGCCCAATTAGCAATGTAACAAAACCTACCTAAAATTGTGTACTCTCTTGTGCCAATGATGATAAGACCGGATGTATATGAACTCCTCTGCATCTTAATTATAGGACTTTTCATGGCGCTAAATTCGCTTGTATTAATTACGGTAACTAATAGGGTAGTCGACGATTGTCACCATGTATCTACATGTAGGCCTACTAATACAGCATGATGATACATGGTAGTGACGTACATCCTATTTAAAAGCACCATTTTAGTTTCCCTCCTGTTTTGCAGTAGAAATGAGCATTACGGTATCACACTGAATGGATTGGTTTAATATTGCACTATCAGGTATTTATCGATGACTTTGCAGTACAACTCTACCTATATAATAGCGCATGGTATCCTCAGGTTTCTGTACTCGGAGAGCCTCTGAGAAGTCAATGCCGTGAGAGGTGCCAATGTCCAGAATTTATTAATATTAGCGGCTTTTCAGTTACCGTCTAGTGATTTTATCTTGGGCCCTTGGCAACCGGTTCAAGGCGAGTTTATCATTTAGCAATACTGATAATGGGTGAAATAAAATTACTGAAAACTCTTCAAGGACACAGGGATCGTGCATGGAGCGTGGCTTGGAGCCCAAGTGGAAATCTCCTGGCCTCTTGCGGAGCTGATAAGACATTGCGTTTGTGGGGAAAGGAAGGTGCGTAACTTAACGTTTTGCTGAGCGATATAAGGGTAGTTCGTTCCAAAGTCGAGGTCCGTTGTGGGATATGGATCGGATGGAGAACTTGAGGCAAGTAATGACGGAGGAATGGGAGAGAGTGAGATTGAAGGATCGTGTAGAGCAGGATGGCTGGATGTTGAAGAGTTCTTGAAGGTTCTGGGAATGTTTCTATAGTGACCGCTATCATCGCCATCTCCAATTCTTCATGTTTTAAAGGTTTGCTTTGGTCCAGTGACAATCGTGCATCTAGGGTAAGCATCATGGCCAGCTGACCACCCTAAACTATAAAAATAGAGTGCTAAGAACTACCACAGCCATTTATGTTTTCTTCAGAATCTACTGTTATTTTGTGTGGAAAATAAATTTCACAATTGACTGTAACTTACAAGTCTGTTAGCTTACATTATCACCATCTCCTCAACTTGCTATACCCCTAATTTTCTCTTTAAATATTATCATCCTCTTGCATTTTCTTGATCTGAAATTTTAATATCTGACTTTCACAAGTCTATATTTTACATACAGTTCGGTTATATATCCTTTTTCAATATTAACAGTTAATTATGATTGTTAACTTGCTGCAATTTAGTTTACATTTTTGATGATCAATAAGCTCTCTGAATGGAAACTAAAATGAGAAAAGCTAGCCATTGTCCATTCAGGTGACAGCTGGGTCTGTAAGAGCCTCCTCGATGGAACCCATCGGCGTACAGTTCGCTCTGTGAGTTGGTCTCCATGTGGAAGGTTGATTGCCTCAGCAAGCTTTGATGGAACTACCTGCATATGGAAGATGGACGAGACTTCTACAGAGTTCGAATGCATTGCAACACTTGAAGGACATGAAAATGAAGTGAAATGCACAAGTTGGTCTGCAAGTGGACTGCTTCTCGCAACCTGCAGTCGAGACAAGAGCGTTTGGATTTGGGAAGGTTTGTCTGTTGTTGATGCTGTATTCAAAATGACGTTTGCCTATTCAGAATATATTACATCCCAGGGAAGAAAATGTTTAATATCTAGTACCTTGCAAGTGGTTATGTGACATAATGTAAATTGTAAAACAATGAATCATAGAGCATCATAAGTAGATGTCACTTCTCATCTGTTCCTATGTCATTATAACCATGGGATGCAAGATGAATCAGAACCAGAAGAAGTAGAATAAGGATGATAGCAAGCAGTACAAAGGTAAACTCAGAAGGCATCCTCAGTCACAAGGTGTTAGTGACTTGATCTACTAGCATCAGCATTATGAGTCTGGGAACTATCGTCATCTTATTTGTGTATTGACCGTGCGCAATCAGTGTACTGATTTTACAATGGACTTCTGTTAACAATAGATGTTTTGTATTGTATCAGCAGCTCGCTTATCTAACGAGTAACTCATGTTAACGTCTTTTTAGTTGATCAGAAGAGCGAGGATTTTGAATGTGCAAGTGTCATCAATGCTCACACACAAGATGTTAAATGCGTCAGCTGGCATCCAACAGATGAGGTTCATTTATTTGTATTTGTGGTTGATCAATTAGTTCTGTTGTCTGTATGAATATGCCTATATTAATATGCATGCAGGATTTTTATATTAAAATTGGGTGTGTAAAAATTTTCATATCGCCAGAGCATGTTGTTTGTAAGCCTTTCTTGGGTCATATCAATTTTATCTGCTTTATAGCTAAGATAAGGGATCATTGCATAATTACGTAATGCTGAAAATGGTCGTTTTTGAATGTAAAGCATCATAATGTTTCCATAGACCCACCCATCTCCTGAGCGTTATGTATTTATTTTGAACAAAACTCAGTGTAGTTTTACCTGGGCCTATATACTCCCAGGTCTCCAAATTTATCCTTCATCAATGGTAGGTAATCATTTTTTATTTAATATTATGTTTCGCCCGACTTTTGTTTGACTTTTAAATTATAAACCCGCCTTTCTGAAATATTCGCGTGAGCTGAGAAATTGGGAACAGAAAGTTTTGTAGAAATTTCATATCACTAGATCGTTCCATTCATGAGCCTTCATGACACAAAGAAAAACTTAATATTTGGTTTATAGTTTAGATTGAGTATTTTTAATTAATAACTAATTAGTTTAAAAATAAAAGGCATTACGTATTGTTCAGTTCACCCACTCACTCACCCACCACCATAACATTTCGTAATGTTTTGTAGCACCCCACCCACCCTCGAGCGTTATGTTACTTATGTAATTTTGCAATGACCCCTTAGCAGCGATCCAGACTCGTTGATTACAATATATCTACACTTTTGACTAGCCATGATTTCTCTTAACCCTCTGACTCCCAGCATTTTTTAACATAAATGGCATCAAATCCATTGATTTCATTAACATTTGCTCAGTCATAGAATGTATCAGAAAACAAGGCAACTTATTGTTGCTGCTGATATTTGGTATGAAATTCAGTCCCGCATCCAACTGTACATTTACGTTTCATGCACTTTGGACAACCATACATTGTTTCTTTGCATTTCTCTGGTTTCCTGTATGGTCCAGTGGAACACATTTCACATTGATCTGACTTCTAAACACCAATATAATTGTTGGGCGTTTTAAGTTCATTCACTGTAGGAATTTTGCTTTGAATTATTCCAATTTAAATTCGTTTTTATCCTTGTTTTGGGATTTTGACCTCTGCATACCGCAACAGTCGTAAAACCGTTCATTTCATCCAGAGTTGGGTCAGGAGCGCTCCTAAGTAGTAACCTTGCCTGGGTGCTACGTAAATCTGTGTAATTAATTAATTCAGATTTTGTTTATTCCTACATAGTGATTACGTATTTACGTTACAGGTCTTGGCATCTGCCAGTTACGACAACACAATAAAGATATATATTGAGGAGGCAGATGATTGGTCTTGCTGCAGCACACTAGGTACAGTTTTCCTAAACTCCACTGTCTAAAAGGGAATAACTTAAACTAGTTACTGGTGCAAAATGATCTGGTATAGTGAATGCATAATTGCACATGTGGAAGCATAATTCGTACTCCGATGTATTAGAAGACACCAGTAACCTACCAGTACATGGTCTGAATCCAATGTGTTCAGTCATGCTGTATGGACTCCTTGAACAACCTTGCACAAATTGTTTTTATACATTTGACTCGTGCCTCAATTTAAATTTACAACTATGAACATATAGTAGTGCTGATTTCTATTGTAGAATCACATGCGTCAACTGTCTGGGGGATTGACTTTGAAAAATCGGGTGAACGATTAGTTTCATGCAGTGATGACCGAACTGTGAAAATATGGCAGCGATATCTTCCCGGCAATGCTCAGGGTAGATCCAATTAAAAACATTTTGTTTAGTGTTACCCTTACTGCTAAGCAAGGCTGTAAAAGATCGTGAACTAAAAATACTGATTTATATCATATAATCGTACTGCGCTCTGCCGTTCTTGTCAGTTTGAATTTATAAATGATTATTATTGTTAGCAACAAAATTGCCTTTACTCTGCTAAATACATCATTTTTCCAATTGCAGAAGAATACCAAAGGGAAACAAGTTTACAGAAGGCTTGTATCAAATGCTTCCATTGGCATTGAGTCAGAGTTGTATGGTCTCGAGACAGTGTCTCGGTCTCGAGACGTCTCGAGACAGTTTTTTAGTGTCTTGGTCTCGGAAGCCTGCTGTCTTAGTCTCGAGGTAGTGTCTCGAATTTTTATAAACTGTCTTGAAGTGATAGTCTTGTTCTGTCTTGAACAAGCGGTCTCGATAAGTTTCGCTTAAAATTTTGCTCTAGAAACTGAAACTAGAATTTATGAGAAACAGTAATTCTGGTTAACGCGCGAGTCACATGATAATGAAATGAATTCAACTGTCTTAAAGTGGAAAAATGTCTGAGAGAGAACCTGAAATTGTGAAGTTTGCGCAATTTGAAGTTAGGCCTATTTACAAACAATAGCTAATGGCTATTAGTTTGTAATTGATGTAAAACCACCATATCCGAAACGATCGGAACAACTTTGAGTTTCTCAGGGTGAGTAAGGATATGCGCAAATTTATACTTTCATTTGGTATCGAATTTGCTTCTTTAAAATCATCTAAAAGATTTAGTACGTGCTTTCTTTATACTATTCAGAAGATAGGCCAAATAAGAAATATCAAAAAAGATAAAACTCGGCAATATAGAAACTTGGGAATTGATACAATATACATTATAATTAAGTTTCAAATTGAAATTACAAATGAACCTTATTCCTGAAAACTGATACATTAGTATTTTGTAGCCTTTTACATAGGATCACTTCTTTTTTACTGTCTTGAACCTAGTGTCTCGGTCTCGGTACCTCAATGTCTCAATCTCGGTACCTCACTGTCTTGGTCTTGAATTTTAAGGTTTTGCATACAACACTGCATTGAGTCGCAAATAATGGTTGCCGTGGACAATGAGAGAGAGGGGAGAGGGAACTGACACATCTACTGAGATGGTGAATCAAAAAAAGGCTTCCAGAATAAAGATGACATTTGTATTGTCATATAACAGGAAATTCTCATTATTTTATGTACTGTATCCATTAGTGAATGACATTATGGCTGCCAGCTCTGCTGACATTGGCTTAAGTTTATATTACCTACCTTTCGCTTCATTAGTAAACATAATCTTAAAAATTACACATTTACATAACGTAATTGGTTGTTTATCGAAGAGTTTTGGATAATGATGATGATCGTAAAGGTAGTGGTTAAAATGCAGATTACTGTGTTGACTTTTCCAGGCGTGGCAACCAAGGGAAAATATCCTACCTGGAAGTGTGTTTGCACCCTTTCCGGCTTCCATGATCGACCTATCTATTATGTTCAATGGTGAGGCTTGAGATTTGTTTCCTATATTTATATAGAATATTAATATGAAACAATCAAACTTTAGTTTGTCTGTTTCAGAAACAGTTAAGGAATTATTTAAATTATTCATTGTCATAAGCATTCATCTAAAATAATGGCAATGATGATGATGACGACGATGATGATGATGATGAAGGGTGTGTTGTGTTTCTTTCTTTGTAGGTGTAAACTGACCGGCTTTATAGCAACCGCCTGTGGTGATGACGCCATCCGTATCTTCCGCGAAGACTTGTTACTAGGTGGCAACACTCATCAGCCTTCATTTAGTCTGGTCGCCTGCCAACCTAAGGCCCACTCGCAGGAGGTGAATGGACTCAGCTGGAATCCATCTGTTGCTGGTCAACTGGCCTCATGTAGTGACGATGGGGAGGTCAAACTGTGGGAGGTCACAAGTATTGGACCTTAAGTCTTTGATTGCACACTAGTATGGTTGATTAGAACAAGATCAGGTGGATGTATGTCTGTATGCACATATCTAGCAAGGGCAGATCCTGGGGAACCAACCCCAAACCCTACCAACCACTGCTGAATTGGTCCCTCAATCACCATAGACCTGAATACAGATCCGGACTTTGATGCCTTTTGCTCATGAAATTTCTAAATATTTCTCAGTTTGTTTTTGCATGTCTACCATTTAGTGGCTGGCTCTACAGACTAAAAATATTCCACTTTTTACTCTGTCTATATCTGAATCTATGGCAAGTATGTAAACAACGAGATTTTTGTGATTCTGTGTAATAATGTATCCTATATTTTGCATTTTTCCGAATTTTAGAATCCGTTTGGTTCTTCTGCACTTTTCTAATGTCAGCAGATCTTGTTTGCTGCACGACAATTCTTTTTACATATTCGTCCATGTCCGACAAACTACATTTAGAAAGATAACTAGGATTTATAACTACCGCTAGATTCGTATACTGAAAACACTATGATATGCAAATAGCCTAGCTGCCAGCATGCCAATTAACATGATATAAAGGGCCCTATTACAATGCAACTGTAATTTACTGAAAGTTCAGAAGTGTACATCGAAGCCGAGCAGCCATTAAAAGCCATGTGCAGACGAGGTATGCTTTCAGCTTATAGTGAAAGAGTCTCACTGCGAGAGTTGCAAGCATATGGAGGTAGAGAGTTCCAGTTGGACTGTTGCAGGGACCGTCCGAAGACTTGATGTGTACTAGGGACAACATGAAGTCTTCATCGGAAGAGTCGCGGAAGTCTCATTTTCGGTTTATAGATATATCCCCTCAAGACATTTTTAAAGTAGACTTTAAACAAATTTTAAAGTCTACAGATATATCTGTAGATTACAAAAAATTTTGTGGGGATATCAATAAACCGAAAATGGACTTCCGTGGTTCTTCTGATGAAGGCTTGATACTTTCTAGCAGATTCTGAGCGTTGAAAGGAACAGCCTTCAACAGAGTGTGGCCATGGAGGACATGTAAAAGGGCAGATGGTCTGCATATGCTCTGTACATGAATGGTGCCAGCTTGTAGCAGATATGCTCACATACAGTGAGTCAATGAAATGAATGAAGAGCAGGTGTGATCAATAATATTTTCGTTAAAGAAAATAGGAATTACAAGTAAAATTATCAATTTCCGTTAATGAGAATAAGATCTAACATTTTGAATTATTCTGAGAATAGAATTAGAATGTAAATACACTTCAGAAAACGAAAATAGAAATAGGTATTATTTCAGAATGGAAATTATTGCACTATGATGTCTTTTGTGTTATGTTGTCTGTGTAAGTGAGATAACAATTTGTGTTATGTTCCAAACAAAGCTGTTGCTCCAGTCTTTACAAGAGATATTATTTGAAGAAATACTACTTGATAACTAGAATTAGAACTGATATTATTTCAGAACTTGAATTAAAACTAAATAGGAATTATTTTCAGAATGGGAATAGAGCTAGAACTTAAATTTGATCCTTCGAGCTTAATTAGAACGAAAATTTGGAAGAACTGAAATATCACTGGGTGTGATAATGTTTTCAGTAGGAGAGTAAAAGGCACAGTCTTGCAGCCAGATGCAGTATAATTCTAGTTTAATAGAGAAAGCGATGTACATTCAGAAAGACCATAAAGTACCGAGTTGCAGTAGTACAGTCGTGTGAGAATACGACAGTGTTTTAAGTGTTGAACAGCAGGGTTCATATTACAGAGGGCTGTTAATATCGCAATAAAGTATCGCAATACTTTGCCGATACTTATGTCGATAATAATAACAGCGAGTAGGCTATAGAGATAGTCTTAGTCTGCTGGTTTGTAATATAAATCTTTGATACTTTTCTTTAGCCTGTCAACGATACTCAATATCATGGCAATACGTTGTCTCACTGTAATATTTATATTTTTCTTCCACTTGATTCGCTTGAATAAGCAGCGATCAAAAATATGATAAGTCAATTGCTTCGAAAAGCTCCCATTTTGGCTATTTTTCTATACTTTTCTTTAGCCTGTGAGCTGTGATAGTGCCCACTGAGACAGTACTATCAGTCTATCATCCATACCATTCCCCAAGTCTACAACTCTTCCACTGAAGAATTTCTGCCCTAGTGTTCCTGTCGGTTTCTCAAACAACGTTGCTAGCCTACTGAGTGCGACCAGATGGGAAGACAGAAACCGTGCAGTGAGGATTAGTGTCAGATATGCCAAAGGAATGCTTAAAGACTGAGTAGGATGCAGTGATTATATGCAGTCGATAGCAGCAGTGAAATCTTAATATTCAAGCAGTCGTATATCGATGCATGCGCGGAAATTACAGAAGAGATAAAGGCAAATACCACTCTCTGAAACGAGAAACCGGTGTAGAAAAGCCCATTTTGAACGTACTCACTACATTAATGTGCAGAGACAATGGGGAAATTTACTCTCAATTCGAACGATATAACGCATATATTTTATAAAACTTCTGGATTTGGGGCTGGTATCAGTTCAATATAGCGGTTCCAGCAGATCAATGAATCGAACAGCGCCACCTCTGCTAGAGGGACCTTCAATGGCGTTATGCGGCGTCCCGGGCGTCTTCATTGTCCTTAACTGGTGGCGTCCGTTCAACCGGGGGAGCGGTGGTGATGGATCTCACGTACCCGATCAATTGAGCACTCAGTAAATCATTTAAAAAGATCAGCAGGGCCGATGCCTTAATATGTACGAGACCGCTATCGAAAAACGCGAAACATTTTGAAGGTTGACTAGAGTAGTAGGAAAGTGAATAAACTAGGACAATTGACCAATATTATGGTCAATTCACCCACCCAATAGGTTCTAAAACCTACTATTAACCTATAATTAGGTTACAAAATCACCAAAAATCACGACAACCCACATCATGGTTCTAATACCGACCAAATAGGCCACCATAAAATTGAAAAAATGAACCACAATTCATGCACAAGCCATGGTCAAAACGTCCGCCAATAGGTCAAAAGTCACGGGAATTTCCAATATTTTCGATGATGAGTCATTGCTAAACAAACAAACAAAAAACATTCTTTCATATATAAAATGAATGAAAATATTTGTCCTTTTTCACTTAAAGGAATGCCAACACAATATAAAATGGAATACACAAGAAAAACTGTTAATGAATTTTAAAAAATTGCGAAATAGAGCGGAATTGTAGGTTATACACGACTACGAAAGCGGATTTGATTGCCAAAATTCAAGCTCACGGGGCTCACACACTCATCCCCTCATCTTTTACTCCAATCTCATCCAATGCTAGTTTGATGGACGCACCCGTTTCCGACATTAGAGTTCCAACACTCGTTTCCAAGCCAGCTACGACAGCACGAAAAATATTCGTTAAGACTGAGTCTGCTATTAATACATTCGCAAAGTGGATTGAAGGGTACATACCTGAAGAACCAAGGAGAAAGGTGAGCGAGAATATAGAAGCACTGAAAGCTAAAGTTAAATCTATATTCGGTAAAATTCTTATGGAAATACGCGAAATAAAAGAGACGGCAACAACTATCAAGGGCTTCACGAAACAATACACTGTCGAAGGAGCAAACGGAATTGACGCCACATCTTTTCTTGACATCATTCGAGCAAAGGCGGCAGATTGTTGACTAAAAATTGACAGACTAAGGTTAATTTCATCCTTACCTGCACAATGGAGCGTATTGATATGAAATCCGGGCAAGTAGATACCGAGGATTTTCCGTTTCGTTCAAAGACTGAGGTGGTGCTAGACTCCACCGATACCAGCGAAATTTGCAACAATGCCAAAGATAAAATCCTAGAGTCTATAGCAGCCTTCCAGATGCGAGGTAGTAACTGGAGACTTAGAGCGTCTCAAAAATTAGAAATCAACACGGTTGCTTATAAACCGCTGAAGGGTAGTTCTTACATTCCACTACTGAAATGTCTAGCGAGTAAAAAGGCTATTGTTAATATGAAGAACGAAGACGAAGAATGCTTCAAGTGGTGTGTAACGAGAGCCTTAAACCCTGTTGACGAACATTCGGAGAGAATAACGAAAGAATTAATAAAACAATCTGAGGAACTTGATTGGTCCAGCTTTGAATTCCCAGTCGCAGCGGATGCTAACGTGATAAGTTAGTTTGAGAGAAATAATAATATTAGTATTAATGTTTTCGGTCACGAGAAAGATATTAACCTATTCCCACTATATTTATCGAGGCACGAGCGCGATATCGGTGTAGATCTATTACTCATTTCTGATGGAGAAAAGAAGCATTATTGTTGGACAAAGAACTTTAACAGATTGATGGCGGTTCACACAAAAAACTCATGCAATTCGATGCATTATTGTAAAAGATGTTTGATAGGATATAGAAATATAAAGTCATTAAATAAACATACCGAGTACTGTTCCCAACACGCCGCTCAAAAGATAGAACTTCCAGGACCAGGAACTATGTTGAGTTTTAAAACTTATTATCGAAAGATGAGAGTTCCCTTTGTCGTGTGCGCCGATTTTGAATCTTTCATAAAACCTATAGACACATGTCAACCAGATCCCAATATGTCTTACACCAACAGATATCAAAAACACGTTGCAAGTTCTTTCTGCTACTATATAAAATGTTTTGACGATGACCTATATTCGCAAGCTTCTGTGACGTTCACAGCAAAGAGCGAAGACGATGATGTAGCTCAGATATTCGTAGACAACCTTATAGAGAACATAAATTATATCCATGATCGATTTAAATTTCCTAAGAAAATAATATTTGGAGAGAAAGAACAGGCGCTATTCGATTCCGCTATCGTTTGTCACATATGCGAAGGCGAACCGGGTACAGATCGAGTTAGAGACCATTGCCATTTAAGTGGAAAATATAGAGGCGCCGCTCATAAGAAATGTAATCTAAATTATATAGTTCCCAAGTTTTTCCCAGTATTGTTCCATAATCTATTCGGTTACGACAGTCATCTATTCGTAAAGAAATTACGAGGTGATGATGACTAAAAGATTAATTGCATTCCTAGCAACGAAGATAAGTACATCTCTTTCAGTAGAGAAGTCGTAGTTGATAATTTTATAGATGAAGAAAATAAGTTAAAAACTGTCAAACGAGAATTACGTTTCATCGATAGTTTTAGATTCATGGCATCGAGTCTCGACGCTTTGTCGAAGCACCTGAGCAAAGATCAGTGTAAGAATATAAACAAACACTATTCTGGTAATCAGCTCGATCTCTTGCTTAGAAATGGATTATATCCTTACGATTATGTTGATTCCGTCGAGCGACTGAACGAAACAGAACTACCACCAAAGTCAGCATTCTACTCAATACTTAACGACTCAGGTATTAGTGACGAAGACTACAACCATGCACAGATGGTATGGAAAGAATTCGGATTCAAGACGTTGAGAGAATACCACGATTTATATAATGTGACTGATGTTCTCCTGCTTGCTGATGTATATGAGAATTTTAGAGTTGTATGCAGTGAGAACTATGGCCTAGAACCCGCCTGGTATTATACTTCGCCAGGTCTTGCTTGGGACGCTGTATTGAAGTTGACAGGAGTAAAGTTGGAGTTGCTGAGCGACTATGATATGATACTAATGGTTAAGCATGGGATAAGGGGAGGTGTTAGCACCATTTCGCACCGTTATGAACAGGCAAACAATAAGTATATGAGAGAAGCGTTTGACGATAGCCAGCCTTCAACATTTATAAATTTTTTGGACGCGAACGACCTGTACTGATGGGCAATGTGTAAAAATCTACCAACTCATGGGTTCCAGTGGATGGGTAACGATGAGCTAAACGATTGGAGATCTTCACCATGTATATTAGAAGTCGATTTGGAATATCCTAGAGAATTGCACGATCTTCATAACGACTATCCTCTTGCTCCAGAGAGTGTTAAAGCCAAAGAATCGGATGTGTTAAAACTCAGTCCAAACCTGTGTAATAAAGTAAAGTATATATTCCATTACGAAAATTTAAAGCAGTATGAAAGTTTGGGTTTGAAGAAAATGATAATTAATCGCGGAATTAAATTTGAAGAAAGTGCTTGGCTGAAAAGTATATAGATCTAAATACTAATCTAAGGACCAGAGCCACCAACGATTTCGAAAAAGACTTTTTCAAACTAATGAACAAAAGTTTGTTTGGCAAGACGTCTGAGAATATTGAGAATCGTGTAGACATAAAATTGGTGTGTAGTGAGAAGTAAGCTATTAAGCTAGCAGCGAGAACGAGTTGCGACACTCGAACTATTTTTGATGAAAACCTAATCACCATTCACATGAATCGGACGAAGCTATGTTACAACAAGCCTATATATCTTGGTATGTGTATTTTAGACTTGAGTAAAACTATAATGTACGATTTTCATTTTAATTACATCAATAAAAAGTACGATGAGAGAGCAAAGTTACTTTTTACAGATACGGATTCTTTAGCCTATGAAATTAAGACCGAAGACTTCTAAGCCGATATAGCACCCGACATTAGAAGTAGGTTCGACACTAGCGACTATCCTAAAGACCATCCCTCTGGTATAGAAACTGGCATCGACAAAAACGTCATTGGAATGTTCAAAGATGAAGCAGCTGGTAAACATATCGAAACGTTTGTAGGTTTAAGATCGAAACTGTATTCGTACAAGATGGCCGGAGTTGACCACAAGAAATGTAAAGGTGTCAGGAAGAATGTCGTTAAGAAATCAATCACTCACGAAGATTACAGAGACTGCTTATTCACCAAGAGAGAACAATCGAGAAAGCTGAATGTCATTCGATTGCACCTTCACGATGTCTACAGCGAGGAAATAAACAAGGTAGTCCTCTCAGCGGAAGATGATAAACGAGTGATTCAGCAAGATGGAATCCACACTTTAGCATATGGACATTATTCTTTAATATAAAACGAGTGCTAAACAAATCGATGTCGAAGGCGTAACGCTACCTAATATTGCTTTGTCGAACGTTACTCTAATCAAAGCGGCGAGGATACTAAATATAAACAATTTCAGAGGAGTTTTTCTAAGAGACGAGTTGCCGAAGAGGCCGAGAGCGAACGAACGTGGCATCCTTAATCTCGACGATTCTGACGGTAAAAGAACGCATTGGACGTGTTGGATCAAGCGCGCCAATGATAAGATTTATTTCGACAGTTATGGATTACCTCCACATACGGAATTGCTAAATTATCTACAAAGACCGCTGTTTTACAACAGCGAACGAATACAACCTAACGGTGAAGTGTATTGCGGTCATTTAGGTTTGTATGCATTGAAGAAGACGATCAACGATGATTGTAAATTTCAAGAAGTCGTAAACGAATTGTATTAAATAATAATATTGTATATATAAAATGCCTTTTGATATATTTGGACGAACCGATACTGGATCAACTCAAAGAATAATTTCTGGAGGTGTTACTCTATCTCAAGCGAGTAAAAAATTTCTAAGAAGAGATGGAACGAACGATATGGACGGCGATTTGGAAATGAATGGTCACTCGATAAAAGGTTTACCGACTGGCATTCATCCACTAGCCTTAGCCAGCCAGACTGTGAGCTTTGGACAAGTCGAAGCCTTAGTCAACCAAGCGATAACGAATACTTCTGCCAGCGATTACCTGAGAGCTTTGGTGACATCGGCCCCAACCATGACTTCTGGTACAACGATAATAAACGGTTTAACTTACGAAGCTAGTGCTAGCAGTTTTCGCAGTGTGCAAGGTCATGAATTCGGTCCGTGGAGGGCTTTTCAAAACACTTCTCACTACCCTGATATTTGCTTCTCCGAAACAACCGCAAATGTTTGGATACAGGTGAAGTTCCCCATTCCTCTATCAATGTCGGGATTTTACATCGTCGCCGTCCGTTCTGATAACGAATATGTTACTAGTTGGAAAGTCCAAGCTAGTAACGATGGAATAGTATTTACAGATATTCTAACCTCTCAAACGAATGTCATCCATTTTGGAGTTTTGATAAAGTTTACATTTCCCCCTTCAACTAATTACGCGTGTTGGAGATTTCATATTATATCCACGGGTCCTGGTGCTGAAACAACTTCCGTCTGCATGCTACAGTGGAAACCAACGCTGGCCGATCTCACACGAGGAAGAAAATGTTACGTCGGTTACCTGCCGAGGTTAACTTCGGACACTAGTACTTCTGGTTTTCAAGCGAACGCCAGAGCTTCATCTCCACATAACAAAGCCTTTCATGCATTCAAGGATGAAGGTGAATGGGTGTCTGAGGTTAGCGCAACCATGGAAACGTGGATATCTATCAAGTGCCCAACCGCAGTAAGAAGCTGGAAGATCGGCTTGAGGGGAGAAGAAAAAAAACGAAAGAATTTCCGACTGGAGAATAATCGCATACAATTATGAAGGACAAGAGGTTATTATTTACACGTCGCTTAATAACACTTATTTAGGAAATACTTAACAAGAATTCTTAATCGATTCAGTTGGAAAATATCAGACCTATAGGTTAGATTGCCTCCAGGCTGAACCGGGGAAGCCTCCTAAGGATTGGTCGAAGCCCGTCGATAGAGTCGACAACGATGCATATCATCACGATTTAGCTCATTACGGTCAGCACTCCGATACAGCTTCTAGGAATGTCGCCGATAAAACGATGGTTAATGAGTTGAGTAATATTCCTAATCCTAGCGTATGAGAACGTATAGAAAGAAATCTTGTCAAACCTATATTATCTACTAAAGCTAATCTCGGGTTAGGTTTAAAAAAAGCCTAAAATGACAATGGACTGATGAACTCGCGGATGAGTTACATAAACCCGTAGTAAGACGTTTTAGGAAGAGGAAGGTGTACGTTGGTGGAATAGACGAAATATGGGCTGCTGATTTAGTCAATATGAAGAGTTTCGCTAAAGATAACGATGGCGTGAAATACTTACTAACCGTAATAGATGTGTTTTCCAAGTACGGTTGGTATGTGCCATTAAATGATAAGAGTGGAAAATCTACGGCTAGTGACTTCGTTAAAATATTTCGAGAGCGGTAGAAGACCAGGCAAGGTTTGGCCGGATAAAGGTAAAGAATTTTATAGTAAAGACGTTAAGAAATTAGTTGAGTTGTATTCTACGGAGAACGAAGAAAAGTCGTGCGTTGTGAGCGTTGGAATAGAACAATGCGTGAAAAAATGCTTAAGTATTTTACAGCTAATTCAACTAGAAGCTATATCGATGTGTTGGATGAAATGGTTAGTAATTATAATGAAACTAGGCATTCTTCCATTAAAATTACACCCTCTAAAGCTAGTTTGAAAATGAATGAAAAGGTAGTTCGGATGAACTTATACGGTGATGAGATCTCGGAACCTATTCTACTCAAGTTTTCGATCGGTGATAAAGTTAGAATAACGAAGAAGAACATCTTTGAAAAAGGTTTTACACCGAGGTGGACGGAAGAGATCCTAAAAATTTCAAAGTTTCAATACACGGATCCACCAACTTATAAGATCACTGATTATAATGGTGAGGAAATACAGGGCTCATTTTACGAACAGGAGCTACAGAAGACTACTCAAGAAATGTTTAGAATAGAAAAAGTTATCAGGAAACGGGGAAACAAGTAGCTGGTGAAATGGTTGGGTCATCCTGAGTCATTTAATTCCTGGGTTGATAATGAAGACTTGGTGGCCACGTGATGACTCATCATCGAAACTATTGGAAATTCCCGTGACTTTTGACCTATTGGCGGACGTTTTGACCATGGTTTGTGCATGAATTGTGGCTCATTTTTCAATTTTATGGTGGCCTATTTGGCTGGTATTAGAACCATGATGTGGGTTGTTGTGATTTTTGGTGATCTTGTAACCTAATTATAGGTTAATAATAGGTTTATAACCTATTAGGTGGTGAATTGACCATAATATTGGTCAATAGTCCTAGTTTTTTCACTTTCCTACTACTGACTAGTTCTTCCATTCCGCCACTCGGCGACGTTGGTTAAATTGTAGGCAGGACATTTCTGAGCCTTGCATCGCTGCAGTACGGCTAAATTCGACTTCTGTTATAACTTGTGATAATCCATGCATCATCGGGTATATTGTTGCAATAGCAGCAATATACCCGTAATCCAACTGCGCTCTTGTCAGTTTATTAAATAAACGAAGATAAAGTTAAGGCAATACAAAATCTGACCACATTAATTATTTATTATATATCTTTGGTGTCTGGGTGGTATTCATGATACTCATCATTACTCGGCACCATGCTTGAGGAAATTGCGGCACAAGACGGTAAGCGCGCTGTGAGTAAAGATGGCGGTCGTCAGCGAAGGTGTTACAAAACAGATTTTGAAGGAAGGCGGTGGTCCTCAAGTCAAACAAGGCGATGAAATTACTGTCCACTGTACGGGTAGCTTGGCCGAAACGAACACCAAGTTCTGGAGGTAATAGGATAAATCTTCTGAGGTCGAAGCTTCGGCCGCTATACTAACGAAAATTTTACTTCTACGGCCGAACACATTTTTAGATGATGAACAGTTAGTTATCCAGCTCTATGAAAACCAGTGAGAAAGAGTGAATTTCGATGTGTCTCTTGAAGGAAGAAAAGGAATAGGAGCATTGCAGAAAATGTTGGCTGTTGTTTTTATTCGTTATAAGCAATAACGTGATTACAGAGAAGCAGATGACAATGCTGCATTATGTCAGCTGAAAGACCTGTGTCCAATGATTATTGAGTGTGAGGAGGGCTGTATGAAGATACTAGTGTTGAAGGTAGATAAGACTGCTATGTTGCTGCGATTTTGTCTCAGTATCCTGTTGGTGAGGAAAAACAGTACTGAAGTTCAGTAGAGCGTGAATCTGACTTCTATTGTCTTGTGTGAATATGGCTTTCAACTTGAGCCACACGTGCTTTCTAATCTGAAATCGAAATGTTTAAATGGAGAATATTTCTATTTCAGTACAAAGGATCCTGGTCAGGAAGTGTTTACATTCAAAGTCGGACTTGGGCAAGTAATTAAAGGTAAACATTGTCATTCATTCATTCATTATGAAAATTAATATTTTATTAGTATTTGTTTGTAATGTTAATGGGTTAGAGTAAAAAATTGTTATTTGATTAAGTACAAAGGAGCTGTTTAACAAGCTTTAGTGTTTGCACTTGATGCCTTTGAGATACATTAGAAGAAATTAGAAGAAATGATAATGGTCTAGTTCTCATTGCTGTATATTGCCAATGGCCACGCAAAAACCTGCACAAGTTGTGCCTTTGTGACAAGCGAGATGTTGCTTTTCCATACCAGTTTTGGAGCTGTCCCAACACAGCTCTTTTCTAATCTTGACAGAAAATTTTGAATTCACTCAATGTTGTGTGTTATATGAGCCAAATTATGAAAATCTGTTGACTTGCTTCAGCCAGGTTGCCATGTTTCAGCCAGGTTGCCATGTTTCAGCCAGGTTGCCATTTTTCAGCCAGGTTGCCACGTTTCAGCCAGGTTGCCACGTTTCAGCCAGGTTGCCTTGTATCCTTACGTCATCATTTATCATCAGAGTATTGGTTTTGTCCACTTTAATGAATAGTCCCTGCTGCATGCTTTCAATAGAGTCTGGTAAACAGGTTAAATATGTGAACAAGGTATCCTATGTTTAGCATGCCCAGCCAGAATTCTCAAGAGAGAGCAGTGAGACACAATCATAGGCCTTCCTGAAATGAACTAGACACATGTAGAGAGTCTACTCATGTGCTCTGGTCTTCTACAAGGCAGAATGCAGCTCTATCATCCACCACCTCATATTCTGTCTTCATATCGGTCCTTACTAATATCAAATATGATCTAATATTGCCTTGCAATACATACTTTCTTTCTCACTAGCATTAATTTCTACTGAGCTGGGTTGGTTATCATCATTTACGCTCTTTGTTGCTGTCCTCTTTTCTGTACGAAGTGCTTCACTTTACCGTTACATTTTGTACTGTTATACCTTGCCTTTCTTCAAGCTGTATGAAAATTCAGTGATAAACCAAGTTCTGTATTTTCTTTCAGAGCTTAGTTTAGTACAGATCTAAATTCTAAAAGTATGACTTGTCTGTTTCAGCTTGTGTAGCCACTGTAGTTGAATTCTTCCTTTTCATGACCTATTGACTGGACTTAGCAGTGGATCACAATTTTGTGCTGAGTTCAATAAGAGTGACTATAAAATGTCAAATAAAAATTGCATGAAGATTACAGATCTATCAGTAATTTGATTTTTCTGTTTTGTTTTAGGTTGGGATGAGGGCTGTCTAACGATGAAGAAGGGTGAGACTTCACTGCTGACTTTAGCGCCCCACAAAGGTTATGGAGCCAAGGGATTTCCAGCATGGGGATATCCTTTTTTTTATTCCTTATCTGCTTATAGCTTATTAGTTGCGACACGGTGGTGTGCCTTGTAACCGAAGGTTCGCTAGTTCAAATCTGCCTCATGCTGCTGCATTGCAACTTTGGACAAGTTGAAATAAGAAAGCAAAATGTGTGGGGTTGCTCTTTTGTGGCACAAGGTTTCAAAATGTTATATTTTGCTTATTGACAGTGTGAATTAATGAATCAATGAAACTTGATATAGCATCTTGAAATGCGATTTGTTTTCGAATTGGGTATCGAATCTTTGCAGGTCCCTAGGTTGGCTATTGGTCGACTTTGATAGTTTTTAAAGTTTAGGACCCTACTGGTGAGAAGATTATAAATACATACCAACAGCTTTCACCTTAATATAAGTTCATTTTGCCAAAAAACTAAAAATCTAATAGGAGACTGATTGTCCATTGTTTCAGTCGAGCTTTTAAAACAGCCTAAGAATCTACTTGCTCTCATTTTCTAAGTATGAACTGTACTTGCCTCTCAAGAGGATGGATAACAAGTAGGTGTCTTTGCATAATTACGTGATGGTGAAAATGGCCGTTTTTCACCCACTCTGTAACTAGGATGGATAACAAGTAGGTGTCTTTGCATAATTACGTGATGGTGAAAATGGCCGTTTTTCACCCACTCTGTAACGCATCGTAATGTTTCCATAGACTCTTCACCCCCACTCGCCCCTCTGAGCGTTACGTATTTATTTTGAACAAAATTCATTGTAGTTTTACCTGGGTCTAATATATACCCAAGTCTGTAAATTTAACCTCTATCATTGGTAGATAATAATTTGAAATTTAATATCATGTTTGAACTTTAATTTCACTGTAACTACTACATCTTCAGATGATGCGATTGGAAATGGTGGTTGTTTTAATATCGAATCTAAAATTGTTCACGTTTCTGAAGTTAAATGTAGACGATTTGTCATGTCATTTGCTTTGACTGGTTTTGGCTCGACTTTTATTTGCTTTGACTTGGTTTATAGTTTAGATTGAGTAATTAGTTTAAAAATAAAAAGCGTTACATAGCGTTCAGCTAACCCACCCCCATAACGCCAACATTTGTAATGTTTTGTAGCACCCCGCTCTCGAGGTTTACGTGATTATGCAATGACTCCTTATATGGCAGGGTAATACATTTCTTTGAGGATGGATTGCAAGTTAGTCATGACCTGGCATTGTACGTCAGCGTAAGGTCCTTAATCTTGTAAATAATCGTAATGATTTTGCATGTGATGTAGTCTGATTTTTATTTACTTAACAATGAATACGATCAAACCAAATGCACCTCTCAAGTTTGAGATCGAAATCGTGAAGATCAACGGAAAATGATGCAGTCAAGCAAGCCAACCAGTTGCTAAAATCGAGTGGTTTCAATGTTGAGATGATCAGTGGCATTTTGTCTGAACTTCTTTAGTAATATTAGCAGTACATTCCTACAAATATAGTCTGCTATTCACATTCTGGGTACAACCTTGGACATTTGTAAATGAAAAGCGCAAGTTTAGGGATTAACATTCTGAACTGTTGCGTCTAGTTTGCTAGTTCAAATTCCTATCGGGATCAATTCATGTCTGGGTAGAATAATTTTTTTATATTTTGAGATTTCCTCCTCCTTGATAGGTCGATTATAAAGCGAATACTTGTGCCAAGACCAAGAAAAGAAGTCACTCCATACTCCTGACTGGCTCTTTGTCCTGATTTATTTGAAGGTCTAACAATATAAATTTTAAAAATATTGTTAATGCAGTATGGGTTCAATAGCAGACATTATTTTAAGAAGATTGTGTAGACACCTTGTACTGGTATATTATGGAGTGATACAGTCGCATTTTTACAATTATGATGTAATGTATGTGTTGTGTTTTTTACATAAACTTTATATAATGACAAACTTTAAGAAGAATACACTACAATAAATCTCTGATGCAATATTGTTTCTGATTGTGGACGAAATTTAATATATTAGATATTGATTGATGAAAAACTGTTCTGTTCTCTCTTTGTGCCTTTGTTATTTTGTTTCTAAAATATATCTGATAGGAGGAGGAGGCGGTTTCCATCTTGAATGAGAAGGCTTGGATGCACTGTAGGAATGATCTGGGTCGGAATTATTAAGAATGAACGAAACTGAACCATATAGATGTCATTCAGGAAATGTTGGTTAAAGATTTTTGTGGAAATAATTGTATACATAACTGAAATTAAATTTTTAGTCTCCTAGTTTATACATTACTTTTTCATTAATAGCATTGCTGTGCTATCCAGGACAATTCTGGCTTCCTCTGCAGTTGAATATACATGTGTTCTACTTTAGATTGTCCATGATGGCTTTGTGCAAAACTTAAACTTACGTTGGTTCCTTCTCACTCCTTTCCTCATTTGTCATTATCGACCCGCTAGTCTAGCCACAAATAGTAAATTATATACTATATATGGTCTAACAATATCTATGGTGCCACTGTTGATCAAGTCAAGAGGCGTTACTCTATATAAATTCCCGCACAGTTATCGTGGAATTTCAGAGTGAATCTGATCATAAACAGAAAGCGGAAGAACTGCAGTCTGAAGGAGACAGTCTCACTTTTTTTCAAAGTTACAAGTTAAACATTACAACAGGAGCTTCTGAGGTAGCCTACAACGCTCATCTATGCGCTATGCTCTTTTGCATAATAACCTTAATGACGTTTGCTCGAGGCTAGCGCATTAAGGCACAGCCCGTAATTAAATGGACTAGAGTAACAAATTGCATGAGGTGCAAACCTCTGTCCGCAATTTTAGCTTTCTTCAGTTTTCTGCTCTCGCATTTCATCACCTTTTTTAAAAATTTCCTGCACTTAATTGTTAAATCGAGAAGGGCTTAGAACCTTTCAAACACGTAACCCCAACATTGCCAGGACAGGCCTAAACGTATGCCCTAATATGAATCTTACGCATTTCGTACTCAGTGGTCAATTTCAGCCGGAACGCCGTTCCGGCACCTCCAGTAGAGCCGGCACCTCCAGGAGAGCCGGCACCTCAGCAAGTAAATTAGGCGGAACGACGTTCCGGGCAGTGCCACCACGTTTTTACTTTTTGCCCCGAAGTTTTGACTGCAGCTATAGCATCAGCACATACGAAGGATGACCATGTTAAAATAATTATGAGCAATTATGGGATGTATTCAGTGGCCCCCGCACCTTATGACTGGCCGAAGCACGTGCCGCTGCAGCTAGGGCCTGCACTTTCTACAACTTATGGGCTCAAAAGGCACACATGTTTTCATTATTGGCGCGATTACATGGGCATTTTATGGTTTGCTTGTCAGCTGATATGGCTCAGAAGACCCCGGTTGTCATTCTAGATACATTTTCACTCATTTACATTGACGTAAGCAAAAAAACCGATCAACAGACACACGCGCGCACAGCCGCATCAACCGACCAAGAGATATACGCACGCGGCTCCCCATCAACCGATCAACAGGCACACGCGCGCACAGCCGCATCAACCGATCAACAGACACAATAGCGCACAGCCGCATCAACCGATCAACAGACACACGCGCGCGCAGCTGTATCAACCGATCAACAGACACACGCGCGATGACCTGACCGACGAGTCGACGACTACGAGATTAACGGATCTGTGCTGTCGAATCAAACTTCTCCGTGACTCCGATATTCATTTAACTAGAAACTAGATTCATTGATGAAATGAATGTGTAAAACTGGGAGCTGAATTGATATTAATTTAAAGCAATCATCCTAATTGGAAGCTGGATGAATGAAAAGAATGGTGCAATCCAGCTTCTAGCCAAACATAGGCCTAATTCTTTTCATCAATCCAGCCACCATTAAAACCGCAGTCTTATCAACTCTGACCTAACTACCGGAGTAAGCGGACCCCATGCAATACTCGAACTATTGAACCTTCGGAATATAGACACAGAACCCTACACCACTGGGTTCTTAAGATTGGTCAAGGTAAATAAAGTCCACAAACTTATCTGCTAGAGAATCAGATTGAGATTGATTTAACAAATTTCAATAGGCTAATATGCCTAAACTCCGATAGATCTGTTCAGTTCTAACAGAAAATTGTGCCTTTTAATTAGTAGCCTATATAATGCTTCCTCGTGTGCTTCAATGTAATTGAAATACAAAAATAGTAGCATGCATTCTTAGGTAACACAGCTAAATCGTCTATTGAGAGGGGCGTCTCTTCGAGAATCTACGGTAGCAGTGTGCCGTTTAAAACAACCACAGAGCTATATACATTAGAGCGTGTTTGAAAGCTTTTATATTTTATTTATAATTTCCCCATTTACTTTTGCTTACTCAGGCTTTTGTGACAAGTATCAAATCATTTAGTTTGAATAAAAGTTGCTCAATTTTACATCATTCTTCCAAATTTATTCGAATAACTTCAGTTGATAATGTCATTGGTACGCAATCCTTTGCTCTATGTTTCTTTATGCCTGTGACAGAAGGCGCGTGAAAACAATGGTCGTTGTTTTTGATTGAACAGTAAGGGGAGAATTTTTAAATCAGGACAAAAGAGGCAAGAGAGACAATGCGCGCATTAGATTAACCATATCTCAAGGTGTCGGATTGATTTTTGAAAGTGCAAATTGAATCGTTTGGCGAGATGGAACTGTCTGAGGTTGGAAATCGAGTTTTCGCTGCAGAATGCATCGTGATGGAAAGATCTCGAAAAGTAAATGACACTATTTTCTTTAAAAAGTACTGCCTTCGTAGGGTTAAACATAAATTAAATATCGAAGTGGCCTTGAATTTAACGCTACGTTTTATTGACGTTTATTTATTTTTATTTGGCGCTCAAAATATTCCAGTTTTAATGGCATCTTATATAGCGCTGATTTTGGTATTTAACTTTTATTTGTTTTGTAATGAACCCTAGGGAATTATATTAAAATGTAAGTGATTTATAATTACTATTGTCATGCAGTATTGTTGCCTGTGGTGAATGTGGTATGTCAGGAGCAAGATCTAATTTAACAACAATAATAATAATTAAGATTTTAGTGCCGTAATTTGTAATCAGTCGAAGCAAGCGATTCAGAGGCACGTGTGGGCAGGAAGTCAGTCCAGATATGCCTGTGTAAACTGAAAAGTCTTTAGGTTTTTCATGATTTTGACAACTCTTGCCACAAGAGTTGCCAAATTCCTGATGTTAGAGATAGACTGTTCCGGGCATTCCAGTTATGAAGGCTTTTACTGCTGTTGTCGCCGACAGTTTAAGGTGTGGGTTCGACTTTCGGATGATCGCATATTTCTTGAAGACTTGTTGTCATGAGGGGGTTCAGAGAGATTTGAGGGAGTTTTTGTTGTGATGCAGTTACAAGGGATAATGGAGATTTGTAGAAAATCCTTTCTTTCACAGAAATGAAGCTATTTAAGATGTGGTTACTACTGGCGAAAGTTTGTGAAGTTGCAGACGACTCGGACAGGGTTGTCAAACATTGTTGTCAAACAAACATTCAAATATCAACACGATCATATTGTGTTGATAGAAATTGGAATGTGATAGAATTTGCATTTAATCTAACATCAAATATGAAAAATAATATTTATTTCAAAAATAAAAATATTTATGGTGCATTATAGATTGTAATATAAACCAAAAACAAGACTTATTATTAGTAAAATTAATAACGTGACATGGTCCTTTCTTTTATGTTTGATAGGGCTAAACTTTGGTATTGCCCTGTAATGATAGACATTCTGATGATACAGAGATTTATGTCAATTGTCAGCTATGTCTTGAGCATTTGGTGTATAAATGTTTTGTATTTTCTAGGGGAAAGTTGAATACCTTGTCAAATGGAAAGGATGGAGCAACAAGTAATTTTATATCATATCATATCGTTGTGTTTTCTCCTGTTGTAGACTATGTGCTTGGAACAATTTGGATACATGTACTTTTTTATATGAGTCTGCTCATCACATAAGTTGCATCTGTTTAATCAGATAGATAACAGTGCCTGCAGTGTCTTTAGGATGTCTTTTAAAACACTATTTCAAGTATCTTGATAAATACAAGCTTGCATATAAATTACCTAAGCATAAACAATTAGGGATTACTTCAAGCCTGAAGGAGATATATAATGGATTTCAAGTGCGTAGTCGGTGCTAGAACCACTGCAAGTTGACCCAAAATACTTTTCAGCCTACCCTTTCCTAGTCTCTTCCAAAAGCTTTGAGAATGTCCACTGACACAGTGACAGTGCTCACTGTAATCCTAACCATTATGCAATTCTTCAACTCTGTCATAATTTTCCTTTCAATTTCTTGTATCTATAGTGCATCCATTTAAACACTTGCCTTAGATAGTACACTTACGTAAACTAATTACGTCTATTTGTTCCATTGTCGAAATGTCGGTCAATGGTTGTGTAGAATGAAATTGCATCTTATCACAACTATTCTGTTGTGTGATTCATTGTGAGAGTTTGTGTTTGTGTTTAAGCTGTGCTGGTGAAAGGTGAAAATATTTTCAGGCACAACACTTGGGAACCGGAGAGGAACATTCTGGACAAATGCCTGCTCCAGGAATTCCGCGACAAGTGAGTTCTTTGAGAATGATTCATGATTGAATGGAACAGTTTCTGAAGAGTAGTAAGTGGTCATCAGATTGAAGTTGTAATTTTGTTACTTCAACTGACCTTAAATATAACCATGATCAGGTCAGTATCATCTGTTTTGAATGAGGCAGCCTACGGTGTGTGTATATCTTCGTTTAATGAGAAACAAACTGACAAACCGCATTAAGTTACAAAAGGTGAATGTACGTAGTTCACGACCAGATCTACAGAGAGGGTCATGACAGGTACAATTAAGCGTACTATTTATTATGAGCTACAAATTTGAATTTATAAAGAATCCTGGAGATAAAATTTCTGTCCTCTTTTACTGGGAGAGTAAATGGGCGTAGTCTAGGGCGTAGTTTATGGCTTCTGTGGATGACCAGCGGGAAGAGGCATCGGAGGACATGTGCCTCAGTCGCCATCGCAGCTCGTAGGTCGTCTTAGCTAAGACAGACATAGAAACAGCATCCAGAGGGAGGAAACACATTCTCCGCATTCTCTCCAGGAATGTCTAGAGTCGACCCCGGTCCTCAGCAGATATTAAGCCCCACCATGCTGGCGAGGCATAGAGGAGTCGGAAGATTGTGGTGGCCTTGGTGACAGTGTGAAGGCCCTCGAATGAGAGCCCATGCCACCTAAGGACCCGGAGAGACACTAGAATAAAAAGAAGGCCCATGTTTTAAGCAGCATCAACCATCTTAAGAAACAATTCTCCCAGTTTCAACAATTTAAGTCAGTGAAATTTATTAAGCTGTTGTGGAGTGCCAGATGCAGGAATTTAGTCTTCATTGGAATAACAATTTAACCGACGAGGAGGCACTAACAGGTATTGTAAAAGCAATACAGCTCATGAGGGCATTAACCCATTAATGCCTACAATCCCATATATGGGATGGCACTAGGAACTGTTATAAAAGACTGCAACATAACATAGTAACAAATAATTTTTATGTTGATTCACTAACTGACATTTGTTCTTCCAGAAAATAAATTTACATCTAGCAGAGTTTTTATATTTTATGGCTCAGTGACGTCACATCCTGATACATATTTCAAATTCATTTTCTGCCAATATGGCTGCTTGAAAAATTTAGCATTATTAGCTCATTTCTTGTTAAACAAAAGTAACTTATTTATTGGTTGGAGAAATGTATTTTAGTAATAAGGTAAACACCATTTATGCAGATAATGGTTTAATTAGTGTCAGCTGGGTGTCAGTAGCCCCATCCCATATTTGGGATTGTAGGCACAAGAGCCTGCACCTACTTAGTAGTCTGCAAACCATGCTTTTTATGCGCTCCAAAATGCATTTTTTGTTCACGATATGGTTGCAAAGTGAATAAATGATCTCATACTTGGAAAACGGTGTTTTTTTTAAAACTTTCCGATGTAGGCACACACCAGGTTAATGAAGTAGGGTTTTACGTGAGCTCTAGTTATCCGATCACTTTGCTATGGGATTATAATATAATTGCTCTACCGGATGTTGGGGACATAACTGATGATGACAGTGGTGATGAGGAAGGACTCCATGAACAACTTGTCAAATTAGCCAGTTCTATTATCCACACAGCCATCCAACACAGCTAGCTGAAGCTGTTGCGACAACACTTGATGGAACTGATAGGCAAGACATAGGCCTAGGCAACGTTGAACGTGAGCTACACAGTGATTCAGACAATGATGAAGTTCCTGAAACCAACAAACGTATGCAAATCACAGCAGGAGCATCAAGAACGCCAACAGCTTCGAAGTTGGTGCAGGCATAATCTACCAGTATAATCACATTTCCTTGAATGGTCAGCCAGTAACCCAAGGTTACTTGAACAGGAATGTCAGCTGTCAGTTTGTATCAACTATTCTTTGATGATATTATTCAGTTTGTGTGCGGCAGCTCTACTATAGGTAGGCCTAAGCTTGGCCAAAGGGAAGCCACACTTCTCGTGTCGACAGCAACAGAATGCGATAATTGCTTGGAATCCTGATGATCAGTTGGTCACACCACTGTTCCACGTCATCACATGTATTGGCAGCAGGATCTTCAGGTCTATATCCAGCATATCTGTTACATAATATAGGGGTGGGGGTCACATCTACTGTAATATAACGTTATTAGGGGTAGGGGTGGGCCAAAAATTGATATTTTAAGCGTTATATAATATTTGAACGGCCCCTATCATATTGTTTGGTCTAGAAGTTGATGCCATCATCCGTGCCTACAATCCCATATATGGGATCAAACTTCAAAGCTGCATAAAAATAAAGGGAAATGAAAAATGACCAAAAGTAATCGAGATATGATCTAAAGTCATTGCATATAACCAAAATGGAAAATATTTTGCAGAACAAAAAAGTTGGGCATTAATGGGTTAAGGAGGCATTTATTGGCCACCATCCAAGATTCGACTTCCTTAAAGGTAACATTGGAGAACAGCTGCACAGACGAGAGTGACCGCAATAAATGTCAAATGAAATGTAGATTCCATCGTTATCAACATAGAAATGATAGGCCTTTGAATGATTGTCAATCAGTGTTTCTTATGGTGTGGTGCATGCTGTAAAGAAGAGGACTAAGCACAGCACCCTGCATATGACAGCATGTCAATTAATTACCATGTAGATACACTAATTAACTGCTAGGATAATAAGGCCTACTATACCAATTTAGTGTAGGACCACAAATCCCAGACAGAACCAGTGTAAGAGATAAAGAAGAAGAGAATGAACATAAAAGCAGCCAACAAATTGAGAAGAACAAGTGCTGTCACATTATCTGTTTTCATAAAGCACACGATGTCAATACGAGCCATATCGAAGCATCTCAAAGCTGGCTACTGTTTTCCATTACCTTCAGAAATCTAACCTTGACCCAAATGTCTCAAAATTATTAATCTATCTATAACTTTTCTTTTCTCGCTAAACTTCTTGAGAGACTTTTCTTGATCCAGCTTCTGCCTTGCCTTGAACAGTTTGTTTCTCTCATGCTGATAGTGCCTTCTAATAGCTAGTACTGTAAATAACGCATATACAATCAGTGGCGTAGCGAGGCAAAGTGCCGCCTGGGGCGAAGTCTAGTCTATTTTAATAACTGTACTTAGTATAGTTCCATCATGATTAAATTATATTATTTAGGATTATAAGTCCTAAATAATATAATTTAATCATGATGGAACTATACTAAGTACAGTTATTAGAATAGACTAGTTACTGGTAACTTATCATACAGATTATGGATACGGTACGGTTTCATACTCTCATTCCCAATAAAATATTAAACAACATGAGTATAATGACTAAATTCTCTTTTGCGCCATGTCTATCAGGGCCGGTTCCTGGCACATAAGAAGCCGCCCTGGGCGCAAAACTTTCCAATTCCAACAACAATATTCAATCTCTTAACACCTCATTGAATCTCCCGCTCTTTCCCTATCAATTTTCGTTTGCCAGTATAGTCTATATATTTTGACAAAAACATTTCTATGTGCCTTGTGCAGTGTGTTCCTGACCCCATATTTTCTCACATCTTACTGCCTGTGCAACGGGGGTGGGGCGCTCTTATGTAGATGACTGTCTAGGGTGCCAAATTACCTGAGGATTACTTTGATGTCTATAAACATTAGGTGCCATACGATCATTTCGATGGTACTTCGGTATATCGTAGGCCTATATGTTAGTTTTAAGTCGAGAAAAACCTAAAAAGCATTGTGCCAGGTTTAGACAAGGGCAAGAAGAATCTTGTAGAATGCAACTTTGCAGCAATAGTTTTTGTTTATTTTACCGAAAATGCCGCCCCTAGGACAAGTGCCGCCTGGGGCGGTTTGCCCCCCCGTCGCTACGCCACTGTATACAATACGAACAGCTAGAAGTGGATTCTGTTGAAGGAAACTTGCAGTATAGAGACTAAAATGGAGAGATTAGGGAGTGAATATTAAATCTGGTGGTGGAGGTTAGGAAGGTGGTAATGTTAATTGTGGTCTTATATAGTGTCGGTGGATTTTGTCTAATCATACAAGCTTATCTGATCGTTCTCTTGTTAGCCTATCAAATCTTCTTTGTCTTACCTCATGACTTATGTTAGCTGTGCTTTGTTAACTTATCCATATCTTAATTCTGTAACGACAGAGTGTTGATTGCCCTGTTGCTTTTTAAACAGTCTCGTCTGCAAGTGGTTAAATTACCTCAACTTATTATCTTATCATGGCTGTGGGGTTATTTTGTAGAATTCACAGAAGACGCTCAAAACTTCAGGTTGGCAAATATTTTTATTTTTTCCATTAAATTGAAGTCCATTTTTAGGATCCTATGAATTATTGTAGTCATGAAAAGTATAAAATTTCATTTTAGGTTTCAAATGGACTTGAAGACTCTAAAATTGAAAAAAGAAGACACTGGTGATGTAGTCAAGTGGAGAATATGGATCCGTGTGACTGACCCCTCCCTCCCCTATGGGGATAAATTCAAACTTGAAGGAGATATATTTATCTAAATTATTGTAGTTACATAATTGATTTTTATGCTAATGGTGTTTAAAAATAATTTCAGTGCTATCATCATTATTGTTTGTGAAATATTTGTATCCTACCAGTTGTTTATTTCTGTATTCCAGGAGGTCCTCTGAGTAGTTTATTTTGAAAGTGGCATTATGTAAATTAACCTGTATGATTTAATAATTATAAGAAAAGTTTATCTTGCTGCAGCAGTCCAGATTAACCTCTGCAAGGCACGCCCTGCCACATTCTACCAAAGCAACCGACCAACGCAACAACACGACACGAAGCAGACCTGTAACAAAGCCAATTAAGCGTCGCTCAACAAAGTCGAAGCCGATGTCAAGCTCTGTCATGGAAGAGTCGAAGTTTGACTTGGAAAAGGAGCCTTTTGCAGAGTCATTGTGCGGCAGCTCAACTCACAAGTCTTTACCGAACGGAACTGGGGATTCAGATCAACCAGTTGTTCTAGCAATGTGGAAGCCAGCGCAGAATGCAAAGCCACTGTTTGACAACATCTTTGTGACAGATGTCACATCAAACATGACAACGATAACGGTCAAAGAATGCACGACAGATGATGGGTTTTTCCGGAGTTGCATGATACCCACGAAAGAATAACATCAGCACCCAGCAGTTGCCTTAGGAGCACGTCACTTTGGTGACAGTTGCCATAGCATGTCGCTGTAGCGATGACTGAACATGCTAAAGTGCCTTTTTAGCCACTTTGGCGATCACTATGATAGTGAGTCACGACAGCAATGGTTTGGTACTAGAGAGAGACATAGTCAAAGATGTATGATCTTGCAGTTTTCTTAACTATTAAGAATTGTTGGTGGCAACTAGAGGAACAGCTCACTTGACTGTTTATAGTGTTCACTACTGCCGTTGTCTATATAGTGACGTGCAGTGTGACTTGTGTGATTGGTCACGAGATAAATTTTTAAGTGCCTATTGCATTATTTCACATTGCAAATGTACTGTCTTGAGAGCATCTTCATAGAGCTGCAGAGCAGAAAACAACGTTAAAATTAACGACAATGGCAGAAGTTTCTTTAGCAAAATCTCTCTATGCAATGCAGACTATACAGACGTTTTAGTTAAGTAGCATGATTAGTAATTTATTATGTTATGGTTTTAGTTTACAAATCTGCAATTTTTATAACTTGTTACATGCAAAAGGAGGTGTCTGAAGTTCAGACGACATTTACACTTTGATTGTGATTGCATAATAAAACCTACTGGGAAAATAATTCTCCTTGTTGTTAACACCTTAATGATGAGTTGCCTTGTTTTTCCCAGTCAGTTTTAGTATGGTTACATTATTAAAGGTTTAAAGAACTGCCTGACCATGCATTACACAAGTGTCTGTGCTTGACTAAGTGAGTGACACTGGAAGCTGTAGGAGACAGCAGACATTTATAATGTATCCAAAACATGCATAAGCATCAATTGTCTAATCTGATCATTTATAGAAACTTATATAGTGCCATCATCATCTGTGCTTGTTTCTGAGCAAAACTGCATCTCAAGTTCGTATGTTTGGACAGTATTAGTTGAAATCCACAAGACTGGAAATAAAGAACCACTGCTTCCAGCTAAGCATTAAAATGATGAGGCTTTAGTCTATGCTTCCACAGTGAACCTGTACTATGAATGAACATATTGTTGTTTCCTTATTGTCAATCAGGTCAGAACTTAAGACTTCTCTTCAACAAGTTCACCCACTGCTGGTTTCCCTGATATTTCAGTTTCCATCTGAACATCTACAACAGAATATAGTATTTTACTACAGTCAGGGACATAGCCAGGAAATGAATTAATGGCGTTTTTTGTGGTGACATCGTCATATTTTCCTAAATTTGTTAGTTTCTAATTGCAGTCACGCATTTATTATTTCGGATGGTTTGAACATGTAAACCACCCCTGAAATGCCCATGACTACAGTTTCACACGAAGTTACTTCGTTTGATGCCTGGTGCGTTGCGATAATGGTGCTATAGAAATTGATTCTATAGAGTTGACCTTGTGGGGAATTGTCTCTGGAAAATAAACCTCTGCTATGTTGTCTTCCAGCTATTTAATGAGATTTTACGGTGGCCTTAATTTAACAGCTTTTGGTGTCTTTTTTGCAGCATTAATTACGCAAGTCTTATAATTTTCCAGAGGGTTACTATAAATCCTAGATATTGAAGATAATGCTTACTGATACTAGTAGTATGTACTAGAACTGGTAGATTTTTAATATGTTTCTAACTAGTATTACATGATAAAGGCCTATATGATTTTAAAGGGCATCTGACTTTAGGCATTTGAAGTCATGCCTACTAAAAGTAGGCATGCTTTTCATTGGTGTTTTATTGCATGTTTGTGTATATGTGTCTTTGCATGTAACTAAATTATTGTGTGTCTTTGGAGAACAACCTGTAATACATTACACATGTTTAATCAGTTTGACCACATTTGTACTTGTTTTGTTAAAACTGTCAGTGTTATGGACAAACATATGATAGACATCATTTCAGTCATTTTAGCCTATAAGTATATATATATATATATATATATATATATATATATATATATATATATATATACACACATATATATATATATACATATATATATATATATACATTAAGTGTGTGATGGTTTTGCATTTAACTTATATAATTGTATGTGTGTATTGGTTATATATTCTTTGTCAAGGTTATCCTTTTATCATGAGATTAATACAGGGGTGTCAAAGAGCTGGCCCGCACACCAGAAATGGCCCGCGAAGCCTTGTCTAAGGACAACACTATTGAGAATTAAAGGTCTAATTTGTCATTTTTAAGGCTGAGTTTTCTGTGATGTTTGCAATTGATAATACATATCAGAATGACATTTTCAAAGGCCTAATTCAATTGTTTGTATGGCCCCCCTCTGGAATCCCTACCTTCCTCATGCGCCTTTGGCACTCTGGCCACTTGCTGGAAAGTGTTGCTACTGGCCTGCCATTGCAAAAAAGTTTGACACCCCTGGATTGATATCAGTAATAGTGGTAGTATTAGCATTAGCAGGAGTAGTACCTGTATTGCTTGTACGCTGGAGGCATCTCATGATGTGAGAAAAATCAAGTGATTGTACTGCAGCGTCGGTGACCTGTCCAGAAGTGGACAAGTCGGCAGAGCAAAACTGCTTTGCAGATTTTGCCTTCTGTGGTTTAGTGACGAAATAAATTTTTCACATTTTCTCTTTTGTTAGAACTTGTTTCTATGTATTTCCATGACCATTTTCAGGTTTTACATGTTTCATTTTCTTTCTTATTTGACTAATTTAGAAGGGGCATTATCGTCCGCAGGATCCGATCATGCGCATTGTAACAAGTTTGTTTTAATGAGGTTGTGTATTCTACATATTTTGGAGCTATTTATGTATCAAACTATTTGGTTCTATCATTTTCTGAAACTGAATTGATATTGTGATTCTTAGCTTTAACCATAACATATCAACACGATTTGTAATAGTTATAGAGAGTTTGCTGTGATTTCAACGAGTCTAGTGGAAGTGTGTTGATAGAGTCATGCTCTCTCTCCTGGCTCTCTGTGTGTCTTTCCATCTATATCTCTAATCTCTAAATCCGACTTGCTCTTTGTGTAAGTAGATAATTAAGTGTAGAAAGACATGTGAACATCTAATACTGATTATTTATTGCAGCTCTGTCAAAGGCATTACTAATAAAAGCGTTGCATATCAATTTCTTGTATTAATTATATAATAAATAGCTTGAATAAATAATTGTGTCTTAGGTTTTGTTAATTAAATTTTAGGTTGGTGTGGTTATGAATGAATTCTTATTCAAATTAATTGTGGCTATGATGATGAAAGAATTATTTGTGCCTGGTAATACAGGTAATGGTCAACTATGATGACAAAAGTATTTAAACAGGTAACTGATAACTTAACTGAAACAAATAATTATATTTTAGACAATTTAGTAACAGCATATAACTAAAACACTTAATCATACACTAACAGAATTATATTACTGAGAAAATAATAACAGTAATAATAATTAGTGAAAATAACTCCTCATAGAAATGACAAATCGAAAAAGTTGATTTTTTATTCATATTTTATTAACTAACATTATGCATTGAAACAGATAGTAAAGTAATACACAGTTTAAAAGTCAATATATTTTGTAGCAGACAAAATTCATAATCAAATTTTATAAGGATGATTTTTTTAATTATTATCAACATTGATTTGAGCTATTTTAGCACTGATGAAAGTGAAAAAATGTCTTAAGAAGATGATGGATTCTGTTTAAAATAGGAGATCTAGATTGAGATGGATTTAAGCATGTCTTTCATGGTTTCAGATGTACGTACACATAGGGAGAGGTCCAGAAAATGTATGCAGTGCAACAGAGGGAGGGGAAGGGAACCGAAAATCGTATTTCTTGCCTACATAATAAATGGATGGGCCCTAAATTGGTAAGAATGGGTTTGAAGACTCCTTTGATTGAAGCACATAAATTGTAATCCAGCCAAAAACTTTTTTTTAACAAGCGTAGGCCTATGCTAAAACTAGGGCTGTACCGAATAGGTCAGTGATTCTCAACCTGTGGGTCGCGAGCCGCAAGTGGCTCGCAAAGGATATTCAAGTGGGTCGCCAACTTTTCTTTGAAATCGCATTTTTCCACTGAAAAATATTGTCACGTGACTGTAATGCGCTATATTTTCTATAGATCGTTGGCTTGTCAGTGTTGCTGCCATTTTAAACTACGTATACATATGTGAGACCGGCTGTTCGGCTATGATTACACTCAAGACTAAATAATTATAGGACTAGGCTCTGTGTAAATAATGACCTAAGTTTGTGTCTAACCAACATCAGCCCACGTATTGACTTAGGCTACTGTACATCTGACCAGAATGCAAGCCCCGCCATCTTATTAACAGTTTTTATGTCTCAATGTGAGTCAAACAATAAAGGTTTTTTTAGTATTATTTTTTATCACATTATGTAATTTTATTATGATTTATTTATAGTTTTGTTATACGCTAGTATGGTTAGTCGTACAATGCATTGATGCGTGACATGCCGATTTAACAAAGATATCATACAATATGCAGGGTTTAAAGTGGGGTATGCGTTCCCACTGCTCTCGAAATCCTGCGTCTGCGTTCCCACTGCTCACAATGCAATGGAAACCCTCGGAACGATGTGTTCCAATAAAACTCTTCTTCGGAACGTCCGTTCGGTAACGACAACTAAGTCATGACTCTTATGAGTCTTATTTAGAATTACTTATTACAGTGTTTGCTGTCCGCTTGTAAGCAGCTTGACGCTAACGACATGTATTAGGCCTTAAACCGGGTATGTTAACGGGTCACTATAATAATGGGGAGGGCAGAGGATGATGAGGAGTGGTGAAGAATGGAAGATGGGCGAGAATTAGAACTGAGGGAAGGGCTAATGAGGATGGGAGTAATAAGCGAGGAGCATGGAAATGGGACGAAGTGTTGAAATCGGAGAGTATGGGCAGGTGAGGAATGAATGATAAGGAGGTGGAGAAAAATTGCAGGGTAGTGAAGGGGAGGAGGGAAAGATGAGGGGATTAGCATGGGAATTGAATGAGAATACAATGGATAGTAATAGACAGCGGAAGGAGAGGATCCACGAGAACAGAAAGAAAGTGGAGGGGACGAGGAAGAGGCAGAGGATAATAGATGGTGAAAGGGAGTGGAAGTTGAGGGGCATTGGCAAAAGTGTTGGCCTACTCTCCTTGAAGTCAGGTACGGTAGCCATCACATATTGCATTGTATTGTATTTAAATCTCTTTGTTTATTTCTCTCAGCGCACACCAATCGCTTCCATATAAAAGAAAATCGTCTTGAAAAAACAGGCACTTTATTGTAACCCATGCAATACCTCTACAGAATAAAGTTCCTCTAGTATTAATTTCAGCAGCGCTATCTTTGTCCATCAATGATTACTGTTGGACAGAAAAATCGAAGCATTCTTCAACAAGAAAATGAAACGTCAAAACGGAAGCTTTGCAAAAGTTGGGAGCCGGGGTACCGCTACACATTCCTCCTCAAATGCAAGTGCATTTACTGGACCATAGGGCCTATCCTCAGAATGTGTATTATCAAACCGTCCACTCCCAACTATATCACAGGCGCGTTCCACTATTTATATAGTATCCTAACAATACCTCTTTAAAAAAAGTGTCTAAGAGTATAATTACATTAATCAACTGTCATCTGCGTCTTATTTTTGGCAATCAATTATTGGACTTAGAGGAAAGTAGCTTTATTTACTCACTAAATAGCAGTGTTAAAAGGTAAATAAGCTAAAGTAATAATAGCAATCATAATCATTATTGTAAATTCAATAAACACATGTACGATGCCACCTAGCGATTCGTGTGCGCGACACCTATCAAAAGAGTTTACAATTTTAGATTTAATTAAGATTAGTTTCACATCAATCATCGCACAGAAAGGGATGCAGTTTCGTTTAGTCAACAAATTAATACGTGGAAAATTCATAAATAGGCCACTACAATATAATCAATTATTTTTAATTTCAAACACGTATTACGCCACCTACTGATTGAGGGGCGCGTTTCCGTCTGTCCAATACATTTGAACTTCAGCATTCTCTGTCGCTTAATCTCAATACTTGTTTCTTCGATTATGTATATCTGAGCTCGTGGGAAGCTTCAAAAATGACAAATGAAGTGCAGAATTAAATATTAAATAATTATGAGTCACAGCGTTTAGGCCTACAATTATTGTGTAGCTAGAATAATGGGGTCTATATAGATCCCGTCCTGCTGTTTCCTGGATTCATTGTTTGTTGCCTGTGAAACGACATAATTATATCTGAAGCCATTGATTGAAATTGCAGGGCGGTAATTAGCCCAACCCGATGCACTAAAAGATGTGTGTCAGAGTTTGCGAGACCTGGCAAGGAGGCAAGACTACCAGACCAGAGCGATGATGGGGTACGAGAATCACTGCTGGAGGAGTGGCTAGGGGAGCGCATCCAGCATCTAACCGGTGATGTGGATACATTTCGAAATGCGACCGACAAGACGTGCAGCAAAACGCAGGACCCGGTCCAGGCACCGCAACCACCCAATTTGGAGGCCTACATAGAGTGAGCAGCAGTAATTTGATGAAGGAGTGGACAAGTGTAGCGGTGACGTCTGGAGTTATCGAGCGAGTAACAGTGCGGAGCTGACGCAACTTTTAGCGTGAATCACACAGTGACACAGGAGATGGTGAATGTGTAGTGCAAATGTAAGCTCTTGGTCTTGGTTGGAGATGTTCGGAAATGCTACAGTGTGTTTGCACAATTATTTCAGCAATTGATCAGCGAGTAGAAAGAGAGCTGATTTAGAGCAGCAGAAATTGTTGGGAAGAAACTGGCTAACCCTGTTTTCACAAAGAATTGTGGACTCGTGTATGAAGCCCTGGAAGAGTTGGCCGATTTGTCCTTAGCATTGCAGATAGTTTATATCACTCTTCCTGTTGATCATCTACTCCTGAGTCCTGACAAGACGAATCGAAGTCATTACACAGCTAGAAATGACTGAGTGGACAGTACTATGCTGAAGCTTGTCAGGCTGCAGATGCAAGAGCTTCCAAAGGTGTATCGTTTGCTACTTGCAGTGGGAAAGAGAGGGAAATTTATCGAGGCCAGTTTTACCAAGCCCTGGTAGACGGCATGAAAAACAAACTGTTGGCAGATTCGGAGAAGGATCTGTGTAGTTCTAGTGTCTGATCTCTTGATCCCAATGCTTGGCCAAATGATTTCGACCATGAGGGGGTGAGAGATAACTTGTCTACTTACGTGGCAAGTTCCTACGTCAATATACTGCTATGGAGCAAGATTATCGAGATTATTAAGATAGTAGAGGTGGCAGGGTTTCTGATCATTTCCAAGAGTTGCTGAATCGAATAAACACCTTAACCAGTAGGCTAAGCACGGCGAGTGTGAAAGGGGTTATGTAAAATGAATATATTAATTCTGCACATCACTCAGGTTACAGCTGTCTATTGAGTTTTTCGTGTGAAGATCATAGACTGAATAGAATTTCTTTAATACTTTCTCTTTTGTTAGGCCCATGTAGCTACAGTTGGCTATTTGACTGGTTCAATATAGGCCTAATTGTATGTGTGATCCGAACCCTTGCTCTTTGAGTTTGAACTCGACACATTATAGATATTAGGCCGTATACATGTATATCTATTTATTCAAAAAATCAGCAAGATTCGTATTTATTTTTAGGGAAAGAAAGATGATACATGTTAAAAAATCAATGTAAATTATCTTTACTTTCTGAATTTTTTAATGTATTCTCTTTTGCATTTTTAATAAGTGGAATGCGGGTTCATCGAAGAATACAATTCTTAAATTTGCATAAGGCCTGGTTAAGGGTAGACTGTAGACATTGATGGTCCTGTCTTCTATCGAGTCAACTCGAACTTTGGAGTTCCCACTGCTCACCCAAACCACTTTAACCACTGATAATATGTGCTCTTGGAGCCCGGGTTCATCAATACGCCGACGACTCCCAACTTTACTTGACATGCCGCCCATCTGAGGCACTGAAGTGCGTGTCAAAAATCTTGGCAATTGCGGAGTAAGTGCAGATATGGATGTCCTCCAATCGGCTAAGATTGAACCCGGATAAAACTGAATTTACGTGGCTGGGCAAGAGACAAGCGCGTTCGAGGGTTGACAAGAAGGCGATTAAAGCAGCATTTCCTCATTGGAAGGTTCAACGCGTCGTCCGGGACCTGGGAGTTCTTCTGGATCAAGACCTGTCCTTGGAGGAACATGTCAGTTCCCTGTGCATGTCTAGCTTTTATCAATTGCGCCAGATTAGAGTCATTCGGCGAAATCTGTCAATCGACGCCGCTATAACTCTTAATTGTCCACTCCTTCGCACTGACTCGCCTGGACTACTGCAATAGTGTCCGTGCGAGTCTGCCAAAGTTCCGGATAAGACAGCCTCAATCCGTTCTCAACTGCGCCACTCGAGTCGTTGCCAAGCTGCCAAAATACTCGCATATTTCAAGCTATATTATGCGTGACACACTCCACTTGCTCCCGGTTGAGGATAGGATCACATTCAAGATCATCCTCATGGGACGGACATCGGTGGTCGGCACGGCTCCAGAAAACATCAGAGAGCTCTGTCTTCCCGTCTCCAGCCAGCCAGGTCGTCGATCCTTGCGTGCTGCGGCTCGTGGGGACTTGATGGTCCCGCGCTCCCGTACATCGATCCGGACAAACCGTGCCTTCTCATGCATTGGACCATCATACTGGAACGCTCTTCCGTTACAACTTCGCAACATTGCACTGCTTCCAGCCAACTTTTCTAAATTACTCAAATCGCATTTGTGTAAATCTATTGGGTAGCTACGTTTAGCGCCTTCGAGAGGTTCTTATAAGGCGCCATGTAAATTGCCTAATAGGGGCCTACATACATGCTCCCAGATTTGGAATGGTTGGTCTCGTTAGGATCTAGATACTACAAAGTGGGTCCCCATGTCAAAAAGGTTGAGAACCGCTGGAATAGGTGACTTTCACTATTCGGCCGAATACAAATAATTGGACCACTATCAAATACGAATAGTGTACAAAATATAGGCCTATCTACCGACAAATTTCAAATGTGAGCAAAAGTTTCAGTTCAGTAAACTTAATACATAAACTAAATGTAAACAGTTAACTACGTGTAATTATTTCATTCTTTTACCAGTCTGTGTAAACTAGGAATGTAACTAATTTCAGTAAACTTAGAAATGAGACGGCAGACAGCGCAATACTGTAGTCCAGGTAGTAGACGGTCATTTTAGTCCACTCGATGTAACAGATGCCGCTTGTACAGAAACTGATGTCACGTGACCACTATTCGTATTCGATCTGATCGCTACTATTCGGCCGAATACCTAATAGCTATTTGGAACACCATTCGGCTCCGAAGCGAATATTCGGTACAGCGTTAACTAAAACCAATACAGATAAAGCTTAAGGGTCATCAGTGAATTGTTAATTAGCAAAAGAACCCCAGGCAGACAGACAGAAAAGATCTATGCTTGAACTTTTGAAACAACAGTATCAATCTCAAGCAGTGGTGGCTCTCAATGGCGTAGCGAGGGGGGCGAAGAAGGCGGCACTTGTCCTAGGGGCGGCATTTTCGGTAAAAACATAAATAAAAAATTGAGGTATTTGGAGATTGAATATCGTTGTTGGAATTAGCCTAAAACTTGTTTTTAATAACTTATGAAATTTTATTCCTGAAAACATAACCATATCATCCCTAAATTTCGGCGCCCCCAAAATTTGGCGCCCTTGGCGGCTTCCTATGGGTAGGGACCCGTGGTTTATGCGATTTTAGCAAATTTTCGCATAAACTGGCAGTTTTCGCATAAATTCGTAAATTGTGAGTCCTAATAAATTATTGCATAAAGTTCGGCAATTTCGATCAATGTCAACTATAATTGGCTTGTCCAGGCTATTATTAGCCTATAGAGTTTTTAGTTTACCGACCAAAAGACGCAATTGTTGATAACTAGGACCCGTGGTGTATACGATAATATGATTATGCGATTTTCCTAAATATTTTCGCATAATCCACGGGGCCTACCTATGAGGCTATGTCGCCTATGCCAGGAGCCGGCCCTGATAGAAATGGCGCAAAAGAGAATTTAAGCCAGTACAAATAAATTGAAGGCTAATTACAATGACATAGGCCTACAATGCAATACACCATCTGCTCAAACTGCTCTAAAACACATTTTTGACACGGGACTTTGCGAAGGTTGTAAACCAGAACTTAAAAATTGAGTGATCATACCCAACTGCACCCCAATCCTCATAACGCTCCCAATAGGCCATTGTACCCTTGACCTCAGTCTCCACCAGCCAGCTCATAACATTGTCATATGCTAAACTGAATTCATCGAAGAAATGAAGATGCGCTAGCTTTCTGGTCCATGTAAGAAAACCCAGGCCACAAGAAACTATGAAATCCTACCAAGACGAAAAATCAAGAGAACAATTCATAATCTGTTCAGTAATTTAATAGAATTAAAATTTATTCAGTGAATGCTGAAAATTATTAAACCAGTATAATAACCAATACTTTGAACCACACTTTGAAAACTTATTATAATTTCTATCAGTGAAACAACTGATTGAATGATGATGATCAGTAAAATCTATCACTCAATAAAGTAGTTGATCAGCCAATAATAATCTATCCATCAATCAACTGATTAATCATAATCAACCAACCATATGATTCATCAATTGATAAAATGATTCTAAAATGGTAATGCTAGTTAGTACCTTAGAATATTCACCCACGCTTCTCTGCAGCACGTTTCAACATACCATATCACACACGTCAATCTAACACAAATTCTGATCTAACAAAATATTTAATTTGGTTTTAGAAAAAAGAACATCACCTCATTCACCCCATAAAATAAGATCAGTATACCTTACCTCTATTTAGCACTAAAATAATGCTCAAATTGAAGATACTGGTCTCCCAGTTAATGAACAGTTCAACAAGGTCATCTATGTCAATTTCAGATAACGACCTGGCATTTATTCAAACTCGGGTCACAGAGGTAAAAAATTAAATGCATTAATCATTCGTCAACCAAATGAAGATGAACCAGCTTTTTTGTCCCATGTTAGAAAATCTAAAGCCACAGAGAAACCCAGAGAATGGGTCAACTTTAAGAGGCCAGCAAAAGCAGGAAGTGCCACAATATCATTTTCACTGCTTCTCGATGTGATGTTGGCAATCGGCCGTTTTCCTGACTGCCCACCAAGAATGTATTCTTCTACAACCAATTTTACAAGGGGCTGCAATTGAAAAAAAAATTCATGACATCTATGAGCCAATAAAAAATCCAAATTTTATATAGCACTACCTTAAAGCCAAGCGCAGGTCACCAGCTTATTCACAAGCACTGTATCGCTAGTTGAAGCCCAACCCTCTGGTTGACAGCAAAAGCATGCTTACCAAAATCTATTATACACTCATTGAGTTTTAGGAAATACCCCATACCTAAGACAACCTTGTTATATCAATGCAATCGATATGGCTCCCTAGAAACAGTGATACGTGGAAGTACTGGTGAGAGCACTATTAAAAAGCACTGCAGCAAAAACATCTAGTATTAACACCACAGATAATGCTAAAAAATAACACGACTGATACAACACGAAACAAAACCATTCAGTATGAAGCTACACGACTACAGACCACAGACAACACAATCTACATTATGCAACACAGGTTGCTACACAAAACTCAGCAACACATATAGCATAGCAAGCACCTTTAGTAATAGCCAAGAACACATAAAAGACAGCTTAGTATTACAAACATCGATCAACGTCAGTCCTCTGAGGAGTGTATCTAGGGTACATACATTCATATTCGTAAACATATGCACACCCAACAAGCATACACACATGCTCATTCGTTACACTGACAGGCGTGGGTCTTAGTGTTGAAAGAGATCTTGGCTAAATCGTACATATGACAACATCAATCCAGCAATCTTTCATTATGGGTTACATAGCTACTCAACAATGATTTGTCGGTTTCACAAATGACACATCGGAATTCGTACTCCAGACTGTAGGAAAATCAAATAGTTCTACAGGATTCTTAGTCACGGAGACGAAACACTACTGCAAGCACAAATTTACACAGACAGATGTACATTGTACATACCATAACACAGGCACAGACTGTGAAACATACTCACCAAAAAACACCAGGTACCAGGAAGACATACAGACAGATATAGAGAGACAAAGAGACAGAGCCACACAACACAGATACACATAAATTTAGACAACTAATGCAGCACATCTGGCAGTATGTTAGAACAAAGACACTGTTACAGCAATTAGCTAATGAAAATTGTTTTGTCAGTTTCTCTTATATTAACAAAAACTCTGCTTTGATATAAATAGCACAATACAAAAAAACAGCACACAGTTTGCATTTAGCAACATGTCGACACGAGTCGCATAGACTGATGAGGGTCTTTGGTGGAATTTTCGGAAGAAACAGTCAATCATTGATTTATTCATATTCCAGAATCTGTTTGTGGTAGAAAAGGAGATAGCTAAAAGAGAAACATGGTTACAAGTTAACAATAACATTGTAATTAAATAAATCAAATTTGCTGTTCATTTTTAAGTGCATTTTTAAAATAAACTGACTGAAAAAAATAATATGAAATATAATTGCACCTTTATATAGTAAAACTATTCTAATAGTAAATATGGGGTGGGCCAGGTGGGAGATCTATGGAAACATTACATAGTGTTACACCAGGGCTATTCAATTAGATTTAGTCAAGGGCCAAACTAGAGAAATCTGGAGATGGTGGCGGGCCAGAGGCTCAAGGAGGGGTTTGGGGAGGAGGGGTTTGGGGAGGAGGGGTTTGGGGAGGAGGGGTTTGGGGAGGAGGGGTTTGGGGAGGGGGGCTGCTGAGCACCCTTTAGTAAATTTTTTAAAATGATACATTTGCAAAATATATAATATAATTCAAATAATTATAATTATAATAATAATAATTCAAAAACATAGATTTTTTTTAAAAATCCTTAAAATTTTAAAATTTTGGCATAGGTCTGCGGGCCAGTTGTTAGGCCTTGGCGGGCCAGATTTGGCCCGCGGGCCGCTAATTGAATAGCCCTGTGTTACACGGTGGGTGTGTCAAAAACAACCATTTTTTGGCTTTATGTAATTATGCGATGACTCCTTACTGTTAAGACCTACATAAAATAGCTGAAAACAGTCCACGGTCAATTCAGTACATCTAGAAAACCAAAATATAATGTCGGCACAAACACGCAAATAATGCAAGAACAAAAACAGTTGAAGCTAAATAGGCAGCAATAGATTTTCTCCAGAAACGACATTATCAAACTAGCACACAGAAGCACAGTGTGGAATATTCTGGTGATTGAGTAACACTATGAGTCTGGATACCCTTCACTGCGCAGGACATCCTGGATACTCGCTTTGGTGATGAGGTTGTCTTCGCAGCGAAACCAATGGTCCTTATGCTGGCGAATGAAACACGTGTAGTGACCGGAGTCGGCTGTTCCACGATGATTGACAACCGAATACAGGGAGTATCTGCAAACACATCAACATGGCTACCGTCTCAACAAATTATATTCATGCTTATCGTATATTTCAGCTTTACCAAGCTGAGCTATAATAAGTTTCCACTTCTTACATTTTTCCATTTTTATAAATTTCCATTTATACAGCATCTTCTAAAAACCTCTCTAAGGCAGCTCTCCCTTCTTCATTTAGGACATCACAGAGATCATTAAGAGCAGCAAGTTCCTCTGTAAGCATATACAATCTGAATTAGAGGCTGCATCAAGATCAGCAGAGAAGGGTAACCGGAGAATTCAGCGCCGACAATTCGTCGCAGAAAAATTTACAATTCATCGCAGACAATTTCAATATGTTTATAGTGTCAATGTGGGGTAGTTAGCTCTAGTCGATTTAATGGATTAAACAATGTACCCATTGTAACAATATACTAATAGCTGAACAATTTTGAAGAGGATTTTTGAAAAAATTCATTAAAATTTAGATGTCAATGTGTTAGATTAGAGTACCTTTGCAGGCAATTAGGAGGGATGTAAGGAGACACTAGAGCATGAATATAGGTAGGTGTACAGGTGCTATCCTACAAGCAGATTTTCAAACTGCTTGCCATTAATGAGAAGCAGTTATATTTTTTATTTAAGGGATATTATCCCGAGAAAACCTTCACATTAATAGATTACACAAGAATTACGATAAAATATATGCAAAAATCAAATTTTTATATAATAAATAGTTATGCAGAATTGCAAACCATGAGACTAGAATGTCATTCATAATGGATGATGCTAATAACTGTTATGTCATGAGCATCAACACCTACTTGTTTTCACTCGAGAGACTGGATGCCGATTCACGGATGATGGACTCTCCGTTCGCAATGTTGTGACTATGTGATGATGACATGAATGGCGTCATGTCAAGGTCTTCCGGAAACGAAACAAACGTTGAAATCTTCTTATGGTAACCAGTGGAATGCTCAAAACGCTACAACATAAACACTTTCTAATTATTAATGTTATCATATTATAATTGTTTTCATAATTAGAATTATTAACGACCTTTGATGATATCAGTCAATGGACAACAAGAGTGGAATGTACCATCTGTTGTTCTGTTAAAGACAAATGACAAGGATTCCGTAAAGTAGATTAGATTTAGAATACGGCTTCTACTCAGGCTGTCAGTTCCGTGTCTGTTGAGACCAACCGAGTTCTATTCTATTCTATTAATGGACTTAAAAAGAGCCTCACAGTACAACCTAATAAGAGTTACATTTTCGTCACTTGCTAAGTTTAGACTAGCCTTCAGGACTTGGGTAAATTCAAGTATCTTGTGTTCTTCAAACAGATGTTTTTTTGTTTGGGGTGCAAATATATTTTATATTCTTGGAACGTCTTTTCTTGTTTTTCCCTTCAATAAATAGTGACCATGTAAAAATGTGCATGTACGTATATATGTGTATATATATATATATATATATATATATATATATATATATGTAAGTATGTATGTATGTATGTATGTATGTATATGAACATCTATACAGCTCCCTACAAGAACCTCACGAGGGCGCTTATTACACATGTACAATGTATGTATGTACATACATAAAGTACAAAACCCAAAGTGCAAAGACACCATTTAAGGTATTCATTACCTTTGTGAGTTACTTGAAAATCGCTATATTAAATGCTTCAAAACAAATTCATGTCAATAAATAAACATATACTACACTACCTATACTGTGACTGTTTAATAGTTGGTGACTATATCATTTCAGCCAGGATGGCTGTGGAATTAGTGACATCCAAGCAATGGTTGAAAATCACTCCTTGCTGGGCTCATCTTTAACAATCAGCTGGGGAACTCACAAACACAACTTCATGCTGTTGCCTTACACAGCACATTCTCTCAGCCAGAAACTGATGAGGCTTAGCCAATGCAAACACTGTACCTTACACAAAGTATTTTATAAACTGCAATGGATCATATTAACCTCATCAAAACCTAAAACAATAATAGAAACAGCGAAAGCAGACATAATGAGCTAGCGCTACCTTTAGGTGAAAGCAGGCAACGAGAGGTAGTTTCTTCATTGTCAGTTGCTTTGTTGATTCTTCATAGCTGAGGCAGCGACTGCACTTGATCTTCGCCAGACTACCAAGGTGCTCTGGTCGAGTAAACCTAGAGACAAGTCACCAAACATCATGAATCAATCAATCTGGCAACACCATCAATAAAACATTTATCACCATCATTGGCATTATAAAAGTAAGTAAGTAGGCATATTTGCTATTGAACAAGCTACCAAACGGCACTCTGGTGAGTGGGTGTACATACATCTTAACTAGCAATAAATGTCAATAAGATTACAGCATATTAATCCTATCATCATATTCATCATCATTACCCAGTACCTTACCTCAACACATCAATCAATCACTTGTCATTCAAACATCGATGAATAAAAAAAAATCAATCAATCACCTCATCAGTTTGCCTCTACATCATCATTTTTTAAATATAACCTAAGTATATGAGAACTTATCAGATGTCAAAGAGATTAAAATATATATATTTTAAATTAGAAATGTATGCAGCCATGAATGTAATCTACGAAAGTAATTGACTATACCTCTTTAAACAGTTGGTCAGTGATGTCAGTTCTTCAAATCTCTCAGAATTGCCACCATGGTCTACAAGGAAATAATATTATATTTATTTAAATCACCTGCTACATTTGCAATGTTGGAAAATCCAACACACTTATTAGAGCTATACCAATACACATAATTGGACCGATTATTCAAACAATTGATATACTGTAGATCGCTTGGGTAATCTGTATCACCAACAATAATTGGAGCAGATGTCAAAAATACTATATTTTTAGTTCATGATTTAACAATACCATGTACTGGCTGCTCCACCTAAAAACATCCCGAAGAGGCCAGAAAAGAAGCTATAATAATTGTTTTTTTGCACACTAATCGTTACAAACATAAAAGAGCAAAAATATCAAATTTCTAAATAATCGACTTCATAATCGATATAAAGTATTTCAACACAGTGGGTATGAGGCCAAGTCTTGTTATATACAGTGTCATGCATAGATATAATCCACATCTCACAGTTATGATACCATAGATAATAATAGAATGATGCACCCCAGAATGACGATTCAGTGCTCCAAACATCAAAGATAGTAATTGATATGTCACTCTGCTTTCACATATAAGCAATGCTCCATAAATAGTGGTGCCATAAGAAAAACAATTACTGATCACCAATTTAAGATGACTTTAACAGCCAGCCAGTACACAGCCAATTCATAGCCATCAAAAACTTGTAGAGATACAGTTAAGGACAATCAAACAACTCTACACTGTCAACCATTGCTTGAAAATATAAATGAGCATAGCTATAAGAGCATTTAACAATTCAACATCATCAATCATTTGAATAAGACAATGATTCAGTCTACATACATAGTAAAAGATCAAAGTCATAAAATTCGTAGCATTACACAACGCTTGATTTGTTAAAATGTCTTTGAAATAAAATAAATAGCTAGAAACATATCTGAACATCTATTTTGATACTACTTAGCATCAAAAATTACGTCATTACAAAAAAGACCCAATGATCCAATCACACATCATTAATCTAAATCGTGTCATATCATCCAAGGTAATAACCTGACTCAGGTGGTCCGAGATCTAACGAAATGTCCCAGAAAGGATCAATTGTCGTCGAAACATTGCTGAAAAATACAGAACAAAAACAAATGACAATGAAAGGCATTTGAAAACATGACAACCAAAAATCCAAAACAACCTATTTGTTTGATTATGTTGATGAATTATTTGTTGATTGATAAATTGGTTGGTTGGCTGATTGATAGGCTGACTGATTGCTTACTGGCATCTCTGACACGTAACATCTGATTGGAGTCCTCCAGTAAAGATCTGATCAATGATACAGTTGCAGTGAGGAGATGTACTCGACGACAGACCACTGCTCCCTGCCAATGTATAAACACCAATTATCATTAAACATCAAGGTTCAATATGAAACCAAAAACCACCAGCCAGCCTCAGTGCCTCTCTGCAGCACTTGAGAATTACTTTAAAAGGAGCTACACTAAATAGTCTGATGCAGGCACATAAACATAAAAATAATACACATATTCATACATATACACACATCGGTTAAAGAGCGCAAGTCATTCAGTTAGCCGCAAACCAGTTATTGTAAATGTTGCCTAACCATGTGCAGTCATATAGTTAAAAAAATCTTATATTATGGAAGATCAAGAAAAAGAATGGGAAAGCTAGATATCAACACAAAAACTAGAAAAGAATGATGGCAAAAAAGTGCCATGGGAAAGTAAAGCGGCATATAAAGAAAAGCTTCTTTAATGAAAATGCTTACATTTAAATGTATTGCTATTTAAAAGACGACCTACTAATCCCTACTAATAACACTAATAACTGCATGGCTGTGTTACTCCACAGGCAGACAATCTATAGCAAAAATAAAATTTCTAATTAAAATGCTGTAGTTTTAAATGTATTGTACACGATGTGCAGTTGGCTCAAAAAAGAATATACTTACTTACTTAGATCGTGCAAAACCTTGAAAAATAAAAACCTGTGAAACTAAAAACTCTGATTGTAACTCTAACACTCTATTTTTATCAGGTATCCTAAATACCTAAACTCCTAAACGCTAAGAACTTTGGAAGGAGAGATATATAAATATAGCTATATTGTGAAGCAATGCATAATGCAAATGGAATTACAAGAATAAGAGGAAGATAAAGAATGAACTGGTAAAGGAAATGGAGGAGATAGAGAAGAAAGAACAAGAGGAGGATGACGTGAAAGAGGAAGAAGAATGAAGGACGAAAAGCAATGAAGGATGAAGAAAATTGAAAAAGAATAGAAAGTTTAAAAAATGAGAAGGTAGAGAAGAAACAAGCCGACGAGAAACGGTAATATGGACAGGATGACTACGATAAAGAAAAAAAACTAGTCACAGAGTGACACTCTTGCAAAGTGATTGATAATTGCGCATCACCTGTAATTGGAAAAAATAATTGATTAATGTTGATTTGCGATCATAAAAGTGTGCCAGAAATGCAGGAAATAACAACCATAATATTTCGTCAGATATGACAGAAACAAATTCATTAAAATCAAATCAGCAATTTATCTATGAAAAATTAACCAGCTGAAACACCTACAATCAAAATGCAAATCAATGCATCACTCAATAAAGTCAACCAGAAAACAAATTAACATGTCACAACGTAAACAGATCCGTGTTTGCCTAAGAAAAAACTAAACAGTTGCTCAAACAATCAGCCAACCCCAAAATCAATCCATCACTCAATCAGTTGATTGATACCTTTGCAGTGTTGATGTAGGACATCTAGCGTGGCGATGAGGAACTCGTGAGCATCCTGTTGCTCGTAGCCGGCCAAGTGACGAGCGTGCGTCCAGACGAGATGCAACAGACGATACGGAGTGTGAGGTGTACTTATACCCGAATAGAACTACAATCACAAAATAAAAATAAAATATAAATAAACAAGAGAAATAAAAAGTAAGCAAAAAACAATGCATGGATAGAAGGGAAGGTAGGTCTGGACAAATGAGATGAGGGGCACATAGAAGGAAGAGAGCAAAGGAAAGAAAAGCAGCAGAGAGAGAAGAACTGAAGACAAATTGTCCTGAAGTATATATAGCAGGATTCATTTATTCATTCATTACGAAGATTTATATAGCGCCCCTTCAAGGCTACTACTCAGGAGCGTTCCCGACCCCGGCACGGCTAAAAAGAACAGTTTTTAGGAGAGCGTCGTAGTTGATGTGTAGAAAAGCAGCATTCAGATCTAGGAAGTCAAATTACAGTAACACGTTGACCATCTGCTGCACTGAGAAACATTTTGAAAAGGTGACGACTTCTAAAGTAAGTGCGGCATGATACGTGGCGGCACGAAGGAGGGATGGAAAGGTATAGAAACAGTACAATGCAATTCATCTATTAATTGTGATTATCATTCACAAATTAACCTCTTGAAATAGTCGTGCCATCTCACAGACGAGGCATTGCTGCGGGTCGTTCTCCATTTGGCAGATGTGTCGATCCGCCAGAAAGTAGTCCCTTAGCAACGGCGTATGTGTCAGCGCCTGCACAATGCAATTCATGAAGCACGTGTTGCCAAGGTTGATCAACCCACGAAGACCTACGTAAGAACATCATCCGCAATTTACACAGCACTGGCAGTAGGAGCAGATGCATAACAGTATAGTGCTCAGCATGTTGGACTGATAAACTGAGACGAGAGTTAACCCTTGAAAGACAAACATGCATGTTAAACCAATTCAACCCATCGTTGCAGGGCTAAATCAGAAACGTTAACATCTTAAAATTTCTGCCCCATTTGCACAATAGCGAGCTCAGCAGTAAATGAGTACAAGTACTTAGATTGTATGGCTCCCTTGTAGTGGTTTGGGCCGCATTTAAGACGCCTTATAAATCTGCGTTGTTATTATTATATTATTATTATGTAGTATGTATATATGTAACTTAATATTCTAAATGATAATAACCTATTGTGGAATTTCCTGTCACTTTTCTTCGTTTTGGATTCTCCTTCAGCAGTTGGATCTCCTTTCTTGTTGGCTCCCAGGGAGTAAACAACGTCATATTTCCTAAACACCATACACAAAAGATAAGTTGCACCAATTAAATCATACTTAAAAGGAATTAAATATCATTTGATATGCAACAATAGATAACATTATCTTTCCTGTGTAGAACCAACAAATGTCAGAGACACAATTCCATAAGTTGCACCATTTCAATACTAGACAGTCAAGGGTGGTTCACTGGGTTAATCAGCCAAACAAGTATGCTAACAAAGGTGGACCCTTCATAGGTCAATTAAATAAATGCAAGTTAAACAAATGCTAATAAACATGAGTACACATACAAGACATGAGCTTATCTGTCAGTTGATTTTTTTTACTTATAAAAGGACAATCAGCATAACTAAAAACACAAATGCTGTTAGTGCTTACAAGTTACTAATTCCTAGTGTTAACTAAGGCAAAACTAAATAATTCATTAAAGTTGTGCAAACTGCCAATCTAAACATCAAGACAATGAGACTTTTAAATATTCAAAACTCGGACTCGGCCATTAACTCGGCAAAATGCAGCTCGTATAACTTGACACGGCAAGAAATTCATACTTGGTTCATCCAAAGGGAACTTAAGATAAGCCATTTCATAGATAAGTCACTATCCTTAAATATGCATAACAGATGTCATACAAATGTCTGAATAATAACACACTAGATACTCCTCAAGAAGCATCTGATATAAAAGGGTTATAGAGAATGATCAGAAGCTTAGTACAACAAAGCTCCTCATATGCATAGTCACGTACATAAATTTATATTGGCCGGGAGCGCTCCATAGTAGGTTCTTGAATGGGAGCTATGTAAATGATCAGAAGGACTGAATGAATGAATGAATATGGAAGCAATAGAAGAGAATATTCAACATCAACAGACCTAAAGAGTGATTTGCTCGTTGGTGTTCATGCCTCGCGATTTCATCTACCTCCTCGTCATAAACATAATCTTTGCAGGAGAAGCAGAGTATGACCCCATAAGTCAAATCTATTGCTACAATGCAAATAATAATATTTCTGTTTACAAACCAAGTTCGAATTTACCCAACATTTTTAATGATCCATTCATTAATTTAATTATTACATTTATAGTAACTGTAAGATAAGTCAATCTAAATATGAGATGCAAAACAAGTGTGTGTAAACTACTTGTTATGGTTCATTATTCAGAATTCTCTTTACAAGCACAATCCTGCAACAGTTATACAATACAATACAATACAACTGTTATTTGATATCGCCCTTCTTACAGTTTAGTTCAGAAGTGCATACACACGCCTCGATGGCGCAACTGCAGTTGTAATGCAGAGCAATTGTATGTGAAGGACTTGCTTATGGTCCCTACACAGTGACACCTCGGACGAGGGTCGAACCCGCTCACTCAGCGCACACTGAGAATCACCGGTCAATCACTCTAACCAATCAGCCACCATGCTGACTACAGACACCGATGACATCGCTAGATACACCACCATTGCATCGATTGTAACACAACATACATAGGTAGAAGAGTATTCATCAGATAATAGACTGAGAAATTTTTTTATTTAATAGAAATGAGTAAACAACAATTCATATAATTTGAATACCACATAAGACCAGATTCAATTTCATCAACTCATCATAGACTAAACCAAGCCAATCAAGATGATTCAAATCAATCACAGCAGGCAATTCAAAAAAACATGAGATCATAGTGGGTAACAGGCCAACAGCAGACACTTGACTCGTAACCTTTTTGTTAGATACTAAAAAGGTACCATATCGAGTGTCTAGATAACTAACTAAATCACTAACTAGACTCATTTCAATCTGACCACCTCTGTAAGAGCTCGCCTGTGGCGACCTTCTAGTCATATGAGCACTGTTCATTTAATCCTTTCACTGCGAATGACGAGTATGTCTCGATACATGCACATAGCGCATAACCGGTGTATTTAGTTAAATTAACTGGCACATATAATAATAACAAAAATATTAATACAAATATACCAGAAATACATAATGAAAGTGTAATTAATAAATCACCTAAATTGTGACGTTTTGATTTAGAGTGCTCTTGGATGTGTTTGGAGCCATAACAGCCAAAGTAGACACAGTAGAGACAAGAATGTAGCCTCGGAGTGTGTTGTCTGCACGTGTGACAGAACATTGAACGTGCCTGAAAGTAAAAACACACAACACATGGTAATGTCACAGCTCTAGAAGCACGTTTCGCTGATCTCAATTCTCAAGTGGCACCTGTCTAGACCGTAGAGATAGATGTGCTTCGACAACTCTGAGAGGTGCCTAAAAACGAACTAATTCAATATTCAGTTATGAATACAGCATATGTTGCATTTGGCTTTGTTCAACATACAGTTCCTGCTTACCATTAAATTCAACCATGAAAACCCAGTAACGGCATATACCTGCATGATCAGAACGTTGCAACTACACCCACCCAGCCTATCAGTTCACAGCACAAAACGACAAGCTCAAATTTACTGAGAAAACGGCTTTTCAGCTGCTGGACCTCCTGCACCATATATGGTCGATGGAGAATATCATCTCCTGACATGAAACTTGCAACTGGCAATACCGATCTACTGTGCTGTCATCGCTTATCTGATTAACCTCTTGCTAAGTTCTTCTCGTGTTTCATGGAAAATAGTGGCGATCCATCCTGTGGCAAAGGTCACAACATCCCTAACCCTGGTGGATCACCATCCAATATAACTCATTACAGTTCTATCTAGAGTAGTTGAGCTAGAGCTTGTTCGTCGATTTCTGAACCCGACACTCATGGCTCTGCCACTGGCTGGTACGCTTGAGAATCAGTATGCCTTCCGATCCACGGAATCAATGACTGTAATAAAAATACCCTTACGGCACTTATCTATCAGGACTTCTCAAGTCTAACAACTACATCACCCTTATATCACTTGATTTCTTAAAAAGTCTTCGATATGGTCCATCGTCACTCTACTGTTGCACTTAAGTCATCTAGAGTGATTATCACAGACCCACAACATTTATAATTGCACAGTTAACTTCTTCATGAATCAGCGGTGTGCTACAATGTTTCGGGGAGTTTAATCTCCATGAGGACAACCAATGCCAGTGTCTTTCAGGGCTCTGGAGAGAGTCCAGTGGCAGAATTCATCAGTGCCAAAGACTTCCCACCAGTGTGCACACAGAATCACATAGTGAAATATGGCAATGACATGTATCCACCTCCCTGCTGACCTTCAGGAAACCGAAGTCTGACCGCCCATGAACTATCCTTTGAACAACCCTTTAGATTTGACGCAGCGCTCGTGAATAAGCTGGTGCCCTGCGCTTAGCTTTCAAGTAGTGCTTTAGAAATTTGGAGATCACGAATACGAATGGTTCGTCAAGAAGAGACACAATTGCACTCAAGCTTAAAGAGGTGCAGAGATTGGTCGCATAAAAAAATATACTGCTATATAAAGCAAAATAAAAACAAATGTATCCAGTGTTGCCTAACAGTAAGAGCAATATATATTAACGTTAGATAACAAAGGACAAACGCACAAAATCAGCGACGTCACTTGCACAAGCATTTCGGGTACCTTGCGTTTCTTGGATACTGGCGAACTACATGAAATGAAATGTCGGTGGATGATTCGGAAAGGGTCCGTCCCATGTTCCGACTTGAAAGACGTTACGTGTGGACAACCGTTAACTGCGCTCATTCTCTTCTTGAAACTGGCTTTCAAAAACCTAAACGAACAAATATATTCACTAAAACATAGGCGGCATTTAATGGACTAATACAATACATGCATTTGAAGAAAATGTTAAGTTTCATGACAAAATTTCATTTTTAAACAATTATTTTGAACCGGAAGTCCAATCACAGAGAGCGGCCATTTAATTTAGGAATGTAATCGAAACCAGAATAATTGTAACACTAATCGTAAACTCAATACCAATTATTACAGTGCTCGTAATCTCCAAATTTCTAAAGCGCCACTTGAAAGATAAGTGCAGGGCACCAGCTTATTCACGAGCGCTGCGTCAAATCAAAAGGGTTGTCCAAAGGATAGTCGGTGGGAGGTCAGAGTTCGGTTTCCAAAAGGTCAGCAGAGTGGAAGGCTGGCAGAATAGGGTGTCGTTTTGGTCAAGTATTGACAGATGGAATGTCAAGCACAGGCGCCGACTTTTGGTAAAAGGTACTGGGGCAAGAATTTAATTCCCATGATTCGGTGATAATTAAGATCGCTTATCCAGCCCTGTCATTCCTCTCCCCGAGTTCCCCTTCCTCAAGCAATTTCAACTGGAAACAGGTCAATTGTAATTTATTTATTTATTCTGAAATTTGATATCACCCTTCCTCCAACATCTTTTGCTCAGAAGTGCACACGCACGCATCGACAGTGCAATTGCAGTTGCACAACAGAGCAATATTATTGCTCAAGGTCCCTACACAGTGACTGACGCCTCGGACTACAGTTTGGTTGAGTAGCGGCTCACAATTTGTACTATTTTAAGGTTTAAACTTTTTGATTGAGGAAAACTACATTCCTTTATGTCCAATGATTGATGGCCAGAGATAGGGTGAAGGAGAAATTTATTGACAAGAATTTTTAACTTTATAAAAAAATAATAAAATGATGAAAATGGATCTTAAGAGTCGTACGTAGACAATTCTTTGAGATTTCGAACTAGCAGGGACTCTGTAATCTATGGTTAGGCCTTTCGTACTACTGTTCAAATACAGCGCTCACGAATAAGCTGATGCTCGATCTACACTTGACTTGAGTGCCGCTTTAGAAATTTGCGGATTACGACGGTGGCTGCGTTAGGCAGGCCATAATAAACCAATATTCACCATGCGCCCTGGTTACGCCGAGTTTTCATTAGGAAGATATATTACGTTCCGCTACATTTTACCACGGCATGTTGGTTCCAGAAAAAGAGCAGTTTGTGGGGAGAGAATTCTTTCACGTTCTCTCCCAGGCATGATACTATTTTGCAATGGGGAAAATTTGAATGTCTGAAAAGGTACTGGGGCAAGAGTATTAGCTTCGCCCCAGTACCTTGACGAGTACTGGGGCGAATGTCCCTGTTGCCTCTGTGGAGTTGGCGCCTTTAATGTCAAGCAAGGAGTCTGGATAAGAGTTCTTGAAAAGACGCGACTTAAGTTTAGAATGGAAAGCCCGGGGTGTGATGGATAGGGGCGCTAGCGACAGACAATGTGGCATGACGGGCAGTGAAGATGGAGGAACCGAGAAAATACGAAATCCAGAGACGTTGTGGATATGGCGCGGTTGGAGAGCTTGAGATGAGATGTAGATCTAATCGCCGCTAATCGGGGATCGAGTGAGGCCTGTGAGGGTAGGCAAGAGGACGATCGGGTAGAGCGGGGTGACTCGATGGTGAAGAGATCGCGAAGATATTTGGGCTGGAAGTATTGTATGGAATTGTAATTAAGTTACTAAGTTAGGGATAGGACTTAACGCTATACTTGATAGCGCTAAACTTGATCCTGTTGAAGATGGAGGTAGCATTTCGATGTCTTTATTAGGCAGCGCCCCTGCAAGACTCACTCACTCACAGTTACATAAGTGAAGATATTTGTATGTCACATTAATTATCACATACGGTTGACTAGTCCTTCCATTCGCTAGTAGGCACTGGTTAAATTAGACGAAGGACGGACTGGCGCCTCGAATGAATAAAATTAAAATTAAATTCAACAACAGTGATCATTTCGAGTGCTCATCCGTTTATAAGACACATAATATAGTCATACTAATGTCATTATCTAAACGCAAATGGTTGCACCGTTTGCTCCCCTTTCGCAAATTGGGTTTCGTATTGGGACAATTCAAAGGGGCCCTTAATAATTATTAGTTTGTTTGCTTACTGACTTCTGTAGCGCCATAGTCGGTCCCAGGTTACCCTGTTGAACCTGCGTGACGTAAGCGCTGCCTTTCATCCGGTCGATCACGATGTCCTTCTACTTCGATCGTGTGCTGATTCCTTTGACCTAGCTGGTAGACTTCTATCTATAGGTCTAAGTGGTCAACCGCACCCTATGGATTACTCCATGGCTCGGTGCTTTGCCCGTTGTTGTACATCCTGTGTAGTGCAGGGGCGTCCAGATAGGGGTTGGGAGGCAAATACCTCCAATTTCACGTTGGGGATATTATTTTAGTCTTGGGGCGATATCTCGCTTTCCTGACACTTGGGATCGGAGTTTTGCCTTCATCACTCAGAGGGGGATTGACAGGTACAGGGCCATCTTATCCAGGACCAGTAGGCATAGTAGCCACAGTAGGCTTAGTGCCTAGGACCTACGAGGTTATAAGGGCCTACGAAATTTTTTAGACATTTTTTAAAACTACAAAAATGAAAAAAAGGGATAGGCCTATTGAGTAATTGAAAATAGCTTAATCATTAAACTGTAACGAAGAAGAAATTGCGAATTTATTAAATTCAAAGTTGAAAGTGAATAACTTTTGAAACATATTGAGTTGTTAATTTAAAAGTTAAGCTGTGCTACTTGCCACTTGCTATGAACCGTGATTCAGGAACATTACAACAAAAAATGAACTGAAATTTGAAAGGAACGCACCCAGTTCTGATATTGAACATTACAACGAAAAGTGAATTGAGATTTGAGATCAGAACTGGGTGCGTTTCTGAATCACGGTTCATAGCAGACTGTATTAATATTTGTGGTAGTAATATTCCTTTATGATTTATTGTCTTTTGTAAATACAATTTGGCATTCGGAATTTATAGAAATTCACACGAAGAAAGAAAGCCACATGCGCGCAAATGGGAGAAAAGCTGTATGAATGTAATCAATGAGGTAAACTTTTCTTTTTCTTTTTCGCACCGTCGAACGTGAAGAAACACTCAATAATTCACAGTGGGGAAAAACATTCTGTGTATATATATATATATATATATATATATATATATAGTCAATGTAATAAAACGTCCTTCACACAGAGTTCTACACTAATCAGCCACAAGAAAATTCATTCTGCATAAAAACCATTCATGACTTGAAAAAAATAATGTGAATGTGTGTGTTTAGGTTAACACGTTTAATGTTTTGGGAATGTAGTTGAGGTATATGAGGGTGTATACGACGACCTTAAAACGGCCCTGCTCTGGTACAGTGTACGTGCACCTCCATCGTACTTTAATACTCGTACGCTTAATCACATCTCCAACATTTAGCACACCTGGTCCATGCACATAGTTATGATCTCCGCCGAACATTGATCTCTGGACAACCGGCAACCCTGTGGTATGACACAACGCTCGCGAACTATCTGGTGTTAATTACTCATCACATTGGATTAACATTGGAGAATGGAGAGTATACATGGGATTAGCTCATGGTATTTGGAGTTAGCTAAAGTAGGAGACCTAATACGATGTGTATGTTGAAAGCTAATGAAGACGAATTTAAAAGAAAACGATTTTACTCGTCAGATATCGAATTATTATTATTCAACAGTTTAACGACATCTTATAGCAACACAGGCTGTTGACGTCTTCAGAATTTGTTACATTTCAGTTCGATTTCGTATTTAGTTTTAATCCTTTAACTTTAGGTTGTCTTTCTTTCTTTAGTCTTTCTATTTTCTTTCTTCCTTTAGTGTTGTTCCATTTCTGCTTGAATGGTTGCTGTGACAGCAATATTCGACATATGGTTGTTCTAGATATTTCATAACATATAAATGATTATTACATTTTATTCCTACATATATAAACATATTGTATAAATGTATATATATATACATTTATACAATATTTATGTCGAGTGGCGATTAAGTCCCTATAAATATGATGGCCTACACATTTCAAGGTTGCTATTGGCATAAAGGAATGACTGTGTGTATAGCGTACAGTGTCTCTCTGTTTATATATATATATATATGTTTATATATATGTTTATAGACAAATATGTCTTTGTACAAGTATTCCTTTAAATTACTCTTTGTCGGTCGATCAGTTGCTTGTTTCATTCATAAAATTTCCCTCAGCTTACATTTTGTATCATTGGCCAAATCCCCAAAACTTTAGATCTCAGTTAATGAACTCTTTCAATCGACCCGGGGAAGCAGAAGACTGTGCAATCCCCTCAAACGCTATAAACGTCGGCGCTCCTGAAACCTCTGAATCAAAGCAGTGTAGTGCGAAAGTGAAGCTCATGTTATTGAAAAGCTAACGAGAATTGTGGAACCTCAAGTGTGGTCGTAAAACGTCAGGGTGAGGCAATATCAATCGGACACTACCGCTACGTTACAGCAGGGAGGCAATACATTAAGCCACGGGACGCAGAAGGTGACTGTGTAGGGCAAGGTGTAATATGAATGGGTTAAAACGGCACCCTGGGTTCATTAAGCGTTTTATTAACGGTTATGGGGCGCCCTATAGCGTTGTGTGCATTGATCCTTAGACGTTGAGATAGAATTCCCGACCAAAAGGGTGCGAAGACCCAGGGAGGTTGCAAGGAATTTCAAAGACAATGAATTGAGTACTGCCTCTGGCAACAAACGGTTTCCTAGAAATTCATTTGGTCATAGGAAGTCAATTCCTTCAATATTACAGCTATATACAATTCGTCTTCATATGTTACTTACCGAGGACTAAGCGAATGTTTGAGTGAGTGACTGACTGACTCACTGACTGACTCATTCACTGACTAGCTAACTGACTGGCTGACTGATTGATTGACTCATTCACTGACTGACTGACTGACTAACTGACTGACTGACTCATTCACTCACTCACTCATTTTGCTAACTTTGCTCACTAGCTGGCTCACTGAATCACTCAACCTTTTTCAAATTAATGCAAGTTCATTAGGTTTACTTTGCAGCTCTAAATGATGTTGCCATGACTAATTAAAGTTTATGAAATCAGTGACGTTATAAAAAAATGTTCAAAGGCGTAGGCCCTATAATGTGCTATAGGCCTATGTGCTATAAAGAAAGACTATATATATATATATATATATATATATATATGTATATATATATATATATAGTGCATATATCGCTCGCACACTTTTGGTCGGAAATTCTACCCTGACCTCTAAAGATCAATCCACACAACAATAACAGGGCGCCCAAGTCCGCTGAATGAACGTCCGTACGTACGTATGCTACGTACGTATTCATGTATGTATGTATGTATGTATGTATGTACGTACGTACGTACGTATGTACGTACGGACGGACGGACATGTGTGAATGGATGGATGGATGGATGGATGGATGGATGGATGGACGTACACCTATGAATGAGACGATGAATGTAGGCCTATTGATGCTCGATTGAAAGAATAACACCTACTGACTACCCTAGTTTGTTGTAATAGGCTTATAACCCGTAGAAGAGATGAAAAATATTTATGACATATCCATATCATAAGTTCCAATAATCTTCTTGTTATATTTGAAGAGTTCATACCCATCAAAGGCCTTTTCTTCCTGGCCTATGCATGAGTAGCCCTATACACCTGCTGCAGCTAATAGGTCTTAATACACGTCACATTAAAATGCAAATGAAAGTCAATTAAAAGATGAATTTATTTAATCTATATAGAATAAATATGACACTCATATGATGGACTAATTGGTCGTAAAAGGAAATAGAGCAACACACAGACAGACAGACAGAAACAGACAGATCAAAGTAGACAGGCACAGACACAGATGGGACAGTAACTATAGGAGCAAATTGTAACATGAGCAGTGGAGGCAGACTCATATACACAGACTTCGGAAAATATGACACACAAATATAAATTTATAGCTTGACCTGTGGACAGAAAAGTTAGAGAGAGAGAGAGACAGACAGACAAACAGACAGAGACAGACAGAGACAGACAGACATTGAGAGAAGGGACGCAGATTGAGACAGAGAGATGGCATAAAATGTATGTCTACGCCTAATTAATATAAACGACAAAACGGTTTTTTTATAATTCCAACGCATCAATTTGATCTAGACTAAATACGATTGTCATTTCACTAGCTCACGCCTCATTTCCTCGCCTCTTCCAAGTCGGACAATGTGCCCTAATAGTCTTCTTCCAGCTCTGTATCAGCCATCAGAGCAGAATTTTATGACCCCTTCAGCGCAACGTATTCCATGTGTTTTACGACAAGTTCCAATAATCTTCGCCCATTCATGAGTGAATGGACTATCGGGCATCTAATAGCTTTATTACAAATGTACCGAATGATAGTGCAAGTAGGTAAGAAGGTCTTACACACTCTTTCTATCTCTCTCTGTCTATCTGTCTGTCTGTCTGTCTCTCTCTCTCTTTGTGTGTCTAATCTCGAAATTACAGTGGCAAAGGAAAGGAAACGCAGGGTAAGGAATAGCGAGACACCTAGACACTCAAACAGAGAGAGAGAGAGAAATACCCACGTTGAAGATGCTTAATTGTTTGCTCTCAGATTTATAGGATTTATAATTCAATACAATATCTAAGAAATGATTTCACACCTATCCTAGGCCCCCAATGCAACAGAAGCAGCAAAGTTTGAATCTTTGCAATCTGTCTGCGATTTTAGATAGAGGCTTATTTTCATTAGGCCTAATTCAAATGTCGAACCGTTTTATTTATGCTTCAATTCAACAAATTTCCACCTTTACTAGGTTAACTTATTTTTATGTAAAAAAATGTACATGCCTATTCACTTAATTTCTGCCATCGGTCTATACTTGCTACAAATGGATCCTTTTTTCTAAGAAGATTTTTTTATTTATTCGTGTAACTTTTTTCATTATTCTCAAGCACCGATTTAACCAATATCAATTCAAGCTTCACAACGTCTGTGTGATGATGTAAAAATAAAAAGCTACTAGAGACAGTGGTAACTCAGCCAAGCGGTCAGTAATGACTCTAGAAGCAGTGACAGCGTATCTAAACGAGGTATAATTATGTTTCTAGTTGCGAAGGTCGTCGATTTCAAGGACATACTCAAAATGCGATCTATAGGTCGATTTCAGACAAGAGATCCGGCAGGGGCGGATCCAGACCATCTAGTAAGGGGGGGGGCGATTTTTAGGTTTTAGTGGCAACCGCAGGCAAGCCCACAAATCGTAAAACTTGTTTACTTTTTTTTCTTTGAGTATCATTCTTCTACTGTCTTAATCTATGTAATGTAACTATAAAATGACGTCATATATTGGTATCCCAATAGTCCGATTTAAAATACGAAGTCGGGATATCGTAAACTAGATTTTGTGTTATAAATTGTTAAAATAATCAACAAATCAAGGTTTTATGTACGTTACTAGTCTAACAACTAAACTCTCTAGTCTTCATCAAATGATTGTATTTCAAATTTCAATAATTATAAATTACTTCAAAATATAATTTACAACAGTGTATATCTACATTAAAATTTGAACATTTTTGTTGACATTGCATACTTTCTTTATAAAGGGCTGCAAAAGGGAAGTAAAAATCGCTAAAGAAATTTCTTTCCAAATAATATAAGGGGGGCGATCGCCCCCATCGCCCCCCCTATGGATCCGCCACTGAGATCCGGTATTCACCCGAGTCCCAGAGGTGAAAATCCCGCGCGCTCGCCGCTCGGCCACCCGTTACCCTTGACAGGCACAGTAGAGTGATGGCGCTGAAAGAGCAGCGAGGGGTACATCCGACAAGTAGTCGCGCTGGAGGAACCCGAGGCAATTAACCGTACCGCCCCTGTAGTAAAATCTCAGCTTTGTGCTGAGGACAACCCCTAATGCGGCGAAGTCCTTCTTCCATTGGTCAGTCACGCTTGACCAGTGTGATCAGTCCGTGATGATCTTTTCACTTACAGGTTATTTAACTGGAAATGAAGTTTGAAAATAATGTTAGATGCGTTCGAAGTCACCATGGAAAGACAACTGCTAAGCTATTTTGCTCCTGAAAACGTTAAGGTTCCAAGAGGGTACCTGGAAGAGTACAATGCCAGATTTATGCCGACGATGCTCGCACGGAATGATCTCGCTTATAGCAATCGATTTGGTCTCGATTGGATCCAGGCTCTTCAGTCTTTCCACTCGCTTCAGTCTTTCCAAGTGGACACCGTATTCAACAGCGGATGGAGCTTCGACCCAGCAGCAGCAGCAGCACGGCAGTTTGGATCACCTGGAATGATATACGGGGCTGCCGTACACCACCAGCAGATGATTCCATTGAACAGGGAGATGCTTTCAGCGAAGATGGAAAACAGGAATCCACATAAAAGAACTACAGGTAAGATAGCTTCATTTCCAAACTAATAGGCCTACATGAGTAAGTTGTGATTAATTTTACTCCAAAGGTAACAACGACCCTCGTGATTAAAAAAAAATAGACCAAATTAGCCATAAATATGTCTATTGCTATTATAAACAGGACCTGCATACTTACCGCTATTGCCAATATTTATAATATAATTAGGCTACATACTATTGCCAGTCTACTATAAAACTGTGACCACCTAGGCCTAAACCTTCTAATTTTTAAGAGCTATGTATATAGAGGCCCTGTATAACTATGACGTTATGCAGTCCTGATTAATTGCTGTGTACACATGTCCCTGATAATTTCTCATGCCTGAGACTGATTGCAGATTTAGACTTAGATTTGCGCTTATGGAAATCGCAAGTTTCTGATCGAAACAAGATGAGCGAAGTTCATTGCGGGCTAGGTATGAACCCCCTCCCCCGATTGCCGAGCCTTTTGGGCCTTGGCATTTTCCCCTCTGCCTCTACTAGGTGGGTCTGTCAATAAAATTAATGACATTTCAATTTGTGCTGGTACCATATTTTAGACATTTTCATGACTGATCAACAATGCCAAATTTTCACTTGTTTTAACAGAATTAGAAACCAACAGAATTGATGAGGACGAAGTTGACGGGTCAATCACCATAGGGAGAAAAGGTCGCACAGCTTTCGACAAATGGCAGCAGCGTGAACTTGAAGCAGCGTTTCTGTCTGGACACTATCCGGATCACACGAGACGACATGAGCTCTCCGTTCAACTAAGAATTGACGAACCCAGGTTACAGGTAGGTCTACGCGAACAAAATACCACTCACAACAATAGTCTTTATTAAACAATACGCTGCAGTAGCAAAACAACATGCAGGATTCAGTTGTCGATATATTAGAGAGTTACAGTCAAATGTACATACCTATGCTTCAAATAGTAACCCTATATCTAGAAATATATATTTTAATTTTTAATTTTTTATGCATTTAAAAAATATAATATATATATATATATATATATGGTTAAGGTAAAGATTAAATGTTAAAAAAATGTATGATGCACACAAAAAAACTAACAACTCGTCAGGTGCTTTAGTTCCTCGTGGGTATATTTCATTATCTGTTACATTTCCTGCTATATAGGCCTATAAGAACAACAGCTAAGGGGGGGATCCTCAAACCCTACCCCATCGACTGCACTAACTGACTGCGGTGTGTCAGTTTGTGACTGTTTGTCTATTAAACGAAGATATAATGAAGCATTGACGATACCATTTGTGTTGGGCTACATGCATCACTATGAAATTTCTAGAAGTCTATGCGTACTTATTTAAACATTAATTTGATTATTTGTGCCTCTGAATCGTTCCTTCGAATCGCTGCGACTGATTTACGAATTACGACATTTAATTCTTCATTAGGCCTATAGTTATCAAAAACAAGCCTATTATTAGTTAACTGCAGGTCGATTAGTCAGTCACCATTGGTAGTAGTTAGATTGCAATGGTTAATATAATTATATTGGACGATTAGGCCTATTCGTGTAAATGAGTGTGTGATTGGCTTATAGCCTATTAGGGCCTATAAATGCACAGTAGGCCTACCCGTGATTTAGCTTATGCCTTGCGCTCAGTTATAGAGTAGGAATATGGAAATTGGAGCTAACGATTAGGATTTGGTACTTTCCAATAGGTGTGGTTCCAAAATCGTCGAGCCAGATGGAGGAGAACGGAGAACACCCGCAAAGGTCCAGGGAGACCTTCACTTCGAAACCCACCTTCCACTTGCAGCGGCGTTCCCATCACCCGTCAAGAACTAGAAATTCGAAGACTCACGCGCACCGAGAATCGAAAACGCAAGTATACGGTAGCGTCGCCACCTGTCGTTGACGCACAACCGGATTCTCTGGAAATACATGTTAATCACGAGACTGAACGTAAAATCGAGAAACCGGAAGTTAGCCAGGAACTCCGCGCTTTGGAATGGAAAGCGGAAGTGAAAACCGAGCTATGTGACAGTGAACGCTGGGCCATCAACGACGATGAAAAAGCCGATAATTCTTCTGAGAATTTAATCGACTTCCGGCGATGTAGTACACCGACTGACCCCACCAGCCATGACACATATGCCGCTCTCAGTCTCTTTTCCGATTCACGATCACCAGACGATCGAGACAAGGCGCTGCATAAACGACAATCCGAACAATTTTATCCGATCACAACGTCAAACAATCTGACGAGCAGACCACCCGCCAACAGAGGGAGGCACGAGAAACTCACATTCAGCATTGACAGTATCTTGGCACGATGACGTTTTTTTTATTGAATTGAATGCGATGTAAGAAATCTAAAATCGATTCTATGAGCCTAAAATTAATGAATTAGAAGAATGGAGACGATAATTAGCTGTTGTAGTCTTTACCTTTCAGTGGCCCATTTGCTGCGTATTGCGTCGGCCCTGCTCGTAGTAAACGAATTGATCGTGTGAGCGTTTATCACCATTTAAAGTCCCCTTGAACGGTTCATGTCGGTTCATGCTAACGCGAGATTTAAATCTCAAATAATTCACGAGATCTCTGTACCGTGATATTCTCTCAGTCCGAACATCAAATTTACCCAGCTGGACTAGGCTACTGGTAATGGTATAAACTCAGAGTACACACACACACACACACATACACACACACACACACATATATATATATATATATATATATATATTCGGGGATAGGCTGTAAACCATTATTTTCTAGGCCTATCCTAGCATTCGTGTAAAATCATCCCCAAGGGGATAAAAATTCACAGGCATAAGGTACGTGTTTTTGAAAAATCTATGTTGTAGGCCTAATCAAAATTCAAAGTGCATCAACACCGTATTCTCAACTCGAAAGGGTATCGCGCGCTAGATCAAATTCCGGAGAGTGAAGCTGCAGGGAATGTTGGTAGTCGTGTGGTGGCGCAGGAGTAGAATCAGGATAGGATGGCCTGCAGATCTATGAGGAGCAGAGATGTGTAACAAGCGGGGGGACAGTGGGGCACCTCCCCCCGTTTCAAAACTGGAGGGGCAAAGCCCCCCCCCCAGTTTTAGTGCTCAGTGCCCCCCATGTGCCCCCAAACCGGTTCTTTTTTATGTTTATCCAATGACTTTTAAGATTACCTTTGTTAAAATAATTTGTGCAACCCCATTTTTCAAATTTCTGGGGAGGCAAAATTCAAAAAGTGGGGGTCAAAAAAATTGTTTGGCGCGTCGCGCAATATTTTACAAATTATACCCCTCCCCACTTTTAAAAACCTTGTTACACCTCTGATGAGGAGTTCGTTTTCTTTTTGTTGCCCTCCCCCTTCCGTAGGGTATTCTTTTACTAGACAGGCATAGAGCTATAGGCCAACGGCTGGCTGAAGATTCCCTTCTCTTCCACATTGATCAGAATCGAGTCACACTTCTCCTATCACTTGGCCGGGGGGAGTATGGCGCGTATACCCTTTAGCAGCGATGCTGCTGTCGAGGGAATGCTTGTCACACCTAAATTCGCACTTACAGAGAACGTGGAGATTATGCTATAGGCCTATGCCTAACCAATGTCAATACCTGGGCCAGAGATTGTGATTTAATACACATGTATGACCGCCGAATTCTCCGCAATGTAAGATAAACTATCTTTACATTTGGGTTGTGTACATCTGCAAAAATTATTATTAACGCCCGCCAAAGCCAGGCCAAAGACACCATTTTAGTCACCAAATCAAGTTCTCAATAGACAAGCTGCTCTGTTCGTTCCGGTACCAGATCAACATCCGGAAAGGTCAAGCCGAGGAGACATCACGTGCAGTGATGGTTGTCGTATGACTCGTGTGGAGACGCATGAGTAGAATTAGGATAGGATAGCTTGAACAGTGATGGCTCCATGCTTTTTGGTAACCAGGGCATATATCGAGGGCAGTAGTTTTTTGTAATCGGTACAAGGCGATTCATGGCTGTAGGCTTATGTAACATTAGAAACAGTAATTCGCGACTTTAAAATTTTGGTGACCACAGATCTATAGCCCACACGTGTAAGCTCGCTAAATCGCCGAACTCTTTGCCCACAGTGTCATAAGCTCGCTATGAATATAGCTTAAAAAATAGAGTCCAGAGCCAAGTATATATACTTTATTGCCAATGCTCAAATAAGTCGTGTAATATATGCAGACAAGTGACAGCAGTTAGCTTAGTTAAGCTTACATGTAGGACATAGAGTGTTGGCTATAATTTTTTATTAGCTTTATTATGGTTGTAGGACTAAATTTTTCACGCTCGTAAGTTGACAAATTCGCAGCCAGTAAGGTTTTCCACTTCCTTTTCGTCCCTCCATGCATCCTCCCAAACATCACGTGCTTCACCAGTTGTTGTGACCGAAGAGGTCGATCAGTTTTCCCTTTATTATCCGGACGTTTTGCGATGTTCGTCGTGATATGTATACATATAGGCCTATGTACAGTTAAAAATTTGTCATAAACTTTGTGAAAATCCAATGAACGGACTCCGGCAAGATGCATAGACAAAAACTGCTAGACCAGACAATTTTTCGTTGAACATTGTTGTTCTCAGTTGTGTCTTCAATAGTTTAAGACATTAGACAACTGAATGTGCGCTTTGATTGAGCAGATGTAACTGGAATGATGCCGATAAAGAGAGCGCAATTAAATTAAAGAGTGGTAGTTTAATTATGGTGCGACGTGGAGATAGCGAATTGTTTAGGAAGAATTATATCGACGAAGGGCAGTACATGCAAAAAGAGCTAGCTTGTGTGCAGTTTGCCGCGTGTAACAAGAGTATTGAGTCTGGCGACTAGTGGCAAATGGCGCGGCCAGAGCAGTGACCATGGCGGGCAGAGGAATTTTTTACCAGGGCATTCAATTGCCCTGGCATGCCCTGGTGTAGCGCCGCCACTGAGCTTGAAGAGTGCGATTTTCCATTGCCAGTGGAACACTGCAAATGCCAGTGCTAACGGCGGAGAGGTCACAAATTTTGAGGCGAGATGGGTGGAAGACTAGCGAATTGGCAGAAATTTTTTGGGAGTTTGTCCAAAAGAGCTGGTGCGGCATAGAGGATGAGACTGGAAGCCGAGATAAAGAAAGATATAATGCCTGTTGCAGAATTTAAATTGTCAAATTTGAACTGGGGGGTGAAAATTTTCAGATGTCCATATCTCGAAGCACTCAAAATTAATGTCCCGACCAAAATTTTTACGAGCCTATAATCGGTAAATTCACCCAGAGGTGTCGCTACCCTTCCAGTTTGTCACAGACAATGTGATGAATTTCCTTTCCCCTACAAGTATATTCCTTGTTATATTCCAAAGGTTTGAGAACATCCTCTGGTTGCAAGTGTTCTATTATTCGACATTTAAATAGTCTAATTCTACTCTGTGGAGTTTGAAGATTTTTTGCGATTAACGGTTATGATTTATACATTTGCGTGATTATAAATTTAAAATATTTATAAAAGTTGCGTCGCGGTATTTCACTGATCGTTTGGTGTTTCTTAGTTAGCGTGAGTGTCATTTCCGGCTTTTTTTATAACCTGGCGAGGGCTGTTTTTATTCAGTCAAATTACGAACAGATAAGCGTTATATGCACGGTGCCTGCTAGGTCTAAATCCATTATATTCTTGGCAACAGATGCTGTGTTGCTGGAATATTTTCTGTCCTGGTGAATCACAGGAAAAGCATGTGGACATTTTCAATTGTTCATTGTAGTGTATTGTGCAGTTCCTAGGGCTCATAAAATAGCTTGTGTAAATTATATATATATATATATATATATATATATATGTACGTATATATATATACACATATATATATACACACACATATATATGTATATAAATAAAATAGAATGCATTATGCCTGATATATAGTGAGATATTGATCACCGATTATTGAAAAATGTAGAAATAGAGTGAATATGAAGACAACTTTGACATTTTTTTTCTGCTGAAATTATAAGACACACAATAAAATTAATTATATTTTTGTAATCTATGCAAGAAACTGTACAGATACAAATAATTTCATCTGATTTGGTCAGAAATCTTTGAGCATAATTTCAAATACTTTTCAAGATATTGTGTTTTCCGTGACCCCCACCCTTCGAGGACGTTTTGCGAAACTTCGCGAGGTCCAATCTCCAGAATGGTTCTACCAAATCGGATGAAATTGTTTTTATTCCCAATTGATATGAGTCAAATGGAGTAAAATTTGATTTTAGAGTGCAGCTTGAAGATTAACACGTGCAGTCAGGTGCTTCACAGTCCCCCAATACCTCTAGAGGGACTTTTTCTATGTGACATTGCAAGGAAATGCCATTTTGCATCATAGTCAAAGTCATCTTTATGGTGGGCAAGATTAACTAAGTTCTTATAGTTCTTGTGCTGACCAGCACATCCATCAGAAAAGTAAATTACTGCCTTATTCTTTCTATAAATGATCCAAACCATTTCTTTTGAATTACAAAAGCTTCAGTTGAGAAGCATGTCAAGGACTTCAAGTTGAATGGGCGTTACAGTGCAGCCAAGACAATCTCAGGAATCCATAGCCATCGTTTGTTTGTCCCATTGTCAAAGAGTCAGATAATGATGCTAAGAATATCCTTGGACTCATTTGTTAGTGTTGTACACATTACTGACATTGAGTATGTAATGAGCCAAAAGATGGGGCAGAAGGAACAGAACAACCAAGGGCTTCCAGATAGGGAATCCAAAGGCAAATGCCTCAAATTTCAGGTGAAGAGGGGACATTTTTTTGCATCCTGAGCGGGGATATCTTGCCTTCGTGGCACTTGGGACCAGGGATTTTATTTTCCTCCATCAATCAGAGGGGATTGATGCCTCTGAAGCAAGCAACTGAGTGCAGGCTGGATGCCACTACCTGTCATTCTGGGCTGTATATAGCAGCAATGTATGGCCACAGTTGGGTTGATCACAGACCGGTCAGGTGAAGGAGATGATACGCTTGTCAAATTCAAGACAAGTACGCAAATTAAGGCAATCTGTCGTCTGACTTGGCCTGTGAGTAGGTTTCTTGAAGGGGCGCTATATAAATTTTCGAAATGTGTGAATGAGGACATGACGACACATTCTGGATTCCATTGCAACAAGTCCTTTGTTTAGTGCCAGCACTTCAAACACATCAGTAACATCGCACATCAGTACTAGTTGGACAATTCAGTATGGGAGACTTTAATAAATAAAATTTTATCCTATGCACAGAAAACTTTCTAAATAGACAAGCTTCTTGATATTTGCACATTGTTAGCACATCAACATAGTATGTAGTTTGATAGACCACCAAAGAACACTAAATTTAATTGATTAACTCTCTTTAGTTATGATAAAAAAATGTTTCTCTTTACAGTAGCTTTAATAAGATTAACCTAGTTTTCTTTCATTTATATTAAAAACATCACATTGGTTTCACAGTTTTGATATATTAGGGTAACATGTCTGTCAAATACCACTCTTGATTGTGACTTGCGATATCAAAAAATGACCATTTTTGGCACGCTGTAAACTCCTTAAAACAAAAAACACCATTGAGATTTTTTGAACACATATCAAGTGATCTCTGCTCTATCAGAAAATGTAATAAAAAAGATATATTTTAGTGGGCCTTTTTGGGAATATTTTTTCTCTTTCACACCCCACGTCAGGTTTGGTCAACTCTGACAGCAAATATCAACCAGGTGTGAACCACTGATCAAGCTAAAACTTTTAAAAGTAATTGCCAGCCACATAGACATTATACAAATGAAATATGAATGCATTATGCCTGGTATATAGCGAGATATTGATCACTGATTATTGAAAAATGTAAAATTAAAGTGAATATGAAGGCAACTGTGACATTTTTTTCAGCTGAAATTATAAGACAAACAATAAAAATAATTATATTTTTGTAATCTATGCAAGAAACTGTACAGATAAAAATAATTTCATCTGATTTGGTCCAATCATTCTGGAGATATCAAATCTCAAAAAGTGGACCTCGCGAGGTTTCGCGAAACGTCTTTGGAGGGTGGGGTCACAGAAAACACAATATCTTGAAAAGAATTTGAAATTATGCACAAAGATTTTAGATTTCTCCGTCCAATATATCTATCAACATGTGGTAAAAATTTCAGCCAATTCAGAGATGGTCAGGTGGGAGGCATTGGTTGAGTTGAGCTGGAATGACCCCCCGCCTGAGACTGGTAACCATATAAACAATATCGCCGCCCCAGACTTGGTTAGAGTAGAGCACTGCAACCTTCCACAGTAGATGTCCTGAAAATAAGCATGTAATGAGTCACATATGCTTAATTTGTGAAGGTGACATGCAGATAGGAATATTTGTAAAAACCTGTTGACCTAAAAATTTATAGTGTGTGTATGCATTTGTACATGTTTCTGGCCACTTTACATGGCTTTTCTGAATTATTAAATTTCAAAGACCTGTAATGCTCAAGGCATCAAGCTACCTAGAAGAAAATGTGAGAAAACAGTTTGCCTGATGTCATCTCTCTGGAATTTATGTACCGTAATTGGCTAATCTTATTGCTATGCCAGTTAGAGACAACTTTCCATGTTCTCTGCCATTGTTGGGAAATTAATGTAAAGTGTACATGAATTGTTTTATATTATGTCGTATATATTTAAGACAAGTTTCTGTGCTTTTTGGGCTATATGATCACATGTTCAATATATCAGTTGGTCTGTTATGTCTATTGTAGATCTATTGAGCAGATTCTCTGTAATAAATACCATAATTATGTGCACAAGAACTTTTATTTTATTGCATTATTATTTTTTTTAAATATCCATTATATATTTTAGTTAGAAAGAATGGAGAACCTGAGCGATCAAGAAATTATAGAGGTAATGGAAATCCCATCTCATCTGTGTCTGATTTATCTCTGTGTTTGAAGATACATTTGATATATGTTTGGTGATTTGAGACCAATGCATTTGACCTAGCAGACACAGAGATGCATAACTGCATATATGATGATTTACAAATACCACTAATGAGTAGGAGAGTTAAAGACAGCAACCCATTTATTAGCCAGAGTCACCCATATTTATATACCCATGTATATGTTTTTATGTATGTACTGATATGTATCAAGTTTATATTAATATGGAACCAATTAAAGTCCTTCTTTGAAGCACTGCACATGTGGCTTTTTCAAAATCTAAACTAGTATGGTATTAACTCTTATATCCCATTCTTGTTAATGCAAAGTAATTTTATGTAATTAACTTGACTTCTTGTATTGGTAAAGATACTTTGCAAGAACTGCAGTGTAGCTCTCAATATTGACTTTTCAGCAGTATATCTCTTTTATGCATCGCCTGGTTTAAACAATATAATGTTGTGAGGCATGTGTGTTGATGAGTTCACACAATGCTCTGGTGCTGCCAGATAGTCTATGTTGTATATTTGCAATTTACAGCACTATTATATCAATTGGATTATGGTGTTGTCTAGTATTGTATTATATTCGTTTGAATTGTATTCTGTCCTATTTAATTAAAGATTCCGGAGGATGAAAGTTCAATCTCACTCGATGGAGATGCCTTCAAGGATGGAGAGGATGGTGCTGCAAACGTGGAGGCAAGCACAGAGGCCAATGTGGAGGATCAGAAGGAGACAGTGACAGAAAAGGAGGAGAAATCAGAAAGGAAGGAAGAGTCAGACAAGAAGGAAGAAAGAAAGGATATATCCGTACCTGAGGATTTTGATGATACTGAGTTGGATTCAGATGCAGAGGATACAGGTTGATACTGTAGCATTATCATCATCATTATACATGCATTTTTGAGATAATGCTTAACTTCAATGATGAGCATGTACTAACAGTTATAACTCCTTAATTTATGCATGTATTTTCAAAATATGTTTCCATTATATTTTGTCTGGCTATCTCTGAACATTTTGTCCTCACAATACATGTGTCACTGAAAATGTTTTATACAGAGGCTTGAACATAGAGAAATAAAGAAAAATTGGGGATATTTAGTATTGCATAACTGTTGTTGTCATCACAAGTTTTTCCTGTAACTCTGAATGAGTGTAAAAATAGAGGAAATTAAATGCTAAAGATTGATGATTATGTTTGTCTGTTGGCCCAGAACTGATTGAGTTTTCATTTAAGTAAAAAAATTAACACTTTAATTACTGGCACATATTAAAATGTATTGGAAATAAATCTGGCTGGTTGTTAAATGGTTGAGGGGCGCTTTGAGGTGTAATCGCTCATCATCATTTATTCCTGAAGTTGCTCTTTGCATATTTTCATTTATGTTATGTTATTGACTTCAATCACTGATCTGGTTTTGTATAAATCAACATTTGACAGATTTTTTTTGTTCATTGCTGAAGGTGAAGGAGCTGAGGATAGAGAGCAGGAACTAATGAACATGCCTTCTCTTCAGTCTGTCATGTCAGGTCTGTTATTATATATATATATATATTTTAATTTATTTATTAATCCACCAAATGTATCTGTTTTTTTTAATGTCTCACACAGTAGGACATATTTTTTTAATCCGTTATGCAGTGTAGTTTTTTGCATGTTTCATATAAATATGCACAATTCTCGTCTGAATGTGCAATTTATTTAACTCATTTTCAATGGAAAATGCGGTTTAGTTTTTACATCTTTTTGAGCCAAATATGCCAAAGACCTCACTGAAGGAGGAATTTGGGTTAAATTCATGGTCTTATGAATAGAGGTTCCTCTTACCGCTGTCAAATTGCTTACCATCCATTGACTGCCTCTGTCTTAAGAATTGATCCTCTGGATACTGATCTGATCATGGCTTGGTTAGTCTACACAAGGTGTATCGAAATAGCGTCTTTCTCCCTTCAATTGGTCTTAAGTGCTTCAGCGAGGCTTATGACATGACTCCCTCACTTTGTTGGCTGTATGGATCTGTTTCTAAGTATAATCGGGTTATTTAACACTAATGATGAGAGTTTACTAAAAGCAATGGGAAACCAATGCTACTTAGTGTTAATCAATGATGTGAAATAATTGTTTTTTTTAAATTGGTTGCATTTTTTTGTCTTGCAGATCTCGGTCACTTGAAACAGGGCCGAAGGGTGATGGTCCACCCATTGAGGGTCCCAGAATTGGCACACCCCAACGTCCTGGAGACAATTCAGCAGGCAAGTTGCGAGGAGATCAAGCTCCACTTTGTCCGGCCGCTAAATAACCCAGAAGACTGGAGCGGGTCAGTTTGAATCTGCATCTGTTGCTTTGATGGAGTTCATTGATTGACCTTTGATGTACTTAGTAATTAGCAAACTGATTGACTTGGTGACTTCCTGACTGACTGATATACTAAATATCACCAGTTTTTGGTAGAGGTCAGATATTGTAAACACATTCTAAAGTAGCCATCGAAATGCCCTCATAATATTTGCTGTGTTTAAATTAAGGAATTTCTCTAATCAAACTACACAACAATTGGAAATGGAACACACCCACTTAGCCATTTTCCATCTCTTGCATTACATTTGTCTCTGTAGGTTTGATTTTAACTATCACCCTTAGAGCCTACAAAATTTTCCGAGACTCATCCATGCAAATGGCAATGCTTAAAAAATGACAATCTCATACATATTTGTGCTAGCAAAATGTTGCAGGGTCATTCTATGTCAAATCAACCAATATTCCACCAAACCTCAGAGTACGTCACCTTGTAGACCAGCATATGGCAAGAAGCCAAAGGGGACATATATGGGCATGAATTGAACTGGCATAGAATGGCATCATACAAATACAATGTCGGGCTTTATAGCGACTAACTTGATAGAATATGCAACCTTTTGACTAAATGTAAGTTGGCAAAACATCAAGAAGACAAATATCGACTAAATATCGACTGAGGATATTTGTGCTATGTGAATTTTTGCTTCCAATGATCACATGTGCATTGGTAAATTTGGGATCCAAGACTGATGATGTTATACGTCCAATTTCATGTGCTATTGCCGCATGTTATAGGGAGGGTCTGATGTTTATATGTACATGCATCAGACCTACTACTATGTGTACATTATAGCTTCATCTTGTTTCAGGTTCCTTCTGATGCACTTTTGTTCAACAAGAGCCGCTAAGGAAGCCGTTGAAAGCCTAAAGGCTGTTCGAGACGACCTCACAATCAAGTCAGAAGAGGGTGCTGCATATGCAAGTATGTGTCATCAATTATTCACTACTAACTGGTGCTTTAGTACTTTTTGTCGGGTACTCATGTACTCTGCTCAGACTTATGTTTGCTCTTGTACGTACTAACATTATATCTGTTCAACACATTTTACATCAACTCGGTTATGTAATATTATGTAATCGTGAGCTAGAGCTGTGTTTAGACTTTCCTTCTTATTCTTGCATGCACATTATTAAATGCAAATACTGCCACCATATAAATGCAGCCGTTTGGATTGATCTATGAGCTCTATTGATTTTGCATGTGTCTGTTATTCTTGTTAACAGGGTGTTGATGCTCAATCAATAATTATAAAATTAAATTAAATCTTCATTATATTTTATGTTACTGAAGGTGGCAGATTTATGGGCACGTTTAGGTTTGTCTTCACCATTGGGATTGGAGTTGTCATGTAGTAATTTGTGGTCTTAATTTACAATTTGAATTTATTATCTAGGGTTCTGTTGTTTGAAATTTTCTGATTTCTTTGCAGATCGTACAATGGAGCAGTGGATTCGTGATGAAAAAGGACAAAGTAAATATGGAATTTGTCCTTGAGGGATCGTGAATTAATGAGCTTAGAATAAGACAGAGACAAAAATGCATGCATACATAGATAATTATAAGCATAAGGAATTGCATAAAGAGTCCTTCATTCATACAAATGTACCAGTACATGCATACATCCTTGCATATGTTCATGTATAAATTCATACAGGGACAAACTGAAACTGTGCTCGGAAACTCGGCTCTGTCGCGTTTCGTAGTTCTCGGCATTACTCGGACTCTGGCCAAATAATGGGTCTGAGCATTAATAAAATCAGCTTTCCGATTTTCTGTTTTGAAAACATTGCAAAATTACACACTGCAAAAACAAATAAATTCATGTATTTATTTAAAGTTTGTTTTCTTCCAATATGTTCGACAGTTGTTTAACATGCCCCAACGCTCCTGCTGTTTATTTATAAACGTCAATAGGTAACCGAAGTCAAACAAGTTTGCAAATTGCCAAACTAAAAATCAAAAGAACGAGACTTTTTTAAAGTATTCAAGACTCGGACTCTGTACAACTCACTCGCAAAACTCGGTACTTGGCAGGAAAAACACTTTTTTCATCCCTACTTTCATACGGATGTATGTGCACTTATACGTCCATGGATATATTCGTGTAAAATGTATAAATAGGTTTACTTTCTTACAGATAGACTTGCTATCATGTAGATGTACACGAGTATGTACAATTGTACATCGATGCATACATGTATGTTTATGTAAATATGTATCAAGACTTATTATAGCACCTTCAAGTAAATTACGAAAGCAATGTGAAATTACGGATATGATGCATGTATACAATACAACTGTTATTTACTATTGCTCTTCTTACAATTAGTTATGAAGCATGCACATGCCTTGATGGCACAATTGCCATCATATTGCAATTTTGTGCAAAGGACTTGCTCAAGATCCACACGCAGTACCTCCTCTGAGAAGGATCTAACCCATACTATCCGCATTACAGGCCGACTGCTGTAATTAATCGGCCACCATAGTAAACATTTATAATTTTATGCAGCACCTTTATATAACCTATGTGGAGGTGCATCATGCATGATAACACATGACATACACAGCACTGCTCCTTTATCCAGACTTGGGACTGTCACTGGCAGAGTACGACCAGTGGTGGAGTTCTGTTTAATTCAAATATTAGCTGCATCAAATAGCTGCATTTTCACCAGTTATTTATAAAACTGCATGAAATAAATATGTTAATGACTTCATGTTAATGTATATTAAATGTTTTCTTTAGAACGTTGGACTGACACTCTTCTTTGGATAAAGAACATATCGGAGAACGTGACAGAGGAACAGTTGAAGGACGTTTTCTGCGATGCCGAGGACATTGTGATGCATGTGGATAGGGACAAGGACAAGAAGAAGGACGACCAACCGAAAACCAAGTAAGGCAGTTAAGCCAAGCATTGGGTGTCAAAATCCCATTGCTCTTTCACGTCTGACCTGTTGCAAACACTGCTATGCAACAAGTACAACACTGACTGTACGTGGTCAGTGGAAATATCTTAAGACAACAGAAAGGACTGGCCACCTGCGTCCTATGACTATAAATGTGAATTTGCTAACACTTCATATCCCTGGCTGTCCATTGAGGCCTGGTGGTGCGAATGCTGTTCTTTAACACATCGTGAGATCTCACTACAGTTTCATATTAGTGACTATCTAATTGATACCTTTTAGTTTCTATCATCTACTAAAAAATGTTATCAGTTAAAGTAGATTTGATGAGATTAGAAAATGCAGTTCTGTTTTCATATCTTGCATATAATGTGAATCTTGGTATTTCATTTGAATCCAGTTCAGCCATGTTAATCCAAGGTTATCATGTAAACCACTTGCTCTATGGAAATGTGTGCAACACCATTTGTGACCCATCTGCATAAAACCAGTCGTAAGTTAAGACCAGCTGGTTTTGTGCAGATAGGTCACATTTTTTACTTTTAGCTCCTGTTGATGTTTAACTGATTGTTGATGTTTTTGTTGAATCAGGGAGGCGTACATCGTCTACCGGACAAAGGATGCAGCCTATGCAGCAGCCAAAGAATATTCGACAAAGACAATCGAATTGGATGGAGAGATCCTAACGATTTACAAGTACCACGTTCCACAAGACCAAACACCCAGAGGTATCACTTAATCCACATAAGTCTAACCCAATCCATTACAGATCCATCTTCATGAGCACAATTCTACTTATATGCATGTAATGTACATTTAAAATATTTTGGTCTAATACGATCTAGTCTAGCTCAGTTTTAAATCTTAAATCAAATACCTAAAGTCTTCCAATTACAGTCTAATAATGACCTTGTAATTTTATATGTGTAAGTTATTGCATATTTAACTACCGATTCGAGTCGGGAATGAGTCACTTTTGAGTTACACCTCTATGCTATAATTTGTACAAAATGCAGCTGGCTGAAACAGTTATGACTGTACATAGTAAGAAATTATTTAACGACAAGGTGATGAGGTATGGTAAAGTTACGTTAATTGCGTACACATTTGTTTATTACCTTTGTGGATGCATGAAATTTTGCCATGGTCTGAATATGAGTCGTATCTCAAATTAACGTTTTTAGATTGTCCAAAATTTTGGGACTTGTTCTTGAGTATAAATGGTAATGTAGTCTATTTTAATCTAAAATGACCCAATCTATCGTAATCTTTAAAATTTATTTTACCTATTGATTTGTTTTGAAGGTCTTCTCAAACTAAAGGAGCGACGTCTCGTCCTCAAATACATGAAACTATTAACGGATCGTATAGAGAGCGGAAATGAAGAAGGATCGGAAACCAAAGTTCCTGACTGGTGTCCAAAGGTATCAATTGTGATTGAACATTTGAACTGACATATCCATATAACTTTCTATATGCTGTTAATAATACTCAGCTCTGCGGCCTAGCGCTCCAGCATAGAAATACAAGACAATATTCGTTCAACTCAATTATATCCAGCTGAATTTTTTAGTTGAAGTGCAGGCTGAGTACACTTGCTTTGTTGGATGATGCATGATTTACGGTAACGACTTATATCGGGTCAATGCATTTTCTCATTTTCCCTGGCCAAAATGTAGCTTTTTGTAAGTTACTATAAAAGATGTATAATGCATAGATATGCAAATACACGTGCATACGTACAGATGGTCACTACACTCTACAACATGACTTCTAGTCCCACTTTTGTATATGACGAGCTAAACATGGTTAGAGTACCGTGTTTTTCGGACTACAAGCCACATTAATTGAATATGAAGTGTATTGATTATACAAAAACTATTCTGTTTTGATGTCATTGCATCTTATACTTGTAAAAGAGTGACTATTGAGATTGCCATCCTGGCATTGCCACATAAATGTGTCTTTGGTTGAGTACATGCATGTTGTTTCTTATATTTTGTTTTATTTGAATAAGAAGCTGCAAATATCAAGTTATAGGTGTTTAGGCTAAGTTTTAGATTTAAAAAAAATGAAATCTTCTCACACTTCAACCACTTCATAATAAATTGCTATACAAATACTGTGTTACTCTCATGAACATCAGCTTTACATTACGGTACCATACGTTACAGCGCCTGGAGATTTGCAAGAATCTAATCGAGAGAGATGATCGGGCGAGGAAACAGTTGGGTCTGGACACGCCAGATGTCGTTGAGATGCGAGCAATGACCGGGGTGAAGGTGATTACTGGTTCTGACCGCAAGGAGACCCTCATGCAACTCGGGGTCCTCGACAGACCACGACGGTCCTATCAAAGAGACAGCCGTGACTTCAACCGTGACTCACGGGACAGAAAGCGAACGTATGGCTTGAATGAGTTAATATCTCAACTTTTGTTTACCTCTTAGCTGAAATTAAATTGATTCTGTATACAATTGACCTGGGTCTATTAACCAAACTTTATCATAATAGCCAGCTGTAGCCTCAATTACAACTGAAATTATGGAAAGTTAAGGTAAATGCTTAATGTAACTAAATATATATATAGCATAAAATTAACCCTGACTTCTGAACTTTAACTAAGGTTATTTGTAAACCGCTTCTTCTTTGTGAGACATAAAGCAAAGGTATAGAATCACCTTTGTTGGTACGTTAATTACCTTAGTAGCTGAAAGTAAATGTAGCATTAACTCTGTCACCTGAGCTCAAATTAATCAAAAGATGATGCAGGAGTTTTGCAGTTAGTCAGAAAATGTTACAAATGATGACATTGGACGTACAAAACTGGCTAGTAAGACAGATAGCGAAAATAATACTTAGGTGTAGGTTGTTTGAATATGTTTCCTCCATTTTGAGTGCTCTGCTCATTGATCTAAGCTGATCTAATCTCATGCAATGACTTTAATAGCATCAGTATTATAATACACTAGGCTGCAGAAAATGGTCACTTCAATTGAGGCCATATTGAAGAATCAGGATCCATTGGAGTTGTGTGTGTATACTACACTACCAACATATATGTTAACTTTAAAACTTCCTTTGAAAAGGCCGGTTTTGAATTTTAGACTACATTCAGTTTTTTGCGAATTTCTCACTTTTCCTCTGCATTTCATGCTAAATGGTGCACCTGCCTAATTTCACTTAACTATAATGCCTTAGCTAAGCACCAGAGAGAAATAATTTTTTTATATGTACATATTTGTGGACTTCTTACTGAGTTTGCCAGTAATTTCTAATATTTTGTGTTATATCTGTAGGTATGACTCAAGGAATTCATCTCGTTCCAGTCGCAACAGCAGCAGTCTTCTTGGGTCAGTGAAATTTCTTCCTGCTCTGACCAGCAAAGATAATTAAGTTCTCTTTTGAGAAAATATATTCTTAAGTAAAAATAATGAGACATTAATAAGGATATATTAGTATTAGTATTTATAAGAAACACATTTTAATACAAGCAGCCTCTTCCAATGTCTAGCAGATTTAATGTCTAGGTTGGTCATTTAAAATGCATGTCTATGGGTTTCTCGGCTGTACTAAATTATTTGGAAATTTATTAAGTAAATAATCAGTTCAACATTGATGTGATTGGTTATACAAGGATGTGATTGGTTAGACCGACATTAGTTGCTTGAGCAGAGATGTCATTGGTTTAGCCAGAATGTAATTAGTAAAGCAGAAATATAATTGGTATTAATTTAGCATTAGATGCTTTGACTGTGGCATTAAATATTATCATTGACCATGTTTATTTATCAAATTTTACTTCAAAGACATACTTGCTAGGCAAGGGTGAGTTTTGTAATTGTTTATGAGTGAGTTAAAAGACAGAGATGGGTGCTGCAAAGTTGTTTGTAGCGAATTGTATAGCTGTGGAAATGAGAAGTCTTTTTTTCTTTGCTGGGATGAGACAGATAGCTTTAGAGGAAGCTGATCTCAAGTTTATTCTGATGGGATGAATTGAGGAGCTTGAACAGAATACTTGAGTCTTCAAGGTGGTGTTTGGGTGCATGACCTTGATTAATGGTGCTATTTAGATGTAAGACAATAAACAGGTTGTTGTTTTAGCATTCCACCAAGCCTAACATCTCTCAATGCTGTGCCGTCGATGGCAATGCTCATGCAGCAGAACCTGATGGGGTAGGTGTTGGGTCTACCATTGCCTTGTTGAAAAGTCTGGGATGTTGTTACAGATGCCATTCATTGCATACCATTTTCATGAAGTTGTTTGAACACTGAGACATGATGCTCTTCATGTAGTTGATTGTTATTGGTTCTTGCAGGGTAACTTTCAGTCTCTTTGCTGCTTTCATTAGCAGTTCTGCTGAATATTGTCTGTTTCCATTCTTTCTTTCAACAGTTATCTCTTGATTTTAGAGATCCCATTTTCTGCTTTTTTTCTATAAATAAAGCATTATTGCCAACATTTTCACTTGTTTTTCCCATAACCACATGATGACACAGTTTCAATTTCTCTTTTTTTACCATGATAACATAGTGTTACATTGTAACTTAGTTTTCATTGCTGTAAGCATCTCTATAATATACTTCTGTTAATGTAGCAAAATGATACATTATATCTTTCTCACGATTTGTCTATGTTGCAATTTTTCACTGCTGTTTTGTTACAACAAACGTACGATGAATTTTGTATATATGAAATGAGACACTTTACAGTTTAAGGCCTTGTGCAAGCACGTCGACCAGACAGTGCCGTGCCAGTTATTTACCCTTGCACCTGGAACTACTTCCCTTTGAGATGTAAATGCTACCAAGGAGTAATGTGCCTTTGTTTTGCAAGTTATGATTTGTATAACCATGGTTGGGCTGGGAGCTTCATCTAGATAGACTTCTTGAGAGGGCACTATATAAATGTTAAAATGAACGATAATGAATTTTACAAAAGAAATAGTGCTCAGCAACATCAAAAAAGGTCGTGGTGAATGTTAACATGCCCAGTGATGCTACCAATTGCTTGTAATTATCATCCTATTCATATATATATTGTAAATATCCCCATTTTTGTTACTATAGCAACTTGATGATGCAGTGCCAATATATTCCTATTCATTTCCATAGCAACATGATGATGCGCCAGCAGGCAGCAATGATGGGCATGGGTGGATTTGGAGGGGGAATGGGACCGATGGGCAATCCTGGAATGGAGCCCCAGCGCAAGATGCTACGCTTGGACGAATCCGGTTCATTCCATGTGGACTATGACCGGTCACGCTCCAAGGGCAGCCGAGATTCCAAAGGCGGTGGTGGCTCAAGTCGTGGGTCAAAGCCAGCGAGTCTGCTTGACCTTTAAGTAAGTGCATTTGTTATTCTTTGTCAAGTCTTAGGTCTGGGTTTCATGTACGGACTATAGGTTGCTGCTAATGTCTGTTTCGTTGGGCTGAACAGTGCGTGCGTGTTTGTGACTGTGTGTGTGTGCACATATATATGTTTGCTTGTGTTAATGATTGTATGCTTGTAATGTAGATTGTGTCTGTTCTGACAACTTGTCTCTAGCCAACTGTTTGCGCATGTGTCTGTCGATAATGTGCTACAGCTGGTATTCTGGCAGATTATGAAATTCATTTTTCCACTGTGTCTACTGTCTGAATTCATTGCCGTGATGCACACGCTGTGAAGTACCTAACATGTAAAGCATGAAGTGTATAAAGTACATGAATAGCAACATGCTTAATCTGTAAGAATAGGTTATGCAATATGCAGTTGTTTGGATAATTGTTGTAATAGTGTTGTGCTTCATCCGAATTGTCTTTCAACTGTAGATGATGCCTCTTAGTTTGTAAGTGACACGATAGTGGCTTGATCTAAATGAGAGATATTTTGGGCATAACAAGTTTTTAAGTGTTGAGCCACTCTGCAATGAACAGAGACATATGGAGAGATGTGGTCAGAAAGGCATCAGACACCTACGGGCGAATCACGGTTGTTGATTGATTTATACATTCAAACAAACATACATACATACACACAATGTCTTACTTACATACATATGTGCAAATTGTGCATACATATAGTTGATGACTGTTAATAAGAACATTTTTCGTTGCAGATGGTAGCTAGAGCATCCTCTATGGTGCAGACCATGCACCTTACTTCACCCATTTTCCTACGGCCTTGTGCCGAATGCAGGCCATGTGGAGGGTTCTAAGCAACTGTTCTGTATGATAGTGTAGCTTAAGTAACCTTTGCTTGAGACCATTTCCATTTGTCTCCTTATGACCTTTGTTGTCAGGATTGCTGGCAATCTCTGGTCTTTGGAGCTGACCTCCAACCAGTGACCCTTTGAGTCAACCTCCTTCCCCTTGTCCCTGCCATATTTGATCCTGACACAGTCTCTGTCCTTGCCCATTAAATTACTTGGATGAACCATCTATGATCCTTGATGTGACCTCAGGCTTCACCTGCATGTTTTTATAAACATGACCCTATCAGGGTTGGCTGCCTAATAATCTGATGATCCACGATTATTCTTTGCTTGATTTGTTTGAAAAGATGCAAGCTACCGATTTACCTTGCTTTGCCTTAGATTGCCATATCTTACCTTGCCTGAACTTGACATTACATTGCCTTAGCTTACTTATTTTGAACCTTCCTGCCCTTCTTTGCGTAACTTATTATAGTTTAACTACCTTGGGCTTTCCTTGCCATACTCTTCTTGAACTTGCCATATATTACATTAGCTGAACTTGCTCTGAACACCTTCAGGAGCTTACCTGACCTGGTGGCATCCAAATCATCCTGGTTCATCCAAGTGTCCAGTATCCATTACTTCCAATTCCTGTATTTCATTCTGCAGTAGTTCTATTTGTTGAATATTTTATCTAGAAATTTGCCTAAACCACTTGATTCATCAGTGACTTGACATCATTCAACAACCAATCAGCTGGTCAGTGACTGGACCTAATTTAAGAGCCAATCAGCTACTCAGTGACTTGGACTTCATTCTGGAACTAACCACCAGAACTTCAATGGTGACTTATGTTGCAGTGTCATACCCTGCCCATCCAGTGTCGCCCGGCTGTTGTGTCGACAGTCTCAGCTTTGAACGACAGCTCTGCCAATTGCTCTAAACCAAAACAAAATGCCCTAATTTGATGGCTCTACAGAAAGCCTGTGACATGACAACCAATGGACTTGCAAGGATTTCTTCTTTGCACAACCACGCTTCTCCAGTAAACTTGCATCTCCAGTCAACCATGTCAATTGCCTCACTTGCTCCTTGTTCCCACTGCTCTCATTGCTGCTATCGTTTTCCATGGGCCGAAGTTCAATGGGGTGTTACATCAATGAAGACCGACGAAAGCTCGAGATGTGTTGAGAGACCCACAGGTCAAAGGTGACAGGTTATTTTATGTGTATGTTAATGAGTTGTATGTTACGTGCCTTGCTCACCGATGATGTCAAATGCCTAGTTTTGCCAGCAGTTCAAGATGCCTCATCTAGTTTGTCAACTGACCTGGATGTCATTGTTTGGTTTTTTCTAACAAAGTCAAGCACCTCAAAGGTCTCACATTGTCTGCAGATTTGTCTTCGAACCCTTCATCTAAGCAGAGAACATGGACTTTGTCAGTGATTTCATATCAGCTCATGCACCTTTCCAAAGCAGTTGTGTTTGTACTGCAGAACTATATTCTCCATTTCAAGGCAGATGGAAAAGCCTTACTTTCTCTGCCCATCTTTTCCAACCTCCATTGTAGTCTTTGCCAACATTCAAACCAAGTATTTCCCAGGACAACATAGTATATGTTCTTCTAGTGGTGATCATGCAGTACACCACCAGAAGCCTTGTTATTCATGTATCTCACAATTGCTTTCCAACTACATTCTGTTGTCCTGTTTTCCATGTTAAGAAAGTGGAAAGTCTCATTTTTGATATCAGATACCTTGCTACTAGTGATTTTGTCATTCCAGTTTCACAAGTCAGCAGCAGGAAATGCCTTATTTAATTGACTTTAGGTGTTGTGGCCCACTGCTTTAGTTATTTGTATGTTTACTGTCAATGTAAAATATACTGACAAAAACTACATTTTGATGTAAATTTGCTAAATGATACTGGATAAGGTAATAATGCTGTGTTAAAAATTTGAGTTATTTGTTTACTGGTCTGTGGTCTTGGCAATTAATACTTTACACAAAAGACTAAAAGACATAATCTATGTTAATCTGGTGATATGCTGTAACTTGTAAGTTGTTGCTGTAATATGTTGCAATCTCTGTCATATCAATGACATAGCTAGTCAAGTCTTTGGTTGTGTTTTATAGGTTTTATTGGCCAAATGCACTGTGTAATGCCTTTCAAATCCTCACAGGGTTTGAACGTTTGCAGCACAGTGTAGTGTCAAACGTGCACTTATGCAGTAAAAACACTTAAACAGTTAAAGCTTTTAGCGACAGATCTATCATTTAATTGAAAATGGGAATTGCTAGTTAGCTCTAGCACGTCAATGGTTTCGTATAAATTAGTCCCTCATTTGAAGCTGATAATATAGGGTATACTGCTTTGTCAGTCTCACAGAAGAAAATGTAATACCGAATAACCCAAAATGTAATTTATTTTCGACACGGTGTTTGATATGCACTAGTGGTGGCTGAGGCATTCAACACATAAGATGATGACATGTGGCCTGCATCATTCATAACTTTACCAACTTGCAATAGTGATGACCCTTGCTTTTGTGGAAAGTGTAGGGAAGAATATAATTTTACCCTTGTACATGCCGCCTGTTGTGGTAGATGTCTGAAATCTGGACTATCAGAGCAGCAGAGTGACACATGTGATGTCATCTGGTAGGTGAGATGGCCACTGACCAGGCAGCTAATGCCTTGGCTTCTGCCTCAGTGAACGGTATAAGACATGGACTGTATTGCCAAACTGTTTGATACCACTGTTGGCCATCATAATACATGTGTGAGTGGCTCCTCAAACCCATAAAACTCCTTTTTATCCTAGTAGGTTTTGCTTGGTGTATTTTATGCCAAATACGGTTAAAATGGATAGTTCATGCTAGTCCCATGCATTTAATTTTAAATAACTTGCATTGTATTCATTGCAGTGTGCATTCTTAACCGGATGTAGTCTCACATTTCTGATTAAAATCTGCAAGGTCTTAGAAGTCATATCTAGCTACTGTGATGTTGGATGCATCAATGAAAGCTACTAAACTAAATCTTGGACCTGCCTGCAGACAATGCAATGTCAAATGCCATGTTCTTACCTGCCTGTACTTAGTCCTTCTCTTACTGGTTTGTTCATTGAGAAACTTCTCCATTCCTCTCTTGACAGCTCTTAGTCCATAATCAGTCTTTTGACTTCATCCCACTACATCCCCACACACATCAAGTCATGTCTGGTGGTCTCAAGACACAGTCTGGAGACTGTCTTCACCCTTTTGCTGTGGTCTTCCCTGCTTTTCTGTTGGGCTCCAGGTCATTCCTGGTATCCATACGGTAGGATTTCCATGCGGGGTGACACCATGAGTGACCGCACCGGATGACACCAGCCCTAGTAATGCCTCTGAGTCCTTTGTTGACTTGTCTATCTTATATCCTCTGCTCTCTTCTAGTATAGTTCTATTCAATATTATCATGCCACAAGACCTGCAATAATTCTTCTCAGCCACCTATGATGTGCTGCCTCCAATCTTTTAAAAAGATCACTATTCACAATTTAATATAATCTAACGTACACAAGTTTTGTGAATGAGTTCTCGAGGGTTTCTTAGACTATGTTATAAACTGTGAGCCATACTGAGCAATGCACTGTCAATTTACTATGCATAAATGGTCTCTTTTTTACTCGGTCAGTAGTGGTTACTTTTGAGTTCTTGGTTTGTGTCATAATTTGAGCAGAGCCTTCCATGATCTGTGACTTTTTACTATTCTGTTATTTATTCTAATTATTCTGAATTTTAGATGATGCGTGATGCCATAGCAGCCACAGTGGCTCTTTCGCTTAGGTAAGTGTGAACTACTATTTTATTTAGCTGAATCATGACTACCCTGTTTCCAGAAAATGAACTCTTATGGCTAGTGGCTTATGCAGACTCAGAAAAACTTGAATGAAAATTTATTAAATTTAATTAACTAAAGAGTTTCTGTCCATATTTATTTGCTGTTAACATTATGGTTTATAAGTGATCCCTTTAAAACGTCATATTGTTTTGCGTAATTATTTCACTAACTCAAACTTCAATGTCTTTCAGAATAGATGAGATTCATGATGTTTTTTATTCGTGCATGTGCTGAGACCTATGGGGGACATAGTAAATATAAACTATAAATAGAATGGAATTACTGCTTTAGATATTTCTAATGCATTAATATGTTTACAAATTCATACATATATATAGTGGATCTATTGTAACAAAATTACTGTCCTTGAGAGATCTGTCACAAAGTCAAGAAAAATTCAAAATGGGTTTACACTGCACTGGATTATACAGGAATTGTTGAATAGTTATTTTAAAACTGTCTGTTTCTATTACTGATAGTAAAGAAATTACAATTTTTAAACAGGTCTTGTATTACTACTTAAGTTAAGTTTTTATGCATAGCGTTCTCAATGTTTATAAGGTTAGAAATATGCAATGAGCTCATTTTGCCCATATTACACTGAATTGATTTCTGAGTGCATTTCATGCAAATGAACTATTCTGACTTTGTGAAGAATTTTCTGAGTACAATCTCAACTTTTCTTGCATTTCCTTTTTCTGGACACTCATGATATTTACATGTATATATAGTACCACCCATGTTTTAAGTCATGTTGGGTTATCATCCAAAACATTGTTGCAGAAAACAGATTTCTCATATACATGGAGAATGTCATCCTTAGTTTTAGTGTTCTTAAATGTTTTCATTATGTTTTATTGGTTTCCAATTGGATTTTATGTTATTGATATCAAAGACATTTGTATTGAAATTTACAGTATTACTGAATTTGTGGAATTTTTTCATGTGTGCAGCAGGAAAAAGTTTTTAATGTGTTAACTCTCATAAATGATATTTTCCGAATAATTCTTTCATTCACATGTAAACTGCAGGTTCGCTTATATTCCCTCTGTTGCCATACTTCTGGTTTCCCAGACTTTTTCAATTCTGACCAAAGCATCTAAAAGTTATCACTGATTTGATGCAATGTGTGGTTTTATTATCAGGCTATAGAAGAGAAAATGTATCTTAAAATTGTATTGACTGCTATTTTTCAGTTACATTTAAAATGACTCTGCTCATTTTTCAATTAATTTATAGGGTTAATCATTAACCATCACTCTCTTGGTCCAACACCAATTAGGATCCCTGTGTATGGGCTGTGTATTCCAGATATTTAAATCTTATTGGGTGAAAACCTTGGTCACTGAGCTGTCTTTTTAATTTGAAATTCTGATATTCTAATTCTGAACTAAGCCACAATTGGTATACTGGAACTGGTATGTTCTTCGTGGACAGAGGTGTCTTGATGCACATGTAACAATGTAGCTAAATGTGGCAGTTGTCAATGGCTGGTTTAAAAATGTCTGGTGCTGCCTCTGGTCTAAACCCAACAGATTTAAGCTGATAGGCCATAGCAAAATTTATGAATAACATATATTAAACTTTGAGAATTTTGAGCATTTCTTTATATTTATTAAATGCTTTTGTGTTTCTTTGCAGGTTTGGGGTGTGTGGTTATCGTCAGTTGTGCAAGACTGTTTTACTGATGCTTGTTTTGAAAATCAATTTTGACTGTTATATGTTAGCAGGTCGTGTTGCTAACAATTGATGTTGAATTTTAAAATTTCTGCTGCTAAAGATTTTCAAAAAAATTAGTTTTCTCTGTGCTGTTGAAGCCTGAAGTGTAACAATTTAATATGTAGCATCAATGTTTCAGAGAATATAATATGTTGTAAAGTATGGTAACAATACCAAAATGATATACATGTAATATCCTCTGACCCATTGAATTTTAGCTGGACTTCTCCAAAGGGTAATGACTTTTGGCGGCAGTATTGATTGATGCCTGATGCATTATGGTAATGACACAAGAGAAGTCAACAGATTATAACGATATACATTGTAGACTAATGTGGTGATTGCGGTTGGGACAAACTGCATGGTGTTGAAGGACCCCAACTCGATCTCCTTCATTCAGATACTCAGAGTGCCTCTGAATAGATATCTTGAAGGGGCGCTATATCAAGTCTTTCTGATTGGTTGATTGATGTTGTAACTGTAAGATGCAAGGCTAAAATGCTGACTGCAGGGTTAGAGATGAAGACAGAAGTGTGTCAGACCAATTTTTTTATAAAAAAAACTTACAATGGTTTAATCAAGTCTAGTATAATGAGACTCCATGTCCTTCAGCTTGCCAAATATGCTCCTCTCTAGCCACAACATCCCCCACCGTCCACTGTTGCTGCTTATCCTACATTTAACCTTTTGGACCTGGACTTGAAATTGAACCTGACCAAATAGAATGTTGCATAGAAATGTAAGGCCAATAATGATATACGGTTTTCTAACTGATCCGTTGAAATCCCCAGATATTTCGTATTTGGTTGATTGTAAGAATTTTTTGCTGTTTAACGACACTGTCATCAAGATGGTGAGCATCACCCTCTGACTTTCTGTAGGCTGGGACTGGAACTTCTTGTTTTAATTGGTGTCATGCTATATATAATAATGTATGTGTGTGCGTGTGTAGGTGTGTGTATGTAATAATGATAATAATATTAATTTCTGTTTAAAAATGAAAAGCCACAGTATAATTACAAACATAGTACGAATGAACGATGACTAGTTATTACAAGAGTCTAATTTAACTTTCAGCAGCCATGCAAGGTGCACATTACGCCGACCTAATTTAACTAACAAAGTCGCCTAGCAAAGAAGGACTAGTCAACCTTATGGAGGATACTGGATATGTGAATGGAATATGTGAATCCCCAGCTCTGCATGCCAGTGTGTTGCCTGTTACCCTACGCTGTGTGCGCAGGGTCGCCAACAGAAATTACAGGCGCCTAAGCAGAGCAGTCGCATAAATCCGGGCCCATATGCGGTGCTTCACGGGTCTACAAGTTACCTTTAGGTCTTATGAGAAACTGCAGGCCTGCCCCATAACCCTAGAAAGTAGCCGGGCCTCTGAATTCCCCCACCCCTCTATCAGCAGACCAGTGTGTGTGTGGTGGGCTACTTTGTATAGACCGCGCTAGTTCGAATTTCATATCCTGTATTTTTGGTGCCCAATTATTTAGAAGCAAATTTTCTCATCAAGACAGTTTCTTTTTAGGTATGATGATTTTGATTAATCCCGCTCCAATTTAAACAGATTATTTCATCAATACTGCTAACATTGCACAGCAATCAAAATTCAGTTGAACAATACAAAAATAATTTGGGCAACTAAAGTACAGGATTACTTTCATATCGATGAAGCAAACCCATCGCTAGGCGAACCGTCATCATGACGCATAGAGGCACTGACGAAAGTGCAGTATTGGGGTGTGTAAGTTTATCGGCGTCGTACTGTGTCTTTTGGCATGCTGTGCATAAGGTACCATGTTTTCCAATGAAGACATTAGCTTAACCCTTACGAGTCACGACGCCAGTGAAGTTAACCGACTCTCACGACGCCCGGTTTATATTCGGACTATATACTGCACTTTCGCCCAGGCGCCTTTATGTCGTTAAACGGGCCAGGCAATGTGCTAAATGATAACTGTACACACTTGTGTGTAGGCCAACCAATCCTGAACAAACCTATTCTGTGTTTTAAACTGATTTCACGATTAAGGTAACGGTGGTGAAGAATCTCACAATATAAATTCATTGAAAAGATAGAAGAGTCGAGCCTCTGCGGTTGCTATAGTATAGAAAATTGTGTGGATAATACGATGAAATAATTGTAACTTTTTGAAATGCTCATTCATGCACCAACACGAAGGCGTCACTAAATGACGCAAACAAATGGAAATCTCTGTGACATAATTAATCTGTGGTTTAGCTTAGAATTTGCAGATAAAATGGCGATTTATTCATTTCTTTTGTCGTTTTCTGTTGGATAAAGTGCGTTTCTGTCAGAAATAGAAATTGAAAGGTTTGTTTTATTGCATAGATTGAAATTTAAGGGTGAAAAAGTTGCTAGTGGATGACAGTTAATACTCCTCCGTCTGATATGAGTTTTCCCAGATGGTACAGTGAAGATAAAATTATTATTATAGCGCGAGTAGAAACTTTTAGATGAGATTTATCATGGAATGAAACTCACAGCAAATGTTATCTAGATCTGAATTTATATTAACGGCCAAGATTTTATATCCTGGTAGGCATTAGCGTCTTGAAGTTTTGAATTGTTTTGCTTCAATTCTGCAGTCCCGCATGTATTGTAATTAGTAATTTCTATAATACACTCATTTTGACATTTATATAGCGCCCCTCCAGATGTCTATGCAAAGGCGCTCCCAGCCCAATCACTTGCTTAGGTCGCTCATAAATTTCATTAATAATATGATTTCTGTAGTGCGCTTAGTGCAGTCAAGGCTAGGGCACTAGATAAATAGCAAGCTGAAAATATTCAACTATGTGCACTGTGCAGCTGCGGTCTGTGCAATATGTAATATAAGGGTTACATTACCGGTTGTGTTACATTTTTTTATTAGACATTTACGATGGAGCATTGGAGCAATATAAATGCTACATATGGTAGACTGTCGTCTGCAAGTGGCATTCCGGCAAATGCCTCTTGCCTCAGTCCATTCGATCTACATGTCATGGACCAACGAAGCTTTGGAAGTGCAGGTCAATCTCTCTTCAATCAGTCACTCGTTTGCTAATTTGCTGACTCAGTCACTCTAAAAGTCAGTATTTGCTTACCCAGTTACTATTTTACACTCACTTATTGGTAATCACTCACTCAAGAATGGTCATGCAATGACAGTCGTATTCAATCAAGTACGGTTACATTTAAATTGTCATTATTGCATAGTTATGCAAGAAAAGTTAGTAGTTATTCAGTCACTTTATAAGGTAGTTACTTGCTCATTTTTTACTTACTGACCTATCATTAGCTTTGCTGTCACTGATTGTTAAAAGTTGTGGATTCTTTTTTTCTGAAGGATAGCAGCTACTTGTAAGGCATAACCGGAAATCGCCTCAGACATTCGCCTAGGACATTCACCTTGGCCGAATATCCTGTTTTTTGGGACTGTTCAGTAATATTTGCCTCGGCAAATATTAGACACACAAGTAGTAAAAAATAAAATTTCTTAATTCAATAATTTTTTTATAAACATTTAACATTCTAAAGAGGAAAATTAAGAATTTAGAGCCATGCGACTTTAAGTGTTTAGTTATTATTACAGGCATAAACATTTGTTTTGCTAATTTGCATTATGCAAAAGTAACAAAAGTCGAGCTTTGCCTGCTAAGGTACTCGCCGGGCTAGAGTGCCGACTACTATTTGGTTCGTACCCAGATCCGGCAAATAGTGCATCCAAATATTCGGATTCGGTACTCGGTGGAGATTGTCTACTCGGTTATGCCATAATTACTTGTGTGGAATTTTGTATTGGCACCAGCAATCATGTCACCCTATAGTTCTGCTCTGTGTGAAACATCTAAGCATCATCATAATTTTCAGATGCCATGTGAGAGCTCATAATCACAAATCATGTCTGTTTGGACTGAAACTTGTATGACAGCTTAAAGGCTGCAACACAATTATTTAAAAGTATTAAGTTTCTTTCTGAGGTTACAGGCATGTCACTAGCAGCAACATCAAGGCCATAAGATTTACTTGAAGAGTGCCATATTATTAATTGGTTTTTTCTGATAGTACTGTCCTGTATTTATGATTAATAATAGAAACAAGATATTCGATAACTGAGTGAATGCTGCATTTTTTTGTTCATTCAATTTATTAAGAGAATTCATTCATTAAAATAATTTATGTATGGCACCTCTTCAAGGTGATTAAGCAGAGGCGCTTCCAACCCCAGCACGGCCAAATAAAGTCATCTTACAAAGAGAGAAGAATGCCTGATAGGGGGTTCAAGGAAGGGAGCAGAGCGTCAAAGGGAGGCCATTCCAAATCGAGGGGCCTGCCATTGAGAATGCACGGCTGTGCCTGGTGGCGGTGCATGCATGTGGAACATAAATGAGACCTAGTTCAACCAAGCGGAGAGAGCGTGAGCCCCGAGCACTAAGGCAAGGTCATGGACAGCGGAGGCTAAAACAAAAATGGGGAAAGATGGTAGCAGAGGCAGCCATATCTAACTTAGCCAGCTGTCGACTGAGTTTTTAGGGAGTTAAGGCATAGCTGGTTGGATGACATCCAGATCCCTAAGGCCGCCATGGCCCAGCTCATATCCTGGACGGTCGCAACGGTGCTCTAGGCGAGGCGGAGTTGGCAGGCTTGCACATCGTTTGCGTACAGCTGGGCGACCATACTGTGGGAGGAAAGAAGAGAGTCGAGGTCAGAGGTATAGATTATGAACTGGAGGGGCCCAAGACGGAGCCCTGGGGAAGACCATGAGCTGCGAGGGCCCAGCGAGACGTAGAGGGCCCTTGGATCACATAAAAGGAGAGCTAACTAAGAAAAGATCTTAGCCATAGTGGCTGGGTACCAGAGTGTATGAGTGTGTATAAACTTCTTTCTTTAATATTGTCAGTCCAGTTATGACATATTTGAATTAACACATTTGTTTTCTCTGATACTTTCAAATGAGAAGGCATTATTTGAGGGTTAGAAATGTAGGTAAGAATAAACGATGGCATGTTTGCCTAGTAATGCCTAGTAACTTGACTTGGACGCAGTTATGCTGTTGGACATCGTGCCGTTAATCAGCTAATGAAATCGAATGAGGGACATGTAAAAAGAAACATATCTATCTATAGTCTGTCTTGTTAGTGATCAATGTTTAAGAACCCTTGTAGCGACATGGCTGCGTTGCGGTGCTCTAGAAATTGTCCATTTAATAAATAGTAATAATGTAATCAAAATTATAGCTTACCTAAAACTCAGATAGTTCTCTCTAATATATATTGGTACGTGCTACTGATGTAATTTGTCTAGCATTTTCATCATGCTGTTAGCAAGATATATTTTTGTCAAATTTCATTTTTAACTGAATGCATTAAAGTACTGAATGCTAATAGGTGATGTGTTCTTCTGCTATCCTCATTTTTTCAGAATTTTAGAAGTCTTGAAGTTCAGCTGTTATTATTTACATACAAACACCCATACGTACATACATGTACCTAATACATGTCATGTATGCATTATTATTGCTACTTTTTGCCGTTGTATTCTAATAGAGGCATTCAAATACTCTGTGTGCTAACCACATTGCTCTTGTGTTTCTTAGGTTTGGGAGGGGGCCTAGCGAATCCCCTTCCCGCCCATGCAGCCCCACTGCCCCCTGCTCGTCTGACGAGCATGACCCACCCTGTCAATTACGGCACCTTTCATGGTTCTATGAACCCATTGTTTGAGGGTTTTCCCCCATCGGGATTCTCAAACCAGTCATCCTACCGGCCCACAATGGGGCAAGCAGCTCTGTACTCCCTCGAAGCAGTCAGCGGATCCCACGTCGACACTATGTCCCGCCTGGCATCCGTTATATCATCCCAACCGCCCCGGTCTTCGTCATCGTCGTCCTCGGCCCTCTTCAACACCGACCCACACATGATGAATGACTCCTCCATACAGGGCCTTGCCTCAGCCAGCGATGCGGCAGTGGCTGCTGCCGACTTCTGGTCGAGGTCTGGCTTTATGTCGACTGCAGCAGGAGTTGGCCCATTCCTGGGAATGCAGCCATCTTCAACAGGAATTGCTAAGAAGGATCCTCCTCCTGCCCACTCAGGATCGCGCCCCATGCTGGTTGCATCCAGCAAGTCGCGCTGTTACCATGAAACACCTTCGATCGCTCAACAGTCGAAGCCTGACTATGCTATGAGTCAGACGAGCCGCGCCGCCATGGCTTCGTCGCCACCGACGGCCCACGCCAACTCGCAGCGCTTTGAGGCACAGCGCTTCTTCCCTGGCCGGAGCTCCCAGACGATGACTCCAACAGTGACGGCCGAGCAGAGGTATATCGACTCATCCCTTCAGATGGACCTGAACGATGTCATGTCGAGCGATGACACTTCTGGATCTGTCATAGGTCAGGGACCATCGTTCGGCGGATGCTCACCATCGGCATTTCCATCGACTGGGTTTCCTGTCTCTGGGAAGCCTCGAACAATGTTCCAGCCTCAGGTGGAGCTCGCTGCGATCGACTCGCGAGGACAGACGACCAGCTACGGAGCGCTTGTCGCTAGCACAAATCCAATGCTTACCTCTTACAACGAGTATGGCATGTCAAAGGGATATCCTGCCGGTGCGATGGCGGCACGAGTCCTCAGCCCAGCGGGTGGGGTTCTCTGCGGTAGAAACCCGGATCGAGAAGACTCGTTCGGACTTGGTGGATTGCTTGGCTGTTCGTCTGCCGCACAGGCATCTGTTGCTAGTATTCTGACAGTGCAGGCAGTTGCTGACTCAACCACAAAACCAAAGAAGTCAGCTGCACGCAATACTCGGATGCCAAAAGCGGCTCGTTCTGGTCGTGCTTCACAGGGTTTTGATGGAGGATACCCAGGCGAGGATGACATGATGACGGAGGGGATGGGGGCGTCCGACGGAAGGCGCGTGCGGCCCCCCTCAAAGGTGCGCAAATCATCGGAGGGAAGAGACCAGTTTGGACCTGGTGGGAAGGAGATGATGGATGGAGGAGGCTCCACAGAACGTGTCGTCTTTGAGAGTGTCGATAGATACATGCCACAGTTGATGGCTGCTCCTGGTGGCACTGTGAGTGCGCTCGGCTCAGCAGTCTTCACCCACGGCATTTCACCTGATGTCCACCTGTCAAGTACACTTCTACATAGCTCTGACATCTACCCCTATGGACCGAGCAAACCAACGCAGGAGACGCAGGTCTTTCTCACGAACCTGTGTGGGAACAGCTTCATCAACCCCAATGAGCTTCTAATGAAGGAAGATGCAGTTGAAAACTTCCCTGGCGTCCAGGAGCAAGCGTCGTACACCGATGGCACGGACTATGAACTGGCGATGAAGCAGCGGAGTGATCCGCCTCCACCTCCAGTCATCGACGAGGAATTTACGCATCTTGCACAAGGTCCAGTCATAGACGATGAACGAAGCAAACACACGACACCAGTGAAACCCATAAAGCAGGAACTGGCAACACCGATCACAAAGGGCAATTTCCTTGACTCGTTCGTCAACTTTCTTAGCGGCAAGAAACCAGAAACCCTGTCAAGCGTTTCGAGCGCAGCTGTTGCCAATCGGCCCATCCTCCCAAAGTACATCCCAGACACCCGGCCGCGACGGACAGAGGGGGATGTAAAGAAACCCACAGAGAGCCCTGGAAAGGAAAAACAATTGACTCCTCCAGACCTGAAGAACTTGCCAAAACCAACGCCTGGTGTCGTCGTCGGTGTTAAGATCTTGGATTCGGTTGTTGCTGTGAAGTCGACTGAACAAGTCAAAAGGTCAGTGGTGGTTCCTGCACCAGTGGTTCCTGCAAGGGAACGGCCAAATGCTATACCAGTGAGACCACAGCCAATGCGGAAGGCCAAGACGGTTGTAGAGGAACAAAGGAAACACAGAATAAGTAAGGGACTCTATGTGTTGTTTGAATAATAATAATAATTTATTTTGTATTGTGTACATTAATTATTTATCGTTTGTAGATTTATTTCTATTCTGGCAATCCTAATAATTTGCTTCACTATGTAGACCTTCTAAACATATATAATGTTTATGGCTTCCAATGAGTCGATTCTATATGCCACTCTTTGAGAAACGTTCAAAATCATTTTTATTTGCACCAGTATTATGCTCAGTGCTCATAAAAATTAGAGAAACAATTAATTGTATGTTTATTTATTTATTTATCTACAGATTTTGAAAGGGTAACTGCTGGCATGGTTACCATTTCATGTATTAAGTTTACAGCAACTGGTTAGGGTTACATTTCATATTTTATTTCTAAATATATATGTATGTATGGAGGTATGTACTTTTGTATGTATTTATGCATTTATTTATATGTAGGTATTTGCATATGTGGGTTTTTGCATGAATTCATATGTATGTATATGTTTGCATATGTGTGTATGTGCCAGTAGGTGTGTGTCTATATGTTTGTTTGTGTATGTATGTATTACCTGTATGTATGTTTGTGTGTGAATATCTTTAGTTACTTTGATGACAAAAGTGTAATAAATGTGACTGGGAAGCCAATGCAGCTGGTCGTTAAATTGTTAAAGAACATCTCTTTGAATGTTGAATAGGTTAGTGATAAGTATTGGGTGATGGTCCTTCCTGAGATGATGGTTACCACTGAAAATTTAAATATTTGCAGAATTAATATTTGCTGGTCATGATGTTTAAATGACAAAATCTCAGTAAATATGTGGGGTATTTCTGTAACATATATCGATCGATGGATTAGGATTGTCAAGTGAATGTGTTGTTTTCTTTTTCAGACAGTGACGATTCAAGTGATGAGGATGTGAAGACGGCAACTGTTGCACGAGGTCGACGTGTTGTTCGAAGCAACGAGGATGACTATGACTCAGACAAAGACCCCGCATGGAAGCCAGCAGAGGTATCGATGACAAAACATAAAGATTAACAAATTATTTGAGGACCACTCTCAAGCACCACTATTATGATGCTCATGGTATCAATTGATGGAAGTCAATGTTCATGCTAAAGTCCAACATCAAAGCCAGGAATGAAATCAAAAATTACCCAAAGAGTTCTAGGGCTGTAGAATTAGGCAAGATTTTGAAAAGCTAGTTCATCTATCGCTTGCTACATTCATTTATTCAAATTCTTTCCTTTATTCTTCTGGTTGTTGGTTATCTTGAATTGCTCTAAACATGTCTGTTACTCTTAACTGGTGACAAGAAGAAGAAACTGCTGGGAACTTAACATAAGTATTGTTAGAACCAGGGCTGTTAACAATACTGGAAAAAAGTATTGCGATACCAATACCAATATTTCATCAAAAAAGTATTGCAATACCAATACTTTTTCTTAAAAGATTTGCAATACCAATACTTTTACCTATACTTTTCGACGAGCAAGTTTCCTATTTATTCACACAAAACATGTGCTAAAAAAAGGAGTATAATTACACTATTATTTTTACATACAAAAATCAGTATAATTGCAATTATTATTTTCACATATCAAAGATAGGTATAATTAGAATAATAATTTTTACATAAAAAATCAGAATAACTACAACAATTATCAAAATTATTATTTTCAAAAATAATACTCAAGCTTGCTACACGATGGCCTATCAGTAATGAGCTTGCTCCCGTATCATACGGTTGTGGGTTCGACTCCGTGTAGTGACCCTGGGCAAGTTCTTTGCGCACACGTGCCTCTGTCACCAGGGAGTAGGCCTAAGCTGGGAAGTAAATGGCAAGTCCTATGATATCACTGGCCCCGTGTCCAGGACCTTGGGATTCGTCCATTACAGGCTCAAGGGTCTAAGAAAAGGAGATAAGCTCCTCTCCAACATTCCATATTCCGAATATGGGCTGACTTTACTACTCAAGGATGTGCATAGAGAGGAAATCACTATATATCCGATCGTTTCCCTATTTATAGATTTCTTGTATTCATACCATAGATCGTAGATTGCAACAGGAGACAATTTTCTGAGCGTGATGATTTATTGCTCACCATTTCTTGATCGCAAATATTTTAAGTGGAAGAGAAGTCTTTTAATTTTTATTACGGTGAGAAAAAAAGGTATTGGTATCGCGTATTGATGACTGGCTAAAAAAAATATAACTATCGCGATACACGCTGCGACACTGCAAAAAGATCGCCAATACCAGAGTATCGCGATACTTTATCGCGATATTAACAGCCCTGGTTAGAACCATAGGAATCAATTATGATTATGAAGAGCAGGTTAACCAATTAGTCTAGTGGTTAGTTAGTGTGTTAGATAGTCAAACAAATGTTGTGATTTGGGATGAACTGAAACTTTGCTCAGAAAGTTTGGTAGTACTCAGCATAAACTCATACTCAGACAAACAATTGGTCCTAAAATAAAAATGAAAATCGGATTTTTTTTGGCAAGAAAACAATTAACCATACCTAAAAGCAAATATATTGTTACATTTACTACTTATTAGTTATTCTATTTCCCAGTGTAAACTGAGGCAAAACTAAATGATTCATAAAAATTGTGCAAACTGCCAAACTACAAATCAAGAGAATGGGACTTTTTTAATTATTTGAAACTCGGACTCTGTTCAACTCAACTCGTGAAACTTGGACTCGGCATTAAATTGACACTCGGTTCATCCCTAGTTAAAATCCACACCTGGCCAGGCAGAAAGATGTTTTTAAATTTCTGCTCTTCGATCCCCTATTGAACTCTGCATGAAGATGACTACACTGATTCAATATTCAATAAATATGCATTTCAGTCAAATCGGAAAAGAACTCATCAGCCGGATGATGAACTGGAGTCACCTGGAAAGCGAAACAGAGGTCGAAAGCCAAGTGCAAAGTAGGTCATGTCATTTTTTTTATTGGACCAGTTTAAGTTGTTATCATAGTCATGTACTCCACTCCAGATTTGTAAAGCACTACTCTAAAGCTAAGTGTAGGGCACCAGCTTATTCATCAGCACTGTGTTGTGTAGAGGGATTGTTGTCCAGAGATGTCGAGTGAGAGAGGTCCGAGTCCGGTGGCCAGAGAGACCAGAGATATCAGATTTAGGAAGCAGAAGTCTAAGCTCCCGAGTCAACTTTCAGTGAAGATCTAAAAGCTTTAAAGGTGGGGAACTGGATGAATTAGGGTATGAATTCTTCAATAGTTGGTCTTTAATATGGAGGGGTAAGAATGTGAGGTGACAAGTAGAGGAGCCTGCTTTGGGGATCATCAAGCGCTACAAGTAGAGCATTCCATGCTGTTGGGCCAGATACAGCAAATTATGTCTATGCTTCAGTTTTCCCCATCAATGCTAGACAGCAATTATTATTATTATTATTATTACCAAAATTTGATACCACCCTTCTTCCAACATTTTTGCTCAGAAGTGCATACACACGCTTCGACTGTGCAGTTGCAGTTCTACTGCAGAGCATTTGTACGCAATGGACTTGCTCAAGGTTCCTACACAGTGACTCCTCGGACGAGGGTCGAACCCGCTCGCTCAGCGCACACTAAATGTTATGGGCTGACTCCTCTAACCAATCAGCCACTATTGTCAGGAGATCGGGGAATCGATGAGAAAGCATCCAATCTTTAATTAGATTAAACAGTTAACATGTAGCTTTACTTGATATGTGATATAGGCATTAATAGGTGATGATCTGGATTTCTAAAGGTCAGAAAGTCTACGGGAAGTGGTGTCCTGGGCATCGCCTGTGGTTGAACCAATGTCAATAAAAGCCGGTTCATTGCCGGAGACGGCCACTGTTGCAGCTTGTCCAGCATTGTCTTCAGGCAAATCGCCGAGAAGCAGTGGTGCCCATTCTTACCAGGTATGTTAAACGATAAATAATTAATTCTGTTTATTGAGTATTTTGTTCAATCATTCAGTTATTTATTTACTCATTCACTCATTTATTTGTTTATGCATTCATTCACTTATTTGTTGGATCATTTATTCATAAAAGTTATGAGCACATTCAAATTCGTTATTTTGTTCTTTCATCTCTTTATGTGCTTGTTCTTGGACTCATTCATTCATTATAGTTTGCTATCAAAGTCATCGTGCATTCATTGGTTTAACTTTTCTGTCGTCCAGCATTCTTTCATTTGGTCAGTGATTAAAATGACCGAACAGAAGGTGTGATTAGGTTCGAGTAGATGAGATTGTATTTCAATCCGGGTTATGTTCATTTTGTTTATGAATTCTTAATTCTTTTATATGTTTATTCACTGTTTCATTTAGTGATATATAAGTTATGATTAGAATAAATTTAATTCATATAAGTTAGGATTGGAATAAATTTCAATTCACTTAATGTATCAGTAATTTAGCCAGACCTCTGTCCATCCAACTGTCTCCCTCAATTATAATATACCAGTTATGTGATCTGATAGTTTTAAACTTTTGATGATTATTCTGTATCATTCCCTGTATTTATTTTTCTGTGTACAATGAAAGAATTGATCGATTGCAATCTTTTGTAAATACATCCGTCTGTCACTAAATCAATCATTCAGCCTTGCAGTAAATTTATTTAGACAGACTTTGTAGTTCAAATTGGTTGAACACTATATATGTTTAATAAAAGGAATGTACTGTGAATTGAATGTAACATGAGTGTGATGTAACTTAATGTTAGTTGAATGTGCATAATTTTAATTATGTGAATTGACATTGAGGAAGGACAATGTGAATTGAATGTGACTGTGAACTGAAAGTAATGACTGGTGATTAATGGTAATAATATAATAGTTATTTAATTTATGAATTCGAATTTAGCATGGCATTATGTGAATCGAATGTTACAAACAGAATTTAACATAGCTTATTGTGAGTGTAATGTGAATTGATTGTAAGAAAGTAAATTGAACGTCACAACATGAACTGAATGTGACATATGTGAATACATTGTAACACATTGTGAATTAAATCTAATGTGGTCCCATCATTTTGCAAATTGAACATAGCTTAGCCTGATATTTCTATCATTGATTTTTTGGTTCTTATGACAGAAAGGTGATTTTGTGATTGAAAAGAAGGATCTAAAGAACACGACGTACTCAATCTGGAAGATTGACACTGGACGACTTCTGCAGAAGTACGAACCAGTGGTCAAAGATGGACGGCATGTCCACCAGGCCATCTCCACGGTCAGACACCTCAGTATCAGAGTTATTGTATAGTTATTAATCAGAGTTATTGTCTGGTTATTAGCATTGTCATTATTATAATCTGAGGCATCATTATTGATGTTATCGTCATCATCATCATTATACTTGCTATGATTCGATTTACCGCTGAGCAGTGAGCAATTGTTATTGTTGTCATTGTTTCAGTTGTACACAGTGTCAGGGTGATATTGATTCTGATCCCATGCATTGTGACATTTTGACATAACATATACTCCAGTGACATGTAAAGCCTTGTGCTTCCGGGCGTTGACTTTAACTGAGGATCTGTCATTATCCCCAATAGATTGTTGCTGTTGATGCAGTGACAGTTCAGATGCTGAAACTCCTGTTGTAATCATCAAATTGATCATATTTTTTGGCACTATCTCCATCATAACTAACATCATGGTATTGGGATCATGATGCCTATCATCATATTTGCTGGCTTTACATTCGAAGAATTGAGTATTATAATTTCCATCATCAAGTTTTAACTTTCAGAAATTGTATTATCTGCTTACTTGTCTGAGCATGTCATTGGTATTTTGAGTTTAAGTCGAATCATGGAAGAATAATTGGATTAATCTGCATTTACTTTTTTATCTAAAAATTTCCAACCTGATATTATATTGCCTTGTGCAACTGATATGTATATAAATAGAACTTTACAAGGTGTAGTGGTAGACTCTAGCATTAATACGTGTGGAAATTGATATCCAGATAAAAATTCGTCTTTTTAAACAGTGCTATCTGGCTCTCAGCAGATGTTTGACCTTTTGAATTGTTTTGTTGTTACCAGCAAGCCTAGATGGCTGTATGTGCTGCTTTCTCAGGATTGATTGGCAATTCATTAAACAGTTTGATTTGTATTACCTGAATTTACCTTACTTTTATTTCACTGCAACTTACCTTTAACGCATCATTTTGTAGTATTCCAGTTGGTCAGACGACATCAAAGTCAACTATGTCGCCATTCGAGTCAATGTCGTTGTTGCAAGTCGAGTCCAAGAAGTTGTTGAAGTCATTGAAGACTTCAGACCAAAGGACCCCAGCAGGTTGCCAGAATTCTGTGGAAACATCGTTCCTCAGCTGAACTTGTGCAGCCTTAGCTTAACTTGTTTTACCTTGCATTGTCTCACTTTAACTTCAATTCCTTCATTTCCTTATCTTAACTTGACAGTAGGTCTACTTTTCCACGATTTCCTTTTGATTGAATTACTTTCTTTTGCCTGAGCATCTTACTTTGCCTTATGCTACTTTACTTCTGTCTGTACCATACTCACGCCTGCATCCTCGACTTGTTTGACCTATTTGACAAATTTACTTTGTACTTTTCCAACACTTGTTTATATTACTTTAACTTGATTTTCATTTATTTTTATACTGTACAATACCTTTTCCCAAACTTACTTGACCAAGTTTAGTCCTTGCTGACCATATGCTGCCTTACATTAATATACTTGACAGTCTTCTAGCGACCCCTGATTAATGCTGTATTATGATGGTTAGGGCTGTCAACGGATACCCGGGTACCTGCCCGAGGCTGACTACCCAGGTAATGAAATCGGTTTCCGGGTGACCGAAATTCCGTAAAAATGTGCTAATTTACATGAACATATGACAGAAATGTTCCGTTGGTCTTATTGGCTGGCTGCCCGGGCAATGAAATCGGTTCTCGGGTAACGACATTTCGTAAAACTGTGCGATTTTACCCGAACATATGCCAGAAATATTCCGTTGGTCATATTGGCTGACTGCCCGGGCAATGAAATCGATTCTTGGGTGCATGACATGCCGTAAAAATGCGCAATTCCCTACATTTCCTAAAAAAATATTCGCGCCGAGTTCCTGACTGCACGGATCGACGGGTACCCAGGTCCTGATTTCAAAAATGTTTGACAGCTTTAATGATTGTGCTAGAGATGTAGTTAGACTACCGGTATATATTAGATAATTGATTAGCTGTTTTGCTTGTAGCATTGAGTCATTTGCAGAGCCGTTCAGTGTTTTCATCCAGATTTTGCTGAGTCAGTCACTGGAACCAAACTTCCTGGATGCCTTACTTCATGATCCTGGTTAGATGCTGGTTTACAGTCTTATTATTTTCAGCTACCTATATATCATGGAATACACAGTGGTGACTAGTTCCTTGCATAACTCACCAATCATCCTGCAGTGACATGTCCAGTGGCTTATTGACTTACTGTGTTCTTCTTCACTGTAAGGGCCATTTCATGTGGAAATCCTCTGCTCTATTCTTGATCTTTTAGGTCTTCGTCTGTAGATATAGTTTATCAGGATTTAGTGGCTGCCAGCAGTATATGCCATGTGTTTTGGATGAACTTGGTGGGAATTACCCACGAAAGCCACAAGCGTCCCAGGGTAATCCTATACAAAATACATTGCAAAAAATTAATATAGGAATAGATAGAAGGTTACAGATGGGGCTTTCCCATCTGTAACCTTCTATCTATTCCTATATTAATTTTTTGCAATGTATTTTGTATAGTTTATCTGCTCATCCGGATAATGACTCTTGTTTTGCTTTGGTTGCAGTAAAATAAAATCAATCAATCAATCCTTAAATATAGCATACCCAAGTATAGCATCTTTAATATGATAGCTTATAATTATATAGCATACCATAGAGCAATCTAAATATGTCATCTTGAAACAGCATCCTGAATATAGCTTATTCAATATAACATCCTGAATATTGCTTCCTGACCGCAACTTCAAAGATAATTCCGTCATAAATGCATCATCATAGGTATAGCTTCATACATCCTGAAAATAACTTTGTAAGTGCAGCATCTCTAGTGTGACTTCCTAAATACATTTTGATCATGACATCCTATATTGCTTCTTAGGTATAACATCAAATGTTTACTTCCTGAATATGTTATCCTATTCATAAGAATCATAAAAATATCATCTTAAGTACAACATCCAGATAAAGAATCCTAATTTCGTCCTAATATAACCTACAAAATGCCCATTTCTAACAACATAGCTAGTTAAATATGGTTTGCTCAAAACAATGCTGTGACACTTGCTACTCTGTGTGTGATTTAGAGCCCTACTATATGGATCCCTTGGCAACTATTGACACGGCGATTGAATCACGTCTCAACCAGATCAAAACAGCTTGCAAGTGGACCAAGGAGTTTGTGGTAAGTGGATACAATAGGATATTCAAATTTTCTCCTTTTGGTATTGTCTGTTGGCAGCGTTTCTTCATTCTTGCCATTATATGAAACTGCCGTACTTTATTTTTGATGGAACTGATAGTCACTAATACACTTGTTCTTTGTAAAGTGATGTCTGGAAATGGCTGTCACATTATTATATTTTGTGACAGTAGTTGTAGCAATGGATCCGGTAGTGTACGGGCATGTTTTGTGCCTTGTATCCAGAGGGTCACAGATTCGTATCTACCTCAAACCACTGTGTAGCAACCTTGGACAAGTTACTCACCCACAATTGTCTGTGAGGAAGGCAACGGGAAACCTCCTCAATCACTCATCCCCATAGAAGTCAATGGACCTGCCTTCATCATTATCATCATTATCTGTTGTAGTTGCTGCAGATCTTCACACCCATAGTGTGTGATCAGCATATTTATCTTATGGCAGAGTTATTTAAGGAGCATCAGTGGAGCAGAAACCTTGAAAATCTTTTTGTGGCTTGTCACGTTTGTCAGTGTAGCTCACTGGCCATGGGGTAATCACACCGTGGGACAGTTTCATGTGGAGAATGTTTTGCAAGAGCATCTGCTGCATTTTATTACGTATGTTGTTGAGTTCATGTTACCAGAAATGTTGTTTTGTGTGATAGGAGGATGCTGATAACATGTCAAAAGTTGAGATAAGCAATGGAACATTTGATTCTTTAAACTGCCAGGTAATAAAGTCTAATCTTATCCACTCTAATCTTCTAATCTGAGAAACAACAAGGCTTTGTCGTATATGCTCAAAGTATCAATGGAAGGTGGAAATATCTGCTAATCTGGTGAGTGTATCTGTAGGTGCAGCTCTACTGGTACCAGTATATCAGCCTGTATGTTGGTCTATGTATGTATGTATGTATGTATGTATGTATACATTGGCTTTTCAGAGCACATTCAAGAGCCTCTCAAAGCACTAGCAAGTAGCCAGCTGCCCTACCTACCCCTTACTAACATTTTTGCCTACCTGCCACAAAGTCCCAAAACACCTCCCCTGTGCCATCCTATTCACGAATCAACCTAGTCTGCTGGCTGCCTAATAGCTAACTACTTGCTTCAAAGATACCAGACAATTGATTGTCATGACATGCATTAACTAACAATTGCATTTACATTTGCATACCTATCATCAGTTGATCACTTATCCAGTAGCTTTGAGATGTTTAAAAAGATCTTGCTTTATAAATGCCATGGTACATATCGGTGCATGCATGCGTACATTAATACATACCCATGTAGGTCCACATGTATGTTTGTACTTATGTACATGCATCATTTGCAGTCTTACATTTAGAGGCTACATATCTGATTGACTGTCATTTCTTCAGGCAACAGAGGATACCAGTGTTGCAGCCATGGCAAGTGTCAAGTTTTTTGGGAAAGTCTACATTCGCAGTACCATGAAGACTGTGAAAGAGGTTTCAGAGAGTGAAGCAAAGGTTGGTTAAGTCATTTCAGAGTAAAATCAAAACTGCTTTTCATCTCTGTGTCAGCTAACTAAATACAGGACTGCTTATATACTTGTATATAAATTATATATGTGTGTGAGTGCCTCTCGCAGAATAACTATTCAGACAAAACCCCAGGGGAAAATAAATGCCTTTAAAGAGTGGACGGCTGATGGAGAGAGGCCAGTCATTAGTTTAGCCCTTGGTGAGGGAGCAAGGTTACTCCAGGTAGAATGGTAGATAGACCCACAACAGCAAGTACCCTGTGTTGGATCAAGGCAGTCAGTATCCAATAGAGCTGTACCGATTAATCGGGCCGATTATAGAGATATCGGCAATATCGGATATTGGCAAGATAATTGGCGTTGATATTAAAAATAATTTTTTTAATCTTATAATATTATTTTCAGTCTATACAAGCAAAATGACTACAGCAACATCACTGGGTATGTGAAGGACGGCATTTCGTTCCGTTCCCATATCGAGTCGTCGAGACAATGGCTTCTTCAGACCAGTGGTGAGACCTCCCAGTGTGCTAGTATAGACTGTGGGAACCTGTCAACATAGGTCTTGTGCAGAGTGAGTCATAGTGTCTGCTTATGGGCCAAGGAATGGCAGGCCAATTCAACAGAGAAACCGATGAATGTACATTGTGGAGGCATGCCTAATGAATACATGCTAACTGCCAATCAGATCTCCCTGAAACATTTCAGTCGCCTGAGAGGCTTGGACACAGTTCGGCGGCGGGTGGTGTGTCTAATCTGTATTGCCTGCCAAGGATTAGTCCCCAACTACATTCATACATCTCCTACGGAGCAAGTGTTTGCTTGTATCACAACAACAGGCAGTAGCAGTAGGTCTATCTTGTGGAACCGAACATCTTGGGAAACACAATGAAATAATCGACAAAATAATTGGCTAAATAATCGGGTATCGGCAAATTAATAATCGGCAATAATCGGTATCGGCATAATCGGCACAAAGTGATATCGGTACAGCTCTAGTATCCAACTGCCTTAAGACAGAGGCTGCCAGTGGTGGATAAGCAAGTTAAAAGAGGGAAGAAAGACCTCTATTCTGCACTCCATGAATTTAAACCAGTTCCTTCTTCAGTGAGGCCAATGGCATATTTGCCTGAAAAAAATGCAAAAATAAACAATATATTTCAGAAAATAAATCACATTCAGATGAGAAATGTGCAAATTTATAAGAAACATGCACAAAACAATACACTGCATCATCGATTGAAAAATATGTCACCTTGTGTGAGAAATTTAAAACAAAATATGCATTTTGCTGAGTAATATTTATTATATGTTTCAGGCAATGTGTGAAACAGGGATTTTGTAAAATGTCTGATTTCTTAGATTTTAGGCAATATGTAAAATCACCCATGTACAGTTAGGATTAGAGCTAGGGTTAGTGCATGGTTAGTGTAGAGTTAGGGTTTTACAAATTGCCTAGGTATTTTACAAAAAATCTAGTTTTGCACATGGCCTGTAACATATATATGTTTTCGTGATTGGTGTTTATGTGATGTAGGAGTTGTTGGTTGGTGCACGGACTCTACAACATCTCCCAGTGTACCATGCACTCCGCCACCTCAAGCTCACCTTCTTCGAGCTTTGCCAAAAGAAGGTTAGAAGATGATGATGAAGAAGCATTTGCATAATAATAGGATTGTATGACTAGAGGAAAAGAAGGGCAATATTGTATGAAAATAGAATGATGGGCTTTAAGTAGTTAATAAGAATATAACATGATAAAGGTTATCCATTGAGTAAAGAAACCTGCTTATAATTTGACTTCTGGTTGACATTTCAATCAGCCGACTTATCTCTGGTTCTTGTTTACTTCTCTTATCGGAAAATACTGCCCTCTATCAGAGTTTGTTTGTGCTCAAAGGCATAATCTAAATGACTTTTCAACTTGTTTGTGTTACGATACCTTACATAAGGAACTCTATTGCTCACAGAACCCATGCAGTTAATTTCAACATCAATTTTTAAAGAAATAAATGTAATTTTGATCAGAACTAGGATAATGAGGATAATATGATTGAGGATACTTTGCATGATTTCAAACTGACAAACCACTGTATGATTACAAGTACAGTATAAACAGAGGACGACACATTATTACAGTCGTTGAAGTTAACTGTCGGCATCCATCACAGTATAGACTTAATTTTTACAATGTCACTGCTTTGACAAAGGTCAACCTTAGAGAGTTGCAGGAATCAAACTTGTTCCTTCGGCTCTGAACAACGATGTCTTATCCACACCAATCACCCTCCCCAAGATGACAAGACGATAGGTTACCAACTGGATTGTCCATACTGCACTTTACATTTATTTTATCTCTATTGTCTGTAACTACTTTTTATCTTACGTGTTACCTTGTGTTTTTTCTTCATCCTGTTACCATTTTGCCATATATGTTTTTTTCCTGTGTCGACAGGTGTTGGAATTGAGACAGGATTCAGAGATGGAAGATCACCAGGTCCTTGACACCTGTCTCCAGAATCCCATCTGGCTCAAAGAGGTATCTAGATGTCTTCTATTTACCTTGAGATGTATTCTGTTACCCTCTTCAGTGATTTGTGCATTTGCAGTAGGTAAGGTAATGTAAAGACGTTTAATTTTGTGGGTAGAGTAATATATAAGATGAGGTTAAGTAAATGAAAGGTAATTTTTTAAAGTAATTTTAATTAAGGTAAGTAAGTTTAAGGTAAGATAAATAAGATGTAAAATAAGTAACAAATAGTGATCATTTCTTCTTGTCAAACAGTGCCACCTGTCTGACCTTATTTTACATAACCCTTTCTTACTTCACCTTATCTTTCATTACCTGAGGTTCCCTTACTGTGCCTTGTGTTTATTAGGTTAAATTATCTTGTCTAATGAAGCCCCATAATATCGTAACTTATCTTACCGTATATTTTTTCTTACCTAGACCCTACGTCACTTTACCTTATTTCTTACCCAGCAATATCTTGTGCAATGTATTGAGGCACTACATAAAATACTTCTAACTCAAAGATGGGTTCTGTTACCCTCAGAATATTGCCTTTTATGTTGTTCTCAGATGTTCTACTTATGTAACTAACTTAACACTGCTCGGGATCTCTTGCCTAAGTGATGTGGATTGTATATTCTTTTGCCAGCTCTTCAAGATGTTGGAAGGACTCTTTAACGAAGCGAACAGCGCAGTGGTCGACTGAAGATACGAAGATGAACCAGCTGACTACCCATCTACTTACTTTCTTATGGGGCTGAGCAAATGCTGGCAATTTCGTTGTTTGACTGTTTGAGCACTTGGCTTGTAAGGCAAATGGTGCCAGTCCAACTTAATGAGTTTTCACCACCAGCGTAATGGCACCATGATTAGTATGACCAAATCACTAAGGTGGTGCTCAATCAATGAACAGCTGCCAATCTTTTCATCTGCAACTCTACCAATGCCACCAGGTTGACCATTAACACCACACCAAAGCCACCTTAACATTACAACAACCATCAGCACCACCCCATATGCCATTAGCACCACCATCATTAGCACCGCTACAATTGGCAACCAGCGCCACCAATTACACCTTTAACACCACATTACTAACTCAACTAACATCACTCTCCCAATGCCACTACTAGCACCTAGACCTCTAAAGCAGTGATCACTGCCACCTCTGAGCATCTAAACTTAGTTGATGTGTTGCACTCGAGTTAAGACTGCACCTGCATAATGCAGTAGCTAACTGGTTTGGCGCTTGTCTTATGAAATGATGATTTGTACGCAGGTTCATTTGCTTGCCAGTGAAGCACACGACTACTTAACGCCATCTGTTGTTAGTTCAGTTTATAGCTCTACTATAGAAATGTGCTACAACTACCTGAAGTCGATGCTAGTTGGTGCTGGATGTTAAGGATTAGAATTTTGTTGTTGGAAGTAACATTTTTTAATTTTTTTCAACAGACTATTTTCCTTGCCTTTTAGACATCATAGGAATTTTCTTGTTTGTCGAATTTGTGAAATCTGTATAAAGAATCTTTTAAGCCAAGTTGAAGGGCAGTGTCTGGTCAGAGTGGACACTAATGTGGCAGGTATAATGTTTTAATCAGTAGTTTGCTGGGGCTGTAATCAAACAAATGTGTGTATTTAGCCTGCATAGCACCCTTTGTAACGTTTTCTAGTGCATGTTTTTCTTGCACCTGAGATTCAGATTTACTGACCATGCATCCATAATAACAAGTGTGCAGAGTAATATATGTTTATATATATATATATATATGTATGTATATAATCGAGGTGCAATCTTTGTACTGGTGACAGTACATTGTCCTACATTGGGGGCTATGAACTTCCAGGTAGAGATATAATTAGCCTCATGACAATTTGTGTATTGAAATGTACAAAACTGTTTTTAATCTTTTGAATGCACATGTATGGCAATACATGTGCATGTAGTCTTGCATATCAGATTCAAATTTTCACAAAACATTTATCTATGTATGCTGTGCTCCTGCCTGTAGATGTTACTCCTACATGTTCACTTGTTCAGACTACATCCACTGAAAATACAATTTCAACATACGTTTCATTCCATTGCATGGGTCTTTTCTCCAATTGGTTCAGACCCTTGTATCGACAATGCTTTCTTGTCAAACATTTCACTGCTGCCCATAACGTATGTAGGTCTTCGTCCCAATTCTGCATATACCCTAAATCACATTCTAGTCTAACATCATTGGCATTTTCATTTAGCTATAGATTACATCACATTATAATGCATTTCATTACTTCTGGGTATTGAACCCAGATTTAGGCATCGGCTGTAACTGGAATATTAAATGCTTAGGAAAAGTTCAGAATGGTGCTATATAAATGCCATGATGCCTACGTTGCTGAAATGCAATTTTTCTTGTGAGGGTGAAGACTATGTACCTTGGACCATCTTTTAAAGTCTTCAATACTTTATTATGGAATAGATGGTTGGTGTCCACATTAGTGTCTGCTGCTGTTTCAAGACATTACTTAGACGATATGCATGTGTACGGTTGTTGTCTGGTTGTTGGATTTATGTTGTACTTGGCTAAAGTGGCACTGGGTAACAACAAATCTTTGGAGAATACGGTTATGAGTATTTAATAGATGTTCTTATCGCTTTTATTTTATTAAAATGTTTTCATACTGTGGTGTATGCCATTATTAGTAATAAATGTGTTTATTATTAATAGTAATATTACCATTATTGTTGGTATCTTTATTATTAATACTATTATTACTATTTATAATCACTGTTATTATTACTACTTTTGTATATAAAATAAATACTATTACTATTGTTATAATGAGAATTACTACTCTATTTACAATCCTATTTATGGATTGATAAATTTACACCAAATTTGTTATATACATTACTTTACTTGACTGCATGGAATAATTTATGTTAAATTCTATTGTTACAATTTATGTTGAGTTCTAATATGTTAAAACTTTATTTTAAATTTTTTTAAAGTTGTAACATTTTACAGTGTTACAGTTATATGCTGATTCTAATATGTTACAATAATTTCATTTTTTGCATGATTTTCTTGAATTTGTTATGAATATGTTAAAAATATTTAGTAGAATTTTATGTGAAATACTGATGTATGTTACATCAACATGTAACACTTTCAAGTGTGATCAGCTCTTGCAAAGGAGTTTTTAAATGATGTAATTTGTAACTAATACAATTTGTAGAAAATTAATTTGTCGTGAGATGTTGACATGAGAAAGTGATGTGTTTCAAAAGAACCAGCAGACATCATGATGTGGACAGCACAGAATTTAAAAAAAAATAATAATAATTATAGTAATAATCAGCAACTCAAGGCTTCCTCCATATGACAGCAATGAGAACTAGATGATATAGCTCACAGAATTTTGCAATTCCAGGACCATTTCTACATTTGTTTCTTTTGGATATTGATAACAAGGAGGCATATTTTGGTATCAATCAGTGAATATTTGCTGCTGGCTCAGCTTGGTGAAATTTTTTAGCATGGCAATGTTAAAGTTGCATGCAGCATCAATAGCCTAAGTAATCTATATGTAAAAGGAAGATTCTGTGCGTCTGTCTGGCTATGCATTTGCAGAGTTTTAGAGCTATTGACTTGAAACCTTTGCCATTGGCTTGGAGAACACGGACACGCAGCCGAGTGGTTGGTGAACCCGCGGCCGCCCTCTTCCTGGTCTCCAGGACCAAAAACTTGTCTCAGGACCCCCAAGGAAGTTTCCTTTTCAGTCGCCAGGAGCGTGTCACCTGCTGTACATTTACCGACATGTGCATGCGATATCTGCCACACCTCTTCTTTTACACCGTCATGGACGGTTTGGGAGATATCGTACAGGTAGCAGTAGTAGGCCATCGTTTGCACAGTGGGTATATGCTTTGTACACATCAGTGTCTATACACAATTCCATTTATGCATTTTCACACTTTTACAGCTATTCACTTGAAACTTGGACACTTGGTAGAGGGGTTGGTGAACCCCATGGCTGCCGTCTTCCGGCTCTCCACGGCCAAAAACTTCTCTCAACTCATGCAACGCCGAGTTCCCCAGATAGTGTAATTGTATGCATGGAAAGTGTTCACAATTGTTAACTTAACCATGAACAAATGAGTATAGCATTACTGATGAGTAGTGGACTTCTCAGTATCTGGAAATGTCTGGTGCTGCCTCTCAACAACTTGTTACAGAAACTGCTTCTGTTCTTACTAGTTACTGAGGACACCATTGATTGAATGAAAGCAATATTCCCCCATTATATATAATAACAGAAGTAATAATGTAATAACAATAATAATAATACATCAATTTTTGGCTGAAATTGTAGGCACTTGTTTAAGTATATTAACATCCATTCAATAGGTTTACACTAATTACAGTTTAACTCAGCTACTGTCCATAGGAGGATTGGCTTTGTTATGACATGGTAACTTGAAAACTACCATTTTCGGATGGAGCCAGTCACAAGGCTAGATCGGATAGATCAATGCCAATCAGCTCTATCATGGAAGTGTCATTAAACAGAAGCAACCTACCTATAGTCAATTAAACTCCACAACTGCCATTTTTTGGTGATGCCATTTCCAAGTTTAGATAAGCAAGTATGGAATAAGAATTTCAAAGGCACCGGAACATGGAAATAAATCAGCTTTAGATCACCAGATGGTTGTGTGTCTGGAAAAATGCTTGGTCCATAAAGTAATGACTTCAAGTGTGGAATATTGTCACCAAGGAGTAAACTTTGGCACCAACAAAAACTCCAAGGTGAGTAATCGGTAATCGTGTGCCTCTGTTCAGGACCTCAATGTTGTCCATTGCTGGTTTAGTATTGGTGAAAGGGAATAAACTGAGCACCATGGCATTTCTAGAATCAAACAAAGGACACAAGAGTACGATTTGCTTACTAACTTCACTGGTATCACTAAGATCACACTGGTCCATGTGTATAAAACTCCTCTTTATATGAGGTGACTTTGATATCCTGAATCCATCTTAAATTCATTCCTCCAACTGAACTCAACTCCATGTTCTAAATTAGAAACAGTTTCCAGAATGTTCCAAAGTCGCGTTGCCACAGTATGGGATCGATCCTTTTCATCGCTTTCCCAGTAACCAATGACCATTCCATAGACAAACAATTGATACCCTGACTCTGGCACAGGCCGTGAAAGCACCAATGCCCCACTGTAACCCTCCCCGGCAATCTTCTCCGGTCTACCCTCGGCTCGGATGATACGAAGGGTGTTGTAGAGCTCGTCTTTCTTGAGAGTACACATCGACTCTGCGATTATCCCTTCGCTCAACGAACCGTCTTTTAGGAGGACAATGACCGGTAACTTTGGGCTGAGGTCCGCCTTGAAGAGACTCAAACGATACCGTCGGCCACCAATGGTAACTGTATTATCGGCTGGAACCGCCATGTGAAGCAAGGCAAGGTCGGCGGTTACCTAAAACATGCATGCATTCAATCATTTATTCATTAGTCAAATTATTAAAAGAAAGCTACAGATAACTGTAACACACTTAGTAATATGCCTCTATACATGCTCCACAAAAGCGTAACATTAACTCTGTGGTGGTCGCCGTCTGGACATAACTTTGCAAGAACAGATGTCACTCCAATCCAGTTCTATGCTTGAAACCAACCACATCGATGCTCCCTCTGTTTTCAATGTAAAATAGCCGTTCTACAGTGCTTCTGATCTACTGACTTCTGTTACTGTCGTTTTCACAATTCATAGAACATCAAATAGAAGGTCACTATAAGTGAAATTAAAGTGAATTAAAGCAAAGTCATGACCGAAATTCCCCCACATCACAGCCTAATGTGAAAAAATTGCTTTTCTGTACTACCTCTGCCTAAAATAGTGACAATTCATTCGCAGGCTAGAAATGGCCTTGTGGATGTCTCTTTTTTATCCCAGGTTGGCTCAGGAATGCTTCTGTATATTAACATAAAGAGGTGCTATAAAAATCTCATGAATGAATGACTGAATGATAGCATCATCATTGATTGCCCATATTTCACTCTACAATTGAACCAAATATTCACTCACCCTCCAAACCAAGCAAATATACATCCACTCTTCAATACACCCACACAGTGTATAGTATGTACCCACTGTCCTATCCACCCAATCTGCCAACTTTTAAGTGTATCTGTCCATCCGTGAATTCGCCAGTTAACCCACTCAAGAAACCCAATTCGTTGACCCCATATAGTTACCTGTCCAAGGGACCTGTGAATCACTGAAGTGTACTTCTGCAGACACCATCCCCCTTCCGTCCGATTCTCAATAAAGAACCTCTGATTCACATTGTCGTACAGATGTCCCACCGTCAGACCCACGTCTGCCCCAACGCACAGTCCACTCACTGCTCCACTGTATGTGGCATAGCCGGGCTCAGACTTTCTCGAAACTGGATCCATTTCCATGGCATCAGAGAATATGATAGATCCAGGTTTGAGGGTTGTGGTTAAGCTCTGATGCATGGAGTGGCGGTTCGAATTGGGGCAAGGAACGAACCGACCTCTGGTGGGCGTTGTTGTCACTACAAAATGGAAGTTTGGAAGGTGTTGACCCTTGTGACGGATTTTGTCTTCAGCCATGGCCTTTGCTATGCCCTCAACTCCAATGCGAAGGCCATTCGCGTCCTCGCTGTACTCCATCACCCAACAAGTCCTGAAATGGACAGAAAATAAAAAAATTTATAAACAGCTACTTAAAAGTCGAGCACAGCATACAGTTATTTGTCTTCATGAGCTATTATTAATAATTTAATATACTGAAGTGGTTTAACAATAAATGCAACACTATACAAACACATGCATGCTTCAGTGTTGGCTGTGTCAAAAACATTTGTTTCCTTAAATTCAATACCACCAAACTGTTAATTAATAGCTCAACACAGAGCAATAGCATATTCATGAATGCTGCATTAAGTCAGATGAATTGCTCAGAGATACTATGTAAAGAACAATATCCAGTCGAGAGAACCAGAGAGGAGATTTAACTTCAAGTTGTGTTAGATAGAGAGAAACATACAGACATTCAAATTAGATTACAAACTGCAAATTCTGTACCTGTGTGCTTCAATGCATTTATACTAAAATGTTAAAAAATAGATACAATATAAATAATTTATTTAAATATAAACCTATGCATAGAGTGTAAGTAAAAGCTGAAATCCACTTACTTATTAAGCCAGCCAAACATGTGAAAGAGGCTGTATATGGAAGAACAGACGCTAGTCAGACTGTTTCCTATAAACCACGCGATACAGAAGCTTTAGTGAAACTTTAGTAACAGTTATAGGATAATAACTAAATAAACGTACAATAACTAACATAAGCACACGTGTAACTGAAGTCATCCATGCCTTTACGCTAACATAAGGCTAGATGGTAATGTAACTGAAAGCTAGATTAATAAATGCTAGGTTAGGTAGGGAAGTAACATTGGATATGATGTACAGGATAAAGATATCTGTGCTAACCATCTCAAGCTCAAGGGATGACGAGCATACAAAGAATCTATGTTCCACTGCAGGACATGGAAGATTAACTGACCTTATCAAGAATTTATATAAGGTCAACTTATAACACAAGGACTAAAAGAAGAAGAATGGATTTGCATTGACCCAACTGATTGGTCTGGTGTACTTCACTTTTTAGCCTCATTCTGTGAGAGGCAGGAGACCAGTTCTCTCAATCATTGTCTGATCTCTCTCCATGCTGACAGTATACAATGAGCAGGCTAATTTTGCAGCTGACTGCAAATGCTAAGCATCTGCCCTGTCAGGGATTTGAGTCTCTGAACTGACAGTTTAGCAAGCCAGTTATTAGACAATTGCACGATACCCACGAACTTGACTTACCAGAAAAAGTTCGAACTTGAGGAATGTCTGCTTCACAAGCATGGCCAGCCAGTGACGAATCGCTCTTGAGCGAGATCTGAGAAAGTGCTCTTTGATCGTCCCTCTCGTCGAAGATCTGAGTCTGTGATCGAGGAATCGGGGCTGTCATGTCACTGAGGTTGCCAAGGTGACTTGACAGGATGTTTGGGTAACTGCATTGCTTTGAGGAAAGCTTAGGGTTGAGAGACATGATGTTGCTGGTCAGTGGTTGAGGAATGTCTGATTGTGTATGTTCAATCATTATCTCAATGTTGTCTGGTGAAAGGCCATCCTCAGCATGTCGAGGAAGCAGGCCTTGATTCGATTCTGCAAGGTAAGATAAACTTAAGTAAAATAATCAAATAAATTAGATAAGATAAAGCTAGGTAGGGTTAACTACATTTAAAATCAAAGAGGTCAGTCAGCACTGATGAGTCTTGAAGTAGTGCTATATAAATTGTACAGTTTGACCATAGCAAACTACCTCATCTCTGGATAACTCATTTTCAATTTACGATATGTGCAATTAAACAGTTTTCTCTCCATCTTTATCACTTTTTCATTTTAAATAAATTAATTCAAGAAAATTTCATATTCCTGGAAGTTTAGAACAATTACTTACGATCAAGATGAAGAAGTTTACGACTCTTCACAATGATAATCATCACAACGATCACAGTCACAGCTGCCAGTATGACAGAGAACACGGTCAGGGTCACCCAGATGTCGATCGACTTCATGGGGCCAAGAGTCAAGGCCAGAGACACAACAGTCGTTGATGGTTCCTCATATTCAGCAAAATCTACGAAACCACCCATTTAATATCATTACAACAATTATAATAACATCATTATTGTTCTTTGCTATTATTATTATAACTAATACCATAACAATAATCAAAAAAATGACTATTATTATAATTTATATTTATTATTATTATTATAAATCAACATTATGAATTTATTTTTTAACCGAAGGACAAAATCTCCATGCAAGGTAGATAACATTTCTGAACAGTGTGTCTTCATAGATGTCTGGCTCCTCAATAAGTAAACTTGCCAAGATGGTGGATTGTCATGGCAACAAATTGGAAGTAGGAAGAAGTCTGCATTGGATCTCCAGAAACCAAGATTATATGGCAACCCAGGCTGGCCAGGAATGCCAATATCTGGCTACTAATTAAATAACAGACCACAACAAAGGCTTAAAACGATTTTGTGTTATAAAATGTAATGTAACCAAGCAATGGACGTCTGTGCTTGGACAAGGGAACAGCAAAGTCTTAAGGCGTCTCCTAAACTAAAGTGCTTCACAAGATGTTAAGTCTGTTCTAAAACCACTGCCAACTGGCTCAAAGTCAAGAGAATTTAAATGGTTGTATATGCAGTTTTGCATCCAACCACAGTGCCAACTCTAAGCAGTGGCAAAAAGTAGTCAGAAAGCCTGTTCAGTGCAAAGCATTGCGCACTTTGAAGCCATATAGTGCCAGAACTAACCAATAACAATATGACAAAATACAACTGTCTTCGTCCTTTAGACGAGTAATGTGCCCACAAATGGATAGAAACACATTATTATTGTTATACTTATGATTATTATTAATAGCAGCAGTAATAGTATGCATTATTATTATTATTATCTATGTATTTATGATAGATCTTTGTATCTTTGTATATAGCAAATTATTTCAAAAAGCTTTCCTTATTACACTAGTGCTTTTGGTTTCATACCTGGACATTTATCTTCGCATTCCACTCTGTTGAGTCCGTTTCGGCCGCAGATATTCGCACAGGGCAAACAATTTTGAACAGTTAAATCATAGAAGAGGTCACGTTCACAATGTGCTACAGGTGCACTCATCATATGAGACAGGGTACCAACCGGAAGATGGCACTAAAAAACCTACAAAACACACAGGGTGTATAGTTAGTAAGGCAAGGAATGTTACTTAGAGCAATAGTTTTCAATCGGTTATACATGTACGACTAGTGGTACACCAGATGTTACAAATCGAACCAGATTTGCATTTGAAACTGACAAATATTAAAACAAATGTAGGAAATCTGAGTTTGATGAAACAAGCACACAGCTCACATTACCACTTTCTAATAGAGATTTTATTTTTCCTTTTTGCTGATATGACTACATTCTTAAAATTATATATTAACCATTAAATTTGTCTACTTGCAACTCTAATACTCAGTTACACCAATGCTTAAAAGTGTGTTGCACATATTGCGAAAAGTCCTTTTAAGCCTATAATTGAATTCTTTTAATTTACATTTCAACTATGACATTACATCAAAACAAGATCATTTGTCATCAATGCTCTAATCTACATTGTCGACTGGGGATTCGCCGGCCGTGATCCGCCTCAGACCCTGCAAGAGAACCGAGAAAGCTTTCCTAAAAACCAATTACAAGGACAATTCGCACTCACCTGTTGTTTTTTGTTCTGATCTTTTGCTGGTGGTACGCACGGTAAAATTCGATATTTTATCTATTGCTAAAATAAAAATAAAGTTTGAAAACCACTGAGATAGAGCAAGAACAACATGATAAGGTAAGTAAGATACAGTAACTTAGGTAGCATAAGAAATTTGCATAGAGAATTGCAATTTCTTACTTGCTGTGCACCCAAGGAATACGAAATGATAGATTTACGCATGAAGAAATTACTTCTGTGGCCAATGGTTTTTTGGCAAAATCTAAACATGATGCTGCCCTTGACCCTGCCTGACCCTTTATAAGCCACCTTAACCCTGACCCTAACCTTGTATTTCTAAACCACACTAACCCTGATCCCATAACAATAAACTACTGGTTCAGTATTGTAAGGTAAGCATTGTATTGTACAATAGATCATACAAAGCAACATACATATGCAGTGACAGTGCTTCTGAATGGTTGACCCTACTAGATGCGTTTTATAAATGCTTAAATACAATATAAACCCACAAGCCATAACTTGGCATAATGTGGGATTAATGTGCCTGACAATACATTTCATCAGTGATAGGTAGGATTACTGCAATTTACTGGGTTCACCTCAACACGCAGTTTTGTACACGTTTTGGCATTACTTGAAATAATAATTAAACTCAAAATCCACTGTTATTATTAATGGCAGGTGAACAATTCTCATAACATCGGAGTTGTATGCTTGGGCGACGCCTTCAAACCAACAGAAAGTTTAATAACTGGCGCTACATAATTTTAAAATTACTTAATAAGCATGTTTTAGCCGGTTAGTTCCTCAATGTAAGATCTCAGATTTCACAGATATCGAAACTTGAGATATGCTCGCAAAACTTAATAACTACGCTTATTTCTTATCAATATAATAAAACTTGAATATAAACCAAGCACAATTTATTAATTTTACCTTTTTACAAGGATTTCTCGAGCGATCATTTCGTTACAATCATTCACGCAAGCCTGAAGTGTTCTTTTCAGAAAAACCACGATGTAAACTTAAACTGCTGAATATTTATCAGCAATATTTGCATATTTATCTCTGAGTCCCGAAGGGGCGGGGTAAAGTACTCTCTTAAAAATAGCGGCCAATCAAAACTATGATTTTATTTCGTAATATTCATAGATATAATATATCTATGGGAATATTAGGCTATAATCCATAACCATGCCTGTATTACGTTATCAGTGTAAATTTATGGTTACTAAGCGGAAATTAATCAATACAATGAAATTTATATCGCGTTTCGATAAGTTCACAATAACAAGACAGTTTTGCACGAGAGCGTGTTCCGCTACGTTCCTAGCGAAATTGGAATTTATTTATATAATAATTGGTGCTATGTTGCTCATTGTCACCTCGAACATCCCCAGGTGGCCCTAACCAGCGGGAACCGATCCCTAATTCCTGGTGATCGGATAGCAATAATTATAAAATTTGTAAAATTGTCATTCTCGTTCTGTGTATTCGATTGCCAAATAAACTGTGATCGATTGATTGATTGACTGACTGATTGATATGCATGTTTGTGCTAAGATTCGGTGACTGTCATAGGAACCTTGGTCCTTGGGTGACTGCATAATTTACAGAAATGTTCTCCGCATTATGTGTTATGAGTTTCGGACCACCCGGTCTTGGTCTTGGACCTGTATTTGACTTGGGTTCTTGAATACACTATTATTAGTTGATTGAAGAAGTTTCTAATGTACGTGGGTTTAAATTTAGTAACAGCTGATGCAGGTATGTGGTCTCGAGACCGCGGTACCGTCTTGGTCTCAGACGGTCTCGAGACCGGAAAACTGCGGTCTTGGTATTTGTCTCGGACCATCGGTCTTGGTCTCGGACCTTCGGACAGTCACTGTTAACCTACAATTCCGCGTACAAATAGGCCTACAGACCTACATCATTCAAACGGAAAGCTAATCTACTCACTCAAATGACTCATTTGTAGCCTATCGTATAGGCTAGTGTTACAAGTAATTTATAGTGCGATATTCTCAGGCCGAAGTCTATGGCTGAACCCACAAAAGTTCAGACTGGCTGGTAAAACAGTCTCCTGGACCATTATTAAGATTAGTATTATTCAGCAATAAAATTAACATTTTAAGCGTGTTATTCCGTTTTAGCGTCTTAATAAATTGAATTTTTTTTTTTAAATGGTATCGGTCTTGGCCTTGGACCCTCGGTCTTGGTCTCGGACCACCTGCGCGGCCGGTCTTGGTCTCGAACCACCCGGTCTTGGACCACCCGGTCTTGGTCTTGGACCTCTCGGTCTTGGTCTCGAGCTTTTGGTTTCGTGCCCAACACTGAGCTGATGTGCATTAACGAACTGTAGTTAATAGACTGTTCCATTCTACCTGTCCTGAGATAGACATCTGGTAGCGTAGCGATCTCCATACTTCCGGCTTGTGCTCTGTCGGCCCACGCTAGGCCTATGCATATTTACAAAGCGTGGGCCTACAGGCTACATGACAGTAGCAACCGCATGTTTGTCATTCTGTAGTTACAGTAAAATAATGTACACTCATAAAATAATCATAACTAGCAATTACCCAACATATACATCCTATGAGTAGCTATAGTGTACATAGAATTCAATTTTTTCGGGACTGTCACCAAACGCGACAGCTATCGTCTTGCCTGGAGCAGAGGCATAGGCCGAATAGCCAAGGGGAGTGGCCGCAAACTCTGTGATGGTTTACAAAAAAAGTGGGGCCACTAATTCCAAAGTTAACAAAATAATTTTTTATTATTGAAAAGACCGCAAAAATATAAAAGTTACAAACCAAAGCACAATTTGCTAGACTAAAAGGCTAACTACATTACTGTTGTGAAATTCAGTTTTTCCCTTTTAGTATTGAATTTACTCTTTCGCCATGTTTGTTTAGTGTTTATAGGCCGTCCATAAATGACGTAATGCGCCTAGGAGGGAGGGGTCATACATTTGTGACCATGGGTGACGAGGGAGGGATCAACGAAATGTGACGTCACATCATCACATCAAAATGTGTAATTTTATTTAAACCTTTCACTCAATTAAACAAGTCCCACATAATATAATAACCATTAATTGTTACCACAATTTAAAAACATTAATTATGATTATTCCATTCTTAATTTTTGGATTGTGTTCACTAAATTATACGCTCGGTGTCAATTTTTGGGGTTTTGGAAGTGAGGCAGTCATTATGTAACACACAAACAGGAAACAAATATTTTGCCAAACATGTCAGGCCACAGAGAGTCGCTGCATGTCGGCAACGGGAATTTAATGGTCGTAATTGGAAACTAAAAACGGAGAGAGTGTAGATTGGATAGAGGAAGAAGAGCCGGATCCGAATGAAATATCCATTGAACAGGCTAATCAGATCAAAGTTCTCTCTCTCTATTTTTCCATGAATGAGCATTTTGCTTCTCCGAGGGAGAATGGAGAAGCATCTAGTTTGGACTGTTTCAAGTTATTGTTATTAAACATTGTTTTATAAATGTAATGATGCTACCAGAGCTCATCATCTTGATGAATGCATAATGAGCAGAGTTGTATGGTCTAGAGACAGTTTTTAGTGTCTCGGTCTCGGAAGTCTGCTGTATCGGTCTCGAGGTAGTGTCTCGAATTTTTATAAATTGTCTTGAAGTAAAAGTCTTGTTCTGTCTCGAACAAGCGGTCTCGATAAGTTTCGCTTTAACTGTCTTAAAATTTTGCGCTAGAAACTGAAACCGGAATTTACGAGTAGGCCTAACGGTAATTCTGACGCGCGAGTCACATAATACTGAAATCAATTCAATTGTCTTAAAGAGAAAAAATGTCAGAGAAAGAACCTGAAATTGTGAAGTTTGCGTTTACGCAATTTGAAATTAGGCCTATTTACAATTTTACAAGGCCTATTTGGTTATTAGTTTGTCAGTTATGTAAAACCACTAGGCCTATAACCGAAACGATCGGAACAACTTCGAGTTTCTCAGGGCGAGTAAGGATCGATATGCGCAAATTTATAATTTCGTTTGATATTTGGTATCGAATTTGCTTGTTTAAAATCGTCTAGAAGATTTCATACGTGCTTTCTTTATACTATAGTTCAGAAGATAGGCCGAAGAAGAAATATCGAAAAAGATAACACTCGGAAATATAAAAACTGTTCTTGGGAATTGATACAATATATATATATATATATATATATGTGTGTGTGTGTGTGTGTGTGTGTGTGTGTGTGTGTATACATTACAATTAAGTTTCAAATAGAAATTACAAATGAACCTTATTCCCGAAAACGGATACATTAGTATTTTACAGCCTTTTATATAGGTTCACTTGTCTTTTACTGTCTTGAACCTAGTGTCTCGGTCTCGGCACCTCACTGTATTGGTCTCGGTACCTCACTGTCTCGGTCTCGTCTTGGTCTTGAAGTTTAAGGTCTTGCATACAACACTGATAATGAGTGTAGGCTTAAACATTGTACTTTCTACATTTTTCTTCATTCTACTATAAACATGTAATCTTAATAATTTTTATAGTTTAGTTATAATTGCCTTTTTTGATAAATATAAGATTTGTATATAAAATTCTGGACATCTTTTTTCTGGGGGGGGGGGCTTGTGATGTCATATTTGAGGGGTTATGACTTTTGTGACTACGAGATCTGAGTGAGGTCAAAAATCGTTCAAAATTGCATGACATCATTAAATTTTATGGATGGGCCGTCATAAACTTAATCTCAGCGAAGAGTAATCTCAGTCTTATATAAAATAGAAATAAATACGTATAATCCTGATAAACATAATTAACTAACTTAAAATTATTGATTTTGGTAAGTGCAAACTGCCAAGTTGGGGCCGAGGGGCCTTTTTATTTGCTCGCTCCTCTGGTGTTAAAACTGGGCTACATGCCACGGCCCAAAGATACACTGAGCGACTGGTGTGGATTGCCCAACTTCGCGCTCTCCACCAACACACAGCAACACCGAGAAGCTAAAACAAGATGTTTCTGCCTTTTGATGAAAGTGAGTGCTGACGAGTGAAGATGCCCTCTGGTGACACTGAAAATCGTTAGATTTTTTCTTAAATTTCACACAATATTTATCTTGGGTTTTGAAAGATCTATTACGATTTGTAGTACATAAAAAATGGGGCATTGACTTTGAAGTTATTACTTTGGAATTATCTAAAACTCAAGCTTAGGTTAACTGATTTGCAGGTTTACAATATCTTGAAATTGTGAATGCATTTCTAGCAATTTGTAATTTAAACTATTAATTCCTTGTTGGCTGATTATCATGGAAACTTTAATAAGCCAAAGGACTTTAGTAAACAACTAAAATATTGTTTTACTACATGTTTCATTTTGATCATTTATTTCAGCAGCAGTTGTATTTGTTACATGTAAAACATATAGATATATCCACCTTGATGAACATATGGGTTGATATGGGCAACACAATGACAGCCCTTTCGCAGTGGGCTGAATATGCACCCAGATACCCACTATGGATTGTATTTAGTCCACATAGGCATATTGGGGCAATCTAAATGGTGTATTGTAATGCAATGCCCACAAGAAGACCCCACAAGTAAACTAGATGGGACCCATATTACACATAGGTAGACCAGAATGTCAATTAGCCCATCTGGGCTGCTGAAATGAGATATATATTGGCAAATGGGCCAAAAATGGGCCCATAATGAGTACATTATAGCAAAACTCAGGTTTGTCTACCCATATGGTTCTTGCAGCCCAACTGAACATCTGCTTTAGTAGGGTCTATGCTGGAGTATGTGCTGCCAAAATTAGCCCATATTACACATATTTATACAGTATACGCATAAAATCTACATATATCTACAATCTACATATACATATATATATATATATGATGATGACTATATATATATATCTATATAGGAATGTATAACTTCACATATATTATTTATACAAATTTTCATGTAACTGAACCACTTTCAAGTAACACAAGCGATGAAGCAGTGAAATTTTCAGCCAAACAGTCCATTAGTAAGAGTAGGATTAGTTATCAGACTTAGACATTATAAATACACAATTAGGATATTATTATATATACTTGGCTATCTAGCAGGCAGCAGTCATCTGTCTGCTACCATTTGACAGCAACAGACTACCTTTACCTCCGTGTCTTGGGATTAAATCCTTATTTGTCATTTTTTTGTAAAATTGCGAATTCATTGTTCAGCCTTAAACACATAAAGAATGGATGTTAAATTGCTGATGCTGTTAATGTCACATGCACAGGACCTTAGAACTAGTTACAACTAATGTTGACAGAGGAGTGTACAACACAAACGATTATCTTTCACTAAAACAATCACTCTGTCTAAATAAACTATGTATGTCCATTTTGTAGCTTCATGATGGCAAAACCAAGCTATAAACTTGTGATGGTAATTTACAACTACATGTATTCTGCCAATACACTTACTAGTCAGAACCTTCCTACAAAGGCTTCAAAAACCTGTCTGTTCATTAATAACAGTTTTAACTATTCAAGTTAGTGATACTATTATAGCATCTGCATCGTCTTATTGTACATTAATTTCCAGAGTTAATAATCATTATAATCACACATCTTATACCACATTCAAAATTTATCCTATACTGCTGTGTATCATCATTTGATCAAAACAATACCATATCATTAGTAATAAATATTATTACTATGGTCAAATTAACAATATCACTGCATTGTAAAACAACCAAGAGACTAGAATCAGATAAGGTAAATATAATGCTGCCAAAAGATTTAGCTACAAAGTCTTAAAATGTCACTTTCTATACAACATAGCTTCCTTAAAACATGGCCCTGCAACTAGATTAATACAGAAACTTCTAGTGTGCTTTCTTAACAGTGGCGGATCCATAAAGCAGTTACGGCTCATTGCTCATGTCCTTAACTGACCTCACGACCCTTCAATTATGGCACAAAATAAATATGAGTCAGCTAAACTGAGGTACCGCACAAGTTGGCACCAAAAAAATTTACCCAAAAAAATTCACAAGACTCATTTCTGAACCATGTAAGTAACATTATATCAATATTTATTCATACCATAACTAACATTCATAATGTCACAAGACTAATTTCAAACTTCTATAAGTTTACATTTCAAATTTCTCCAAGTTTACATTTCAAATTCTGCATACATGTATCAAGATGACTATCATAAAGATCACAGAGATTTTTTCATGAAAAGTTCACATTTCTTAGCTACCCAAAAACGTTATTATTCTCAACAAAAGAGTAGGCTAGCATTCACAGTTAACTTCTTATTAGATATTTCAGTTGAATGGTGACTAACTGACATACAGTATTTATTGTCTATGGTTCAAATACCAAAGTGTGAAAAAATCCTGTTTAGGTCTGCCACTCATATGAATCTATTCTTAGGTTGTAAGAATGTTATCTTTGCATTATAACAGTAAAGCTTCATGTTAATTGTATAAAAACGGAGATGCACTCATTTCCCACTTTTTCAGTCATAAAGTCAACAATGACAGAACTTGTTGTTTACTTCCCAGCTTATGCTGGCATTCTAATCCTCAGGGACCGACAAATGTGCTTTTGCGCATTGGGTGGTGACGGATGCAAATGAATGGTCTGCAGGTGTTTGGATCTGTTTATAAAGATCTCATCCTCTCTGGTGCTTAACGAAGTCCTTATGTTGTTTATACTGTCTACAGATGCTAAGCCTTTTGGCCTCATACCTGGAATGGCTTCCCTCTCGATTTGCTTGTCCTTCTGGTCAGGCATGCTGAATGAACCCCTCATCAAACCCTGAAAACCCCTCTGGGTAAATAGTATATCTGAATAGATGGCTTAAGGCTAATATATATATAAGAAATGAAAGCAGTAGCTGTAGCAGTAGTTCTATAAAGGAGCTGGTGCCCATGTTCTCAACTGATTCCATGGTCTATATCAGCCTCTATCACTGCACCAAAAAATTATCCATTCTGTTGATCGCACATAATAACATTCAATCAGTAAATTTGAAGCAACACACCATTATGTACAACAAGAAGTTTTACCCATAAAATTCACATGACCCATTTTTGAACCCGGTAAGTCCATTGTAATGAAAATTACCATACTTGTATAATTTACATTTTCAATTAAAAAACTGTTAAACCATACAAGCCTTAAAATATAAAACCACCTGCCATTTTGCAAATTGGGATATCCAATTATTAAGTGTGATGTTTATGTTTTTGAATTTCACTATTAATATACAGGGCCATTTGCAGATCTGTCTCCTCATCCACCTAAAATTTAACAGTTCATGCATTTATCTGTTCTAGAATTGACTTGTGATAATCTTCCTATATGCCTCCCCAAGGTTTGTCTTTATCCCAACTTGTTGGTTCTCAATACTGCTGCCAGATTTATGCTCACACTCCTAAATTCTGCCACATCTTGTTTATGGTCAATCACTTGCAATGGTTTCCTCTATGACAGTGCTGTCCAACACATGATCCATGGGCCGCATGAGGCTCGAAGGTTGATTTCAAGCAGCCTGCCTGAGCTTGCTAAATTTTTGCAATTTGTGTAATAATGAAGTAAAAGATAAAGTCACTGGCCTACTTGCATAGATATTTGCTCATAACTTGGCTTATCGTGTGACAATGAGAGCACAAGGCATACATACACACGATTATTCATTATGATTATTCCATAAAAAAATGTTAATACAGTTAATAATTTTCCATAAATTGTGGTCTTTGTGTTTTTAAGTTTACTGGTGCAGTTCGTGGTTTCAAGAATAATCTCCTCGGTGGCCAGCGGCATCAAAAGGGTTGGACAGCACTGTTCTATCAGCTTGCATGCATTCAGTTCAAAGAAATATTCGCTCCACTCTTTCTGCAGCTTCTCATCGATCTTTGCACTCCATGGACTGGCATATTCTCCCTGTTTCATGAGTAAGGACCACTGTGGCCCAAACTAGATCTTTTGCCACCATTGAGCCTCCAGTTGGAAAGCCATTCCTCATCTCACATGTTACCATTTTTATGGGTATCTTCATGCATTATTCTCCCTCCTCAAAAACCTTTTTCTACTCTCCAGGTTTTCGCACTGGGAGTGCTACTGAATGCGATGCTATATAAATTAATAAATACAATACAAAATACACAAGCCCAAGTATGCACCATAACGATATCATCTGTGCCAGAACATGTTGGCATATCACTAAATCATTTAATTTCCTCACAATAAGCTGTTACATTTCAGTTACATGATAAATGAAGACCTTACAATACCTAATCTTTACTGAGAACCCTCTTCTGGGTTGGAATGAGAGGAATTGGCATGCCCTTTTGTGACTAGAAAACGACATCTTGGCTACCAACTGAGGTGAATCAATCAACGTTTCGTGAAGATCTAGTCTGTGACTGTGCTCCAGTGTCCTACAAGTAACAGACGATTTATAAACTTAGCCCTGCATTTTATCATCTTTCATTGTTTACTTTTAATGGGTTTAGGCTAAATTTTTCGGTAACTGCATCTATCAGCTTGGTTGACTGTTCACTTAGTTAAGATTTTTTTATTGTTCCCTAAAATGGCTTAGATTAAGTGCTAAGGTATTTGTATTGTTTGAATGAGTGAATGAATGAACTAAATGAATAACATGCGATTCACATGCCATAGGCAATACTTGAATCGGTCTGCTGCTTAGGGTAGGTGAGATAATGGACAGCTAAGGGAGCAACCATAAGTGACCACTTCATTGGTCAAGTAAGAGTTTATGTTGGAGCCTGAAGGATGAGATTGTTGGGGCTGACCTTACAAGTAAACGAACTTTATTCCAGACAAATTGTATAATTCCCATACTCTAGTTTAGGTTAAGTTTTAAGGTATTTGAATATTTTAGGTTTTGACTGTTTTACATGACCTTGACTGTTTCTCAAGATGATTTTATTAAATTATTTTGCATGTAACAACACTGCAGTTACAATTAAAGTGAATTATATACTATGAAATAAAGGCTGATTTGTCACCTAATGATTATGGATTACCATGTGATAGAGTAAGGTGAACATACTGAAAATTATTATTAGATATAGGTAGTAGAATTCAGATTGCTGACTTTATCAAAAAAACTTAAAGAAAAGTTCAAAGCAAAAATAAGAGCAGCTTAACAAATGAACCTAAATGACAGGCTTTAAGGTAATCTAAAATGAGTAAACATTAATGGGTAAACTTGCCTTCATTTCCCGTCCCTTGGTCTCGATTGGTAAGAAGAGAGTAAAAATTGCTGCTAAGACACCAACAGTGGCGTATGTATTAATTCCTAGGTAGACTGACTTCCGGAGCATCACCTGGATGGATCAAATGGTATCATCCAAAGCATGTAATGCTCAGCTTAGGAGAGGTGACCTGTTAGTTAGCAAGACTTACACAGAATGAATTGTTGCTAATCCTTAGCATACATAAAAATAAGCTTTGCAATAGTATAGGGATGAAATATAAAGATCTAGTCACCTTATCATCCTTAAGGATGAATCAAACGAATCGAACTAAATCTTTTTACTGGTAAGTATAATTGGTGTATAATGTTTTTACTGATAAAGTATTGGCATCTAACTATCCCATATACTGATACATTTTGACACCGTAAAGTGATATCTCATTATTTGTTGACTCTTTTGATCCAAGTTTTGTGTATTCCTGATACTAATGTTCACTGTGAAAGGTGTATATATTCTGAATCGGTTCCAGTAAAATTCATAGACCGATTAATAGATTGTTGAACTGCTCATAAGGGCCTACTTGTTGATTTGTGCAATCCACTAGAACTTAATCCTATCAGTATAAACTTAAAATCTGCTTTCTCTTCCACTGTTTTTCTCATCCTGCTGGTCCACAGATCCATGGAAGTCCCTACTGCCAGCTTTGCAGGGACCTCTTCATTCTATCTTAGCTGCACAGGCAACTGTGAATTTAATAAAGGAATAAAACAATTATGTAGCACCATTCACGAGAAACTCATGACAGGCATACACAACTTGAGGGCACAAAAAATAGAATTTTTATACACCTTAACAATGAGAATGTACTAAAAGCAACTGGGAAAACAATGCATCTTGCTGCTCAAGTGTTAAGCGCTTATGGGTAAGAGGAAAAGAATGGCCATGCAGGTCATGCAGCAGGCCAGAAAGATGGGCTTCCGTACTGGACCGGAATTTCGGGCCCGTGGATTTTCTGGGCCAACCAGGTCACTTTACTTAGCATTATTAAGTAGCATGCAGCTGTAGATGAAATGAAACACTTGATTAAACAGATAAATTTCTGAATCAGTGCAAAAAACAAACAACACAAGAAGAATGCAGCCATTAATTTAAGCTCAATTGCATGCTAAATTATGACATTTGTACTTTTAAACATTCATTTCCGAAAATATGCTAAATAACTAAGAATAATAAAGGCAACTTGCTACTGAATTCATCTGAACTGGAAAGAACATAAGAGTTGTCTCTGACCTGTGCAACGAATGGGGTTACGAGAGCTCCAACTCGAGACATCCCGCTACACATGCCTAGACCAAGAGCACGTGTTGTAGTGGGATACACCTAAACATAAAACAGTCACATCACATTTGACATAAGCAGTCCATAATTTGATGTCTGCATAACAACATTTTTAGAAGTGCACATTGAACATAGAAGCAACATCAACTGTAAACAGAGTGGAAGAGATTGCTACTTGGTTAGAGTGAAAGAGTCCCAGTAAGATAGTTGGAAAGTTAAGAAGCACCACATGGTGGAGTCAGCAACTGTGACAGATTGCAAACAAAAGAAATAACATATTTTTCCAAAGATGCCGATCATAGAATCTTCCTTTAACACATCGTAATCATAATCTCTAAACTTCTAAAGCATCACTCTTCCTTTAACAGGGCTAGTATACACAATAAATGCAAAAATTAATTTCTAATATTAAATAAATAAATTCCAAAACTGACCTCTGGTGTGTAGACATATGTTGCTTGGAAACCGCCCGAGATGAACGCACGAGCAACAAAGAGGAAAATCGTGAGAACAGTTCTATACGCAACACAACGGTGACAAGAATTCATTTAGCATATATAAAATATAGGTTAATAAATATTTTATTCATTTGGGGCATTTACGGAAATTTACAGTATTTTATTCATTTGTAGCATTCATTGACAATTATGATAATCACTATATATCTATATCATAGCAATAGCACTTTGAAATAAAAAAATTTAAACTGAACTAGAAAATTTTCAGTAACTAGTGTTAATTATTATATTCATCATAGTGCAAGGAGCACTATCATCTCGAGTCATGAAGTGAAAATTTCTGCAACCAGTCAAACCTAAAAGAAGGCAAAGTTCCACAAAGTAGCAAGGAATATAAAAGTAAGTAAGTAAGTATGTACTTTATTGAACCACTTGCAAACGCACTGTGGGCACATCATAATATGAACGTTCAAAACAATGTAGACTCTCAAAATAAACATATCAAGCAATTACACAGCAATTAGACATCATCAAAGTAGTTAGAGTAAAATAATGTACACTCATAAAATAATCATAATTAGCAATTACACAACAGACATCCCATGAGTAACTCAAACAATACTAGGCCTAGTTAAACTCACAATAGGAATAGATTCAATTGTATAGCATTCGAGTGATAAAACCACATCGAGTTAGTTAGTTATAACCCAAATAATGAACAATATAGCACTCATAACACATGTGCTACCTGGTGATGCAGATGTTAACCAAATAAACGAAGACTGCGAAAATGAAGAACTCGAGAGCTATTGTTTTTCGCCGACCCAACCATTCGATGATCAGGAACGTTATGAATAGACCTACAATATGACAAAACACAGAGTATTGAAATGAAGAAAACCATTAGAAATGATCCATCTATACTGAAATGCTGCAGCCAGGCTCATTGCTCATCTTCCCTGATACTCACATATCTCCACTTACATGATCAATGATCTACACTGGCTCACATAGCCTGCTCCAAGTGGTCGGAAGCCCGCTCCAGGTGGTTGGATCCACCACTGAAACCTCCGGTTCTGTATCCTATAAGTGTGGGCAAACGGGACAGCCAAGTTCCCCCCAAGCAACGGATCTGAAAGGCTGTTGACCGACATTGGCAGTGACAGATTGACACAGCTCCTGAAGGTGAAGAGGGACAGTGCACGGAGGCAGCGTCAAACTATGGCATAAACCCCGAGCATAACACGTTGTGGGAGAGGTAGTCAGTGAAGGACATTGCGCATATAGACAGATACATGGCCAGATCTAGGGATACCACCTATCAGTTGTGCAGCCAAACGAAGGGATGCCAGCATAAATGGAGCAGAAGTTCAAGCAACTAGCAACAAAAGCATGCACTAAAGTAACTGCGGCTTTCTAGGGTGAGATATTGAGAGCTTATACTAAGTTGACGTATTTGGTAGAAGTTGATCTGCTGAGCAAAAGTAAGTTTTTGGTCAAGAATGGCCACTATATCCTGGACATAGGTAGAGAATGAGTAATGGGGAAAGCGGGTAAAGAGCATCCGGGTCAATTTTAGATATTGTTGTCTGGTACCAAGCCAGATAAACTCCTTTTTGCAGGATTTAGTCGGAGCCAAGTAGAGGACATCCAGGCGCCAAGTGAATTTATGGCCACTTGCAAGGATTGGGCAGCAGATACCACATCCTCATAATGCAGGTAGGCAAATTTTTATAGTGTCATGTCTACAGTCTTGAGCAGATGGCTACCTGTAGCCCAGCAAAGGACCAGCAGGCGATATTCTGGTGATTTATTGAAGAAGCACAGTGCTGTGTACCGGTATTATAACTCACTTCTTACTAGTATCATATGTAGTCCTAAGTCAAACAGGCTGAAGCTGCAGAGAAAACTCTGGCTTAAGCAATAACTGCCATATGTCAATAAATGAACATCATATATAACTCATGTACTTAAAGCATTACATTGGCTTCCTGTTCAGCATGGGATTGGTTTCAAATTGGGGCTCATAGTTTATAAAACTCGGAACTCTGATCAACCACCCACATTACTAAACACTTTAATGACAAGCTGCATTGATTTTGCAGTCGATTCTAGTACACTCTTATCGTTGCGACAAGGAATGAACTTCTAGTTCTGCATGCTCACTTGGCTATTAGGGAGTGCTGTGTTTTCTCGATTGTAGGCCCTTCACCATGGAATGAACTGCCATTTGAGCCTGTGGCCCTACCATCACGGTTTCACAAGGCCTTCGAGTCTTTTTTCTTTCGTCGTGGCTGGGATGGGCGCGCTCCTGAGTAGGCTTCATGAAGGGGAGCTATATAAATGCTCAGAATAAATGAATTTTAAAGTGTTAAAATCAGTCCTCATTCTGACGACTCATCATCATTCAACACGGTCGGTCACTCAGGTCAAACCAAAAGCAAGAACTGTTCTCGCCGAACAAGCTTGTTAAGTTGCTGGACCTAGTTATTGGAACTCTCTGTGTATGTCCATTCTGCTCAGTCACCTTCTATGTTTTGTTCTCAACTTAAGACTTAACCTCTTACAAAACATATATACACCTACTGGACGTTGTTACTTTGTTCACAATAGAATTAATTAATTAATTAATTGATAGATTGGCTGACTGACTGACAGACAAACAGAGATAAACAGACAGATAAACAGACAAACAAACAAACAATAACAATAATAATAAAAATAATAACAATAATTATAATAATTAATAAATAAGTAAACATTCATAGAACCTGATGTTTGAAAGCCAGTAAGAAATACAAATAAATAGTAGAATTAATAAAGATAACAAAAATAATAGAATTTACCTGGAAATTCTGAGACGCTTGTCCAGAGGAGGTCAGTGTAGTCTGCCATGGACAGATACTTACACTCAAGGCGACAAGCAGGTTCTTCCACCTCTCCACCTGGTTCAACTGTTCCACCTGGATAAGAGATTTTCAAATTCCAGCATATATGGCAAGCAGCAAAGTGTTTCCAATTATAAAAATGCATAATTTATATACCTATTATCTTTACAGTTGCCTAAGATTAAATTTTTTGCAATAGTAACTCTTGCAGCCTTAGATCAAACATTATTGAACTTTGAATAGTTATTATAACTATTCATTGGAGCTAGTAGTTACTTGGTAGCTATTTGTTCCCATTGTCAGTCTTATTTACATTTTTCAGTTCAAATGTTCTCCTTAGGTAGCAATGGCTATTGTCAAATACAACAACAAATCTTCGATTAATCGTTAAAAATAAATGTACTCATTAAAATTATATTAACGATTAATTAATCATTAACATCAGCATCCCTAATTATTCTAAACACATATTTAGGCAACACAATAGATACAAACCCGGTAATTGATTTCACATTACATTATATTTAATATCAAAACACATATATCATAACTCACAATTCAACATTCATATTAATTCATTTATTGGGAAAAGAGGATATTCCCACTCCCACTGCTTCAGACTATTCAAACAATGATCAGTGGTCTGCTACTGTGGTGTAAACCTGCTTTACCTAGGACTGAGTATCAATGAGTGTTGATGACTACATGATGCATAATGATTTTATGTTATGCATGGAGTCTAACAATATCATCAACTTAGGCCTACTTGTAATATACATGTTAAGAGACTATCAGGCCATTAAAACAATCTAAACAACAAGAAGAAAAACATTGTCAAAGTAACGATAATATATAAATATCTCTCAAATTCATAATTAATGTTATAAAATGTGCATAAAATATAAAAATATTTTTAACAAATAATAATAAGTGTACTACAAATATCAACAAATCTCTTTCAAATAATGAAATATGTAAAGAAAGGCATAATTAACTGCTAAAATACCAATAATAAAATAGTTTTAAAAAGTCATAAAATAATTAAACTTCCGATTCTGTTCATGGCATTTGCGAACATTTTCAGTTTTCAACTTTTATCCTTTTTTACTTGAGTTTAGTAGGCATTACTTACCCTTACCTCTTTGGGGCCAACTTGATGCATGTACTTTGCAAATTAAATGTGAGCCACTCTAGATTCATCCTTGACCAAAGTGTTCTCAAAACAACACATGAAACTTTAAGTCTGCTCTAAGAAAACACTGACTTGGTCCAAGTAAATAAGATATACAGCATTAGTACTTCAGACTTTCTTGAAAAGAATGTGTTAAAAGAGACTTGGAAGCTAAAGTACATGTTGTTTGCTGTTAAAGGGTTTAGCAACTATAAGTATGTTTGACATAATTATAAGCAAAGCAAATATGAAGCTCACCCACATACCATGACACGTGTCGCCGACTTCAAAGAGTTCAGTTGTCATCAGAACAATGCCATAGTATGAGAATGCATTCGCCAACCTACATACAGAGCTGATAAAAGTCACGAACTCTCAACCATCCAGCCAATCCGTTCATTCACTTCTCAGTTTTTCTCAATCCCCGGTCACTTCTCATGCCAACTTCTCCAACCAAGCAATATCCAACACTGTTCCACGTCTCTGGAACGATTTGCCTTCTGAATTTCGGATTTTTTCGGTTCCTCCACCATCATTGCTAATCACCCACCATCTTCTGCTCTGGAGTCTTCTATCCATCACCCTCAGACACAAGTCTGACTTCTTCAAAAACTCTTCCCTGATTCACCTGATCTTCCACCTCTCAATTCTCGACCTAAACGACATCCACTTTAATAGCTACTCTGCCTTCACTGACCCTCCTGATAACTTCAAACCACCCTTCTCACAATCCCTAAGACGTGACACAGCGCTTGTAAATAGGCTTTTTGGTTTCGAGTGGCGTCTTAGAAGTTTGAAGATTACAATTACGACAATGAATAACACTAAAAGCGCTGCATAACAGTTAAACATGATACGTGAAAAGCAAGGTTGTGTAGTTCACAAGCAATGTTGTGTAAATATTTTTAATGTAGCAGTAAAATACAATTATTGAGAATAAATGCTTGAAATATGCCATTATATGTTCATAGAACTTCATTTAATGCACTAGTGCACTCAGTTCTGTTTACAGTGCATCATTTATACAAAGATTTCACTTTGCCCAAAACACTGTTGTTTAGGGCCCTTTCTCCTTCCTAATGTCACCTTCATGTTGCTAATATAGACTGCACATAATTACTTAGAGAACTGAGTGGCACCACCTACCATATAAACCAGAGAAGTCCTGTTGTGACACGAAGTTCTGGAGTAAAAAGGTCACGAATCTGCCCTCGCTTCACTGGCTCACCTGACTAAAAAAACCAAGGAGATGAGGAGTCAGTACAAAAGGAAGCTAAGTAGAGAGCAGAGTTCAGAGGTAGGTAAGAACATGAGTGAATAATTAAGCACATAAAAGGCAATCGATTCAGACATGAAAACTACAGTATTATTAAGTTAACATAATGCAAAAGGCGTTGATTGGATGGTCACTTCTGTGCAAAACTGCATTCTACGACTACTATGCATAGGATATAACAGGTCAAAATGCGCAAAGCCCATCGTTCTCAACTTAATCTCTTTCCTGTGGTAGATAGAAGCTTGCATAGTCCAGTGGTTAGTGGGCCGGATAGATGGAAGTTCAAATCCCCACCCCAGCAGAAATTTGTTTTTAGATTTCTGCTCTACTTGCAGTCCTGCACCCTTAGCCAAGTCAGCAATAATGAGTGCATTGATGGTACACTGTCAGAGCAAATATCCAGACAGTGAGGGAGAGGACCAGCCAAATGCCCTCATATGCCAAGGTTGAGAAAATGAAGCTGCAACTACTACATACCCATGTATGCTTCAGGTCTATCTTAAGGGACTGCTCTTATGACTTATTCTTCCCACCATATGTTCCTTTCCGTCTTAACGAACTGATATATCAGAAGATAACCCGATAAAGGTTTGGTTATTGTCTGCCATCAGTTGAAGTCACGTGCATCAGATGCTGAAACAACAGAAGTTACCAAGTCCAATTGCGCTGGTTCTCCAATTGTCCAGACTAACGTCATCATACCTCACTGTGTATGTCCATGAGCCTTCCAAGTGGCATTGGCTTCTTGTTGTCAGCTGCAATTCGCTGAAGTGTTGCCAATGCTCTCTCTGTCTGTCCACGTGCTATGTCAAAGCGAGGACTCTCTGGCAGCCACTACATACAAACACCCACATCCTTCTATAGCATAATAGTTCAAAGCAAAATAAATTTAAAGTAAGGTATGATAAGTAGGGCTGTAAATTTTTTGCGGACATTGCGGGATTCGCAAAATTCGCGAATCTTGGATACTACCGTGAATTTTAACGTTTTGCCGCAAATTTGACAGTTTTTTCATGCTGCGCGTGTTTTTGATGTGATAACGACAAAGATTCTAAACATTAGTTACGACTTCATGCGCGAAAACATTTGGTGGCTAGAGGAAGTCATTCGGTTTAAGCCCGGTACGTTTCAGGGGAGTGGTGATCTGATATTTTACAGAACATGCAATGTGCCCGTCGAATTTAATCGGAGGGACATTTGCACTAAGCAGCTCAATAAACACCGTTCACAAGTGCAAAGCACAGAGAGTCGAGAGTGGAGAGGCGAAAAGGGAAAAATTGCAACCTGCTCCTTCAGCTGTGTTTGCAAAGCAGACATCGCAGCAACAGCAACCGGCATTATTGGCATGAATGGTCGTTGACTATACTCAGTTATTGACTTATTCATTGTGTTACACATTTGACCGCGAATGCGCCACGAATTCTCTATTCCAACATTATTCTTGACCCTCTTAACATGCTGCATCATAAGAGATATCCCCCCCAAGCAACTGTGTTTCTGAGCCACACTCTACAATATTAAATTGTTCAATTTAAATTGAAACAGAAATTTTCTTTCATTATCTGTTTAGTATCCTCTCTCCTAACATTAAAATCATGAGTTTGTTCTTAAAATTACCCGAACATTTTATAATACTCTAACATTTTCTACAAGCTTTTACTTTATATGTAAGCATTAAGACTCACAAAACAAGCAAGAAAGAAGATGAGTAGAGGAATGGCAGCAATTCCGAGCAGAAACCTCCAGCCAAAAGTTGGCATCACAAAGATCGCAATGAACACAATGAAACACGTTCCGACTGCCCAGAATAACTGCCAAAAACAAACAATTTGATCACATTAATTTATTACCATTACTACTAGTATCATTATTATTACTACTTTGACTACTGTCAAATTATTAATTTAGTTATTTAAGCCCATAGTATAACGCATAGATCTAAAGGCAAGGCAAAAACAATCTGATACGAAAACATTATCCATAAACTATATTAGCCTATCGCTACCAATCATGCTGTCATGCTGCCACTAATATTTTTATGATTGTATCATCATCATAACATGAAAATATATTCCCTCTATGATCAAACATAATATTTTTGAATTTCTTATTCTACGATTTCTCCTACAAAATAGTTATTAACTACTCAATATCTATTAATAAAAATGCTATTGTCACTTTTTACTCTATCAACACTTTGCATATCAAGCTAAATAAATTGAGTCTAGTGCTGGTTAAATAAAATTGAACCCAATCCTCATAAAAAACAAATTGGACACAATCCCATGAAAATTAAATTCAGCCAGGAGCCAATCCTAATCAAATAAAAACCAGACCTCATCCTCATCATATTCCATGTTACCTCCATCATGATGACACATTTGGCACGTGTTGCTACTGGGAGAAACTCAGCATACAGAGTAATCCTAAAAACAGAAATTGCTAAGGTTAATTAACTCTATTTGCAATTTCAGTAACACATGAAATGCAAAATGCTTTAATTCTTATTCAAAAGAAACTTTGTCACAGAATAATGCAAAAGGTCATAGTTCATATAAGTAGCAAAAATGAAATGATTAGTTTAGGATTAGATTTGTTGGGATCTGAAGATAATTTGTTTGGTTGTTGTTTTCATTATCATCATCACGATCCATGGGCTAAAAGCCTGTAGGTGTCCACTGCATATTTGACCATTGTTCTCCATGCTCCTCTGTCCTGGGTTAGCTGTAATAAGTTGTGTATTTCAGTCCCACACCAGTCTTCTAAGTCATCAAGCCATTCTCTGCAAGGTCTCCTCCCCCTTCCTCCAGTTCACTCCATACTTTCTTTATTTTCTCTGATTATCCATTCTACATATATGCCAAAATAATCCCAATTTTAGTTTAATTATGGCTTGAATCATATTCTCTTTGACGCTTAGTCTCTTTCTTACTTCAACATTTGTTTATCTTTTGTGTCCAGTTCAGTTGCAATATTCCTTTTTAACAGTACATTTCAAACGCTAGTATCATCGTCAAATACGTTTTCTTTATCACGCAGGTCTCACAGGCATATAGTGCTGTACTAATTACGTATTTTTCAATAACTTCAGTTTGATATGGTATCTTTTTAACTTGCTTCTCCATATGGTGCTAAAGCCTGCCATCGCACCTTTCATTATATTAATTCTTCTCTTTATTTCCATCGTGCAGTTGTTGTCCAAAGTCATGAGGCTCCCCAGGCATCTGAACTCTAACATTTTCAATTACTTCTTCTCTGACTGTAATTTCCTTCTCTTGTTTTCAACATTGGATCAAATTTTAATTGCATCGGTATTTTTTATTTTGGAAGAGAATTCAGCTATCAATTGTAATACAGTGGATTTCACTCTTGGTTTATAGATCATTCTGCTAAATGAAAAGTGCTGCAATGTCCTTGAAAGCTATTAACATAATTTATAATGCTGTTTTGACTAATGCACCATACAAGAATTCATTGCAGTGCTAAATATTTACTTATTCAAAATAACTCATTTTGCATGCAGCCTGGTTTGCATTCATATCATAAGGCATGTACGACAATGTCTACTTGTTATTGAGTCCACACAATCCTCAAAGAATGATCAAACCAAATTTGAACTCAAACCGTTCAAATCTAAATTCAACTGTATAGGCATAAATTCCAATGTGGAGCGAATTTTGATCAAAGTGCAACCGGTCAATAAATATCTTTTGTATTGGCAGTGGCATCACTAGGGGGTAGGGCTCAACCGGAAATCGCCTCGGACATTCGCCTGGGTCGAATACTCGATTATTCGGAAGTATTCGCCTCGGCAAATATTACACCCGCAAATAGCTAAAAATAACTTTTTTGCTAAACTAATTTTTTTGATAAAATAATATTTTTTCATCAAATAAATTCAGAAATAACGGACTTACTTAAAAGTCATTGATTAATTAAACAAGAACTTAACATTCCATTGAATTTCTTTAAAATAATTATGTTAATTTACATATTTTAATTCGTTTGGTTGCATTTCTCAGGTGGCAACCAAATCAGTAATTTTACTGCTAGAATTGGCTCCACCGACTTTCCAGTAAACATTAGAGAGTAAAGACATAGTTGAAAACTTCATATTTCAAATTTTATAACAAGGTTTTACATTTTTCACAAGTTAAATAATTATTATTAAATAAAAAATATATCGTTATAGCCTAGAGTGCGATTATATGCTATATGAAGGATATTGCTATAGACTCTGCATTGACTATAGATAGTTCTCCATAGCTGTGCATGTGGCAGTTTAACTACAGATGGTACTCGCTGGAGTCGCTGGCCAGATTTGCCGCTACTATTCGGTTCGTACTCGGATCCGGCAAATAGTGCATCCAAATACTCTCTAATGCCTTCTAATGTGCTATTGTAAGTGTCATCATTATTGCCCAGTAATGCGCTTTTATTAAATGCTAAAAAGTAAAAGGTTAAAAAAGTAGGCCCATATTAGCAAAGAGTTTATGTATTACGAGTGCTCCGAGTGATGCTTTGGCTATATCAAACACTGTCCAAACTGTACAAAATCCAGAGACTAAAAAACACTCTAAAATGCAAACTTTACCACGTTATAAGTCTATGCATACAAGAATTATCAAATTTCTGCTTCCCATTATGAATTCATTTATCTAAATAAGCAAGTAGCAAAAACAATAGCCACTTAGGCAGCCAGACATCCAAGATCTCTTCTTTTACCCTCTTTTATTTAACCTGGCTTGCATAGCGTAAAGTTTGTCATGAACAGGACGTCGGATCATTGGTTCGCCGGAATTTTTTAAACTCTTTTTCTTTATGTTCCCGTCGACCTATAGAGCTGAAATTTTGCACACATGTCATGCTTGCATGACAATGCAATGTATCACATTTTTACGGACATAACTAAAAAATTGAGAAAAAAATGATAACAAATGCAAAAAATTAAATATCGTTTACCCACTCGAACGAGTCCTCATTGACGAGCCCCATGCATAGACTTAAACCGTTGGCAAATTTACATCATAAATGATCTCTTAAGGAAATGGATCGATTGCACCATCTACCAGATTACCAACAGTCCATAAAAGAGGGTCCTGAAAAACCCATGTTTTTACTTTCACTTGTTACGTATGTTCCTGTCGATCTACAGAGATGAAATTTTGCACACATTTCATGCTTGCATTACAATGCAATGTATCGAATTTTTACGGACATAACTAAAAAATTGAAGTAAATAAATTTTTAAAAATGTACGAAATTAAATATCGTTTAACCACTCGATCGAGTCCTCCTTTTTCACTTGACTTGCATAGTTTGTCACGGTCGGACCGGCTGGACATCTTTCACTCTATTTCAGCTATCTTTTCGTGGACTTACAGAGCTGAAATTTTGCACACATTTCAAGCTTGCATGACAATGCAATGTATCAAATCTTTATGGACATAACTGAAAATGTTTTCAAAAAAATGAAAAAAATGCACAAAATTTCATATTGGTTAACCACTCGAACGAGTCCTCCTTCACGAGCTCCACTCTGGCAAATTTACATCATCAATAATGATATGTAATAAAAAAATATCTTAATGAAAAGGAATGATTGCACCATCTACCACATAAAAGAGGGTCCAAAAAAACCCATGTTTTTACTTTAACTTGTTATTTAGCTTACGATTGTGGAACTCCTCCAATGCCGAACCCAACAAGCCCTCGGAGGATGATCAGCCAGATAAAGTTGGGAGCGAAGGCGCTCAGAACACCATAGAAAAATGTAAACATGGAGCACATGATCAACTCCTGCCAACAGACATCCAGATGCCACAACTCAATCAATTATAAGATTAATCAGTACTTCATAAATTACAGGCAAGATATAGCAAGACAAAACAAGTAAAAGAAGGCAAGGCATTTAAAGTAAACCATAGCAAAGAAACAGTGCAGGGCAAAGATATTTAGGCAAGGCAAGGAAATTAAAACAAAGCAACACAAGGTAAAGTAAGCCAAATATAGCCAAGCAAAGAAAAGTAAAGAAAGTCAGGCAGGGTAAAGTACATCAATGTAAGACAGGAAATGCAAAATAAAGGTGCTAGGTTCTTTTCATACCAAGCTGTCAACAATAGCTGGAAAATCTGTATTAGCATTGTTCAAGTAATTTAATTTTAGCTATGATTGTTAGTCTTTACTTTTAGTCTCAGCTTTAGTTCCCACTACTAAAATCCTTATTTTAGTTCTAGCTGTAGTAAGCTAGTTTTAGTTCTAGTTTATTGATTTCAGTTTAAGTTCTAGCAAGCATTTCATTCGATTTAAACACAAAAAATAAATATTCAGACTGTTCAATGATTCGAGTTCAACTGGACACCATTTAAAGTAGTAAAATGACTAATAAACAACAGGCAAATTTTGTTTAAAAAGCACTTTCTTCTCCTGAGTCAGAAAGAACATTTGACAGTTAACCATCCACATGTGGAAAGTGCACTCTACAAAAGTTTATGCAAAAAATCAGAAGTAATGACATCTCATTCGCATTGTGTGCTTTAAAAAACTGAGCAATAATTAAGAGGGATACGACCCAGTATGGTACACCATTTGGACATATAACAGAAGGCAGCAGAAGACTAATGGAGAATTAAGACAGGAAAGATTAGAAGCAAAGAATTAAAAAAGAGAATTATATTAACACAATTTTGGTTTTTTTGACTAAGTTATTTTAATTTTAGTTTTATAAATTTTCATTCTGTGTAATTCATATTCCTACAAATCTTATATTTATATACTTCGTTTTAATTTCTGTTGCCAGCATATTTTATTTAGTTTTAGTTTTGAAAACTCTCAATATTCGTTAATTGACATTTTTCCGTGTTAACAAAAGCAGTAGTAATCTGTATTAATCAGATCCCATGTCTCTAAATGTGTCTGCAAGAACCACACACTACTGACAAACAATGTATTAAATCAATGCCACAATAAATGTTATGCAAAATTGCCTAACCGCTCGTCGGCCATATTTGTCAGATATTTTTCCCCAGCAGCCGGAACTAAGCATCATTCCGCCAAAGACAATCTACAAGAAAAGTAAACATGGTCTAAATATTATATTATAAAGAACTTCAGATAGCAAGATATAACAGAATAAAATATGATCAGATTAGATCAGAATTAAGGTTTCTTGTGATAATTACCGAAGTCAGCATTGCCTGTTGCCATGGTGGCAAATTCCAATCACAGTGAAGAGCAGGACCAAGGATGCTGAGAATCATCATCTCCATTGCATCAGCCATCTAAGCAAGCAAGCAAAGAACTATTAACCACAGAAGTTTAAAATTATGTTATCTACACATTGCATAAAATAGCAAAGCATCAGCAGTACAGAAGACATGCAATTTCGATCAGGACCACTGCAAAATAATAATAGTAGTTTCAGTTTAACAACACCGTGTGAAAATATAGATCATGTGAAAATATAGATCATGTGAAAATATAGATCATGTGAAAATATAGATCATGTGAAAATGTAGATCATGTGAAAATGTAGATCATGTGAAAATGTAGATCATGTGAAAATGTAGATCATGTGAAAATATAGATCATGTGAAAATATAGATCATGTGAAAATATAGATCATGTGAAAATATAGATCATGTGAAAATATAGATCATGTGAAAATGTAGATCATGTGAAAATGTAGATCATGTGAAAATGTAGATCATGTGAAAATGTAGATCATGTGAAAATATAGATCATCTGAAAATATAGATCATGTGAAAATATAGATCATGTGAAAATATAGATCATGTGAAAATATAGATCATGTGAAAATGTAGATCATGTGAAAATGTAGATCCTTAGCATCGTCATCCTCCTTTATCCAGGCTTGGGACTGGCACTGTCAAAGTGCAAACAATCGCAGAATTCGCAAATTAACACAGAATGCAAACTGGAGATAAGCTAAATTTCTTAACGTAAATGTGGGTGTTAAATGCCAAACCATTCCATAAGCCTAAAAAAACTTGCACTGACGAATTTTTTGTCTCAATTTCCTTAAATTAATTATTTCATCTTAATGTCATATCTTTGTCTCTATTCTATTGTCTGGGTATTCTTGAGCATATCTAAGGTTGAGTTAGTCTATTTTGATGCCACAGCGCATTACATTGAAGGTCTTAAACTCTCATACAAAATAACTCACAGGTTTCTTTATTCCACACTTGCTCTCAATACTTTATCCCACCCAAAAGTTTTCATATGAAAGCCCTCTGTTTCCTTCCCCTAACACATCACTGAACAATTTCTACATAAAGGAGCATCTTCCCATCCGTCAACCTTTTAAACCCTCTTTGTAGTTTCTTTCCCAAAGAGAGAGGGCGAGAGAGAGATCCTGACTGATATATGCACAAAGGTAAGCTGAATCAGAGAGGAATCATTTAGCACTATGGATGAAATAGAGCTAAGAGCTAGTGAAGTTTGACTGGCAAATAGGGCCAAGATCCAAATAGACTTGGTCCATTTAATTTGACATGAAGGTAGAAATCATCAGAGGTGATTGAGGTAGCAGATCTATCTATATCTTTCGTCATTAGCCTCTTTTGTCTTGAATAAAGCACATCTAGTATATCGAAGTCAATTTTGTGCTGCAGACTCCATTCATTGCAATAAATAATGTTCATCAGTTTTTAACCTCCTTAGCGTCAACCTAGAGTATAACTCGGGCCGTGAATTCCATGTAAAACTATTTTAACCCCAAGTCACACTCTGGCGCTGGGATAATATAATTATATATTATATATTTATATACTTATATAAATATTTATATATTTATATAAATATATATGTATTATATATATTTATATATATATATATTCATGAATACATATCTATTTATATATATACATATATATTTATATATATATCTATATTTGCATATATATATTATATATTTATATAATATATATTTATATTATCAATTATATATATTATATTTATACTATATCATATTATATTATAATATATACTATATTATATTATATATATATACATTTATATATATTTATAATATATAATATATTAGACGAAATCAAAGTAGTTTAGTTGGTAAAGTCAAAATACTTTCGTTTATTTAATTCTAACAGAGAGTTTCTAGTATAATCGTCAATAAATGTAACGTTTTTACACGTTTTTCAAGATGGTAATGTAACGCTAAGGAGGTTAATTAAAACTGACAGGTAAGACTACATGACATAATAATAACAGACAATAACAAGTTCAACAGCCATGAAATATTATTTCATCATTCATTCATACAGTACCTGTCTGTAATCATACTGCTGGTTGTCAGTTTTAAATTAAACAGCAATTATTACTATTAAATTATTATTAATATACCCATTTGTCCTACTACCATCGTCACCATCTGGTGGATTGAAGGCTCAGTTGACCTTAATGGGGTAGAAATCAATTTCCTTCCTACATTATGTTCGTTTCATCATGCCAGATTGTTACCATTGTACAATAATCATGCCCTCCAAGTATCAAGGAGCTGATAACAACATAGTCTTTATTGTAATAGAGCAGCAACTTTAAGTTGTGTAGATTGAGAGAGAGAGAGAGAGAGAGAGATATATATATATATATATATATATATATATATATATATATATTAAATATAAATATATATATATTATATCTATATAAATATATATATATATATAAACTGAAAAGAACTGAAAAGAGGAGTTCATTACAGTAAAGTGCTTTTTCCTAAAACAAAACTAAACAGGAATTGAAAATTACTTAACAAAAATAGTGTTTGGTAATTCATTCTTGTTCATTAATAGTTAAGTAAGTATATAAAGTGGCTTCCTCATCCACAGTCACACACAGAGCAAGAAATAAGTAAGCAACAATTACTTATCATACCTAATAAAGCTTAGTATTAACTAATAATAAAGTTGAAGGCTTTAACTCACCCATACAAGACCAGTGAAAAACGAGAGCTTAACTTGAAACCATCCGAAGCCAATCATATCAACTGCACGGTCCACTGTGTATGTATCTGAAATAGTCATTAAAATCTGATAAATACTCAATAATGCACATGATAGTATGTTTTTATGTATGTACTATCCATAAATATCAAAATATCTGAAAAATTTCCGAAAGTACAGAAGTGTACATGTACAATCATGACTATCATGCTATCTTTCTGGTCTCCCTGACATAGCTTTTGTGGGTGCTGAGAAATTTTAGAGAATTTCTATTACATTACACTACATACTACATATAAACACTATTTATTTACCTGTATATCTAGATTCTGTGTATGTGTCTGTTTCTCCGTTTATGCATTTGTACACTTTTACAGTTATTCACTCGAAACCTTTACCGTTCGCTTGGGGAACACCTCAAACACCTACAAGACGGGTGGCCACCGTCTTCCTTCTCGCCAGGGCCAAAAACCTGTCTTTACCTGGGCACCAGCTAGTTAAACATATTCTGTTGTAAATAAAAATGCTTGAGAATGCAGACAATTATAGGTTTAGGCCTAGATCAGATTAATAACAACACAAATATTGATGACAATGACAGACAAATTCTCTTTCCTATAAAGATATACACAGATGCTAAGCAAAAGTCTCCTATGATAAATTCGTATAATTTATTTTAAATTGCTTGAAGCTGATTGTTCACACTGAAAGCTTTCCTCAGAACCCTTACCTTCACCTCATGGACGTCTAGGGTTCCGCTCATCTATGGCTCCGCTGAACACCGAGCGCCTCTGAGTAGATATCTTGAAGGGGCGCTATATCAAGTATTTTTGATTGATTGATTGAGTTTGGGAAATGCTGCTCCCTTTAGGTGAATGATCTATTGATATATGGTCACGTTGGTCATCGGCCAACATGACCAACAATTTATTTCTCAGTCAATGTGGCAGATTATTGTGTCCATGGCAAAATGCATCCCAAAAATGTCTGCACATTCAGACGCTTGCTGCATTTCCGACTTTTCTGACTTCGATTCATGGGTGTTTGCATGGCAACTCGTTTCACAAGTTCTTGGTGCTTGTTGATATTCGCCATTGCTCACAACGTGGGATACCAGGTTCATCATAACATCACCACTTCCTACTCTTGCTCCAGATATGCCTCGACGGAAACGGAGAGGTCTGGATGTTGCTTCTTCTACCATCTACTGAAGGCCCTGTCAAAGTGGTGTCATGTGTATGCCTACTTCGTCCTCTCAACTCACGGAAAATTACTTCTGCAGCTGAAGGTTCTTGGCAAGTATAAAAACACACTAACCCTGACCATAAACGACGCTGAACCTGACCCTAACTAACCCTCTAGACGCATAATAAAAAATCTTGGCCGTTTTAATAGTGCACATGCGCAGAGGCTTCACTCGCTAAATTTTGTACGTGTTCGGCCGTAGAAGTACAATTTTCGGTTGTATTGCAGCCGAACTATCGGCCGCAGATGATTTATCCATAATAACAAATTAACAATAAAAAATAACACTAACAATATATATATATGTATATAGTATGTACGTAAATAAATTCTTACCTTCAGAAATTTCCTTAGGAGCCGCATTGGCACTGGCATTGGCCGCTGTAGCAGCATTGTGGCCCGTTGAGTCCGTTCGGCGTCGGAACAGACCTTCAGAGTCCGTCAGGGCCCCAGCAGTCGATCCTCCGGGTCGTCCATCGGTCTCAAGGCCAGCGCTACTACCCTCCAGGTCCTCATACTTGTCTCCTCGACGGAATTTCACGATTCTGCCCAACATTTTTCAAAAAACCGATCCGTTAGCTTGAGGGACGGACGGATCCGATGGACCGATAAAATTAACGCACCATTCCCATATACAATCAACGATCGTACTCATGAATTCAATAACAATTCCGTTTGTCCATATTGTCGCTTTTCGCAGCTATGAATATTTATCACCAAAACAAGCAGCGCCTAGCGCCGATTCGTAGGCGTCTAGTCTTTGGTCTCTATACCCCATTGATATAATTTATGTTAAGCGCCAGCTTGGTCATTTTGGGTTTGCTCCTCCCACTTATTCGTCTGCTGGATACTTCTTCTTGCTCTTGCTCTTATGAGTAGAGGCGCTGTGCAAAAATAATACATTAGGTGGGCGGCTTAACGTAGATGCATGGTGATTTATATAATGTATGTATATATACACATTATGTCATTATAATAAACAAGCTGTCTCGCTATAACATGAATTAGATCGATGAAGTAGACTCGTCTGTTGGGCCTAGACGAGGTAGAGGTAGATTATTATAAATTTACCAGGCAAATAGGCCTAATACATACATACTAGGTATATATGTATACACATATATATATAAATATATACATACATATATATATATATATATATATATTCGTTTATTGACACAAAACCGAATGACAAACCGCATCAGGGTACATGTAGAAATAGAGTAAAATGTTACAAGCTTATGCTTGCAAGTTGCAACGTTTGCATGTCGCTCGATGCTCAAGATCGGCTATTGCTATGGCTATCGATTAGGATTTAGGCCTATAGGCCTACTATACAATATTCTAGAAACATAATTTCGGTCATCTTTAGGGGAAACACAAATCCAAGTGACTACAACGAAGACAACCTGACAATGATGATGATGAAGATTGTTATTATTGTTGTTGTTGATGATGATGATGATGGTGGTGGTGGTGATGGTGGTAGTGATGATGATGATGGTGGTGGTGATGATGATGATGATGGTGGTGGTGGTGATGATGATGATGGTGGTGGTGGTGGTGATGATGATGATGATGGTGGTGGTGGTGATGATGATGATGGTGGTGGTGGTGGTGATGATGATGATGGTGGTGGTGGTGGTGATGATGACGACGACGACGATAGTAGTGGTGGTTATAATGAAAATTTGAATGGACGATGCTATAGCATCATCCATTAAATTTTCATTATAACCAGGATGATGACGATGAGGATGATGACAACGCATACGAATCCTCTGGCCTATAGCAAAATTCGACTTATATTTGGCCGGCCTATTCTATAATATTAGGCTTTGTGATAATAGTAATCAAGGCAAAATGGAGAAATTTATGAATCACACCAACAATGCTGCCTAGTAGGCCTACCTACACATTGCAATCTATAGATGTTGTTAAGAAATGGACACCTATTTGTCCTAGACACTTAGGCTGTTAGACACGAAAATAGATAGGCAAACAGGTGCGGACAGGTTATAAGCGACGATTTCCAGTTATGATCAATCCCTTACAAAAGGTGTAACAAGGTTTTGAAAAGTGGAAGGGGCACAGTTAAAAAAATATTGGGCAAAGCGCCCAAACAATTTTTTTGCCCCCACTTTTTGAATTTTACCCCGCCCCAGTTTTGAAACGGGGGCGGTGCCCCTCTGCCCCTCCGCTTGTTACACCCATGCCCCTTATTATCATAAGAAATACCCAAGAGTGTAGGTCTAATCGTTGCTTAGTTGATGAACTGCATGTGATCAGACCGTGTCTTTGTGACGTGCGGTTATTTTCTGTGCAGATGAATTCTTACAATAAACGTCTGTTATTAGGCTTGGGTGATAAGTGACTTTTACTAATCGCGACTAGTAGGCGTCAATAAATCGATTAGTTCGATTAATCGATTGTTCGATCAGCCCAATTAGTTCGATTAGTACGATTGGCTCGATTCGTAATGTCACAACTCGTGATATTGACTCGGTTTCTCAGTAAATGCTCTGTTACGGTAGCCTGCATAAACTAACCATGGAAGTGACGTGGCATCTTAATCTTATTTATAACGAGTATGACATAATAAATATATGTCTATGTATCAGTACTATTTGCAAATTACGTCATAGCGCCATACATGACTGCCGACAGTTTTTTCAACTCCTGTGTAAGCCTACTGTACGTGCGTGCCTGACAATGACATGGAGGCACGCACCTGGTTCTGAAAAATCGACGCCTTTTAGGCTAACATGTTTTAATTCAATTTCTTTGCAAATAAAGTAGGCCTATATATAAACATGCAGTGTGAATGTGACCGTTTGCGGCCCGTTTAAATTGAAACATTACGGCCCGTTTAAATTGAAACATTTAGGCTACAACATGGTTAATGGGGCAATGGTGGTCGATCATTGTCGAAGGCCACCCAGCCATCGCCGGGGGATGGACCCGTTCGCAAACCGGCAAACGTCGTCGCAACAACACCCCCCGGGACAAAAACAAGGAACACTACAAATTTATAAAGAAAGTGGGCCTAAGCTTAGGCTCAATGAAACAAACGAATGGTATCATCCCTGATAGGCCTACGTATAATAATATTGAGCTTAAAATGTCAAAATTAATATCCTATACAGCGCTCTGACTGTGTTACGTTTTTGCGCCATTAGAATTTGACCATAACATTTTGTAAAATTAGCACTTAAGGCGGGTCGAGTCGGATTGGGTCATGCACTTATGGTTATGGGTCGGGTCAGATAGACTATATATCTGGCTTCAGAAGTCGTGTCGGATCTGGATAAGTTATGGATGGGTCGGGTTATGAAAATTGAGACGTAGGCCTACAGCAACTCTTCGTTTCTTAAGGATTATAAGGCAATTATGAGCACCGGCCCCCAGTTTCAAAACTGGGGGCAAAGCCCCAGTTTTAGTGCTCAGTGCCCCATGTCCCCCCACAAATCGGTTTTTTAAGTTTCTCCAGTGGCTTTTAAAGATGACTTTTGTTAGGATAATTTGTGCCCCCTATTTTTCAAATTCCGGAGGGGGGCGCTAAATTCAAAAAGTGGGGAAAAAAAAATCTTGCGCTTAGCGTAATATTTTTGAAATTATGCCCCCCCCCCCCACTTTTCAAAACCTTGTTACACCTCTGACCACTGGAGCGAAAGTCTTCGAGAACTCTTACCCCAATTCAGTTCATCTGACCTACCAATTCTCTACCTAAGCGACACACCTTAGCAACTACAACCTGTTACTTGACGCTGTGCTCGTGAATTAACTGGCGCTTTTAAAATTTAGTAAATGCCACAACCTCTTACTGGAAAGTGAAGCCACTGCATGAGGCGCCCTTGAGCTACAGCGCCATATTAATTATTATTTTACTAAAACTAAATAGTTAAATAATAAATAAGAACGAAGTGAATAAGATATCAGCAGGATCGTCAAAAGTGCAGCAGAACGTTGAATTAGGCTATACTGTACAATGTGAAACAATCAAATAGTTAGGATATAAGCAAATCTGCTACATACGGCAGTTGAAATCTGTTGCTCGTCGCCATTTTGGTGTTGATTCGGACAATGTGGAGATGAGAACACTGCCTAAAGTAAGCCTATAGCGAACCAATTGAATAGGCTTTTGGGATCAACTTAAAGCGCTCATCAACTTTCAACATAAATCCAGCGAGTCTCGTAAACAGCCGTTCATGTAGGCCGATTGAAGGCGAGTCTCTATAGATGCACCAGCAAAATATCTTTCGCTGAAGATCTAATTCTCAGTCTCACGCTTATACAATTGGGCTACTCCAAACATCCCTCATTTTTGATTAACTCTTCCTGCACTACGAGTCTTAGTTTTGAGCTTAGGTAGGCCCCTGTAGGCCTTGCCTGTGATCGCATTGGAAAACAATCCGCTGCTGCATGAGTATTGCAACATCTCACACGTAGGCCTACCGTCAGCTTGATACCGCTTCTTATCCACTGAAAGCAAGACTGATAGCCTAACTACAATAACGCTGTCTTCAGTTTAGGTAATCTTTCTCGATTCAAAATTATCCTAAATATTCCAATAACGTGAGATTCCCATCACTGTCCAGTCCCGAATTAGGCGAAAGTATTTGAAATATCGCTCAGTCTTGAGTCAGATATAATTTCTGTCAAACTATGAATGTAGAACCAATTGGCCAATCATTCTGTCCTATTCCACAATGGAAGCTGAAATGATCGCTCAATATATGCCTATCTCTGCGATTGCCTACAGCGAACCTAACATTCCAATAGGCCTACGACTCGTTTTGGAGCGAAATATCAACGTAACTCGCCGCAAATCATCGAATGTCGCTACTGTTAAACCCGAAACAATATTCATCCGTCAAAGCGACTCGATCTTGGCAAAAGTAATCGAATACTTCCATACTGAAACGCGCACATTTCTTCTAACAAGACGCAAAATTGCGTTCATGCTGCTGAAGTGCGTTGAAGAAATTTAACCAAAGGCCCTGTGTTTATTTAAATAACATATCACTTTCCCGCAGAAAAATCTGCCCCAGATGTAGGCCACGCCAGTATTGCGTTAGCATGCAAATCGCATGCAGTTCTTCTTCCAAATATTTTCAGCTAGCCTCTGAACGTTAATACCGCCCAATTGTTATCCAAATGAAAGCCCATGAGCAAGCTAATATTGCTGCCGGGCAGTGGAATATACCTCGGAATCGTGGCTGGAGGACACATTGAGGCCTATCTACTCGAAACTGTCGCAGCGGACTGGTATCGAGGCCAAGACGTGAAAATCAATGACGATACGGTCATTGTTGGGCTGTATGCAGCGCGAGCCCTGGGTGACCGTATTGGGTCTTTGGGTCCATACAGCGCGCTTCATAGACGATGCAGTGCGGACGGTTAAGCAAGATGGCGACGTTAGCGGTTAGGACTCTGTCTGCGGACGATAATCGGTTAGAAATTGGACGAGTAGCCTATCTAGTATCGGCCTCGTTTGTAAAGTCTTGCCAGGAAGGATGCGTGCGAGTATGTGTGTCTGAGTATTTGTGAGGCGTTGCATATAGGGCCTATAGGAGTTGCTTATTTGCATGCATGCATGCATGCATGTATATATGTATGTATTGTGTATGTATGTGTATAGGTATGTATGTATGTATGCATGTATGTATTTATGTGCATACGTGTATGTATGTATATGCATGCATAATTTGCATATATATACATACATGCATATACATACATGCATTCATGTATGAATGTATGTGTATGCACATATGTTTGTATGTATGTATGTCTGTATGTATGTACGGCAATTGTCCGGGGCAATTGTCCATTCCTCTACTATTATAGGGCCTATATATATACATAAATATATATACAAACATCAAATCTTGAATCACTTCACTGGTGTCTGTCTGAATGTCTGTCTGACTGTCTGTCTGTCTATCTGTCTGTCTGTCTGTCTCTACCTCTTCAACAACACAGTCATGCTCTGAGGCTATTTTCTTTCTGTTTGTCAGTTTGCTGTATGCCAGTGTTAAATTTCTGTCTTCCTGTCATTGTGCCGCTATGTGTTTGTCTCTGTTTTTCTCTGTGATAATTGTATTCATTCCTCTTTCTTTTACACTTTATCAACATCGGGCGCAATCTCTGTATACTCATTTGTCCCTCTGGAACAGTACTGAAATAAAACACATTTTAAAATATAGGGGTCTAATCAGAGGCGGCGATCCCGGGTCGTGTCGAGGGGACAATTCCTCCCACCTGTTACCAAGAGGGGACAATTTATACGGATGTCCCTCGGCACCCACATGTACTAATCCTCTCATTGGGTGTCCCTCCTCCCCCCCCCCCCATCTGTCAAGTGAGATCGCCGCCTCTGGGCCTAATACAGTCATACAGCCACATGCACCATAGCCTAATTGAATTTGTGACTATGTGATTACCTCAACTATAAGATCGACCCGTCCCAACGACAACGTCTTCGAATAACCCAGAACGCTATAATTATTAGGCCTTTGTGTGCAGTAGCAGAAACTCCAAAGATAACGCAACATAAATATTAAGGACGTCCGCAGAATAAACCTATTTCCTAATCTCCCGCTATCTGCTTTGTCCGCATGTCGCTCCCAATCTGCATCTTGCATTATACATGTACACCGTTATGGGGTCTGGCAGTGCAATGTAAGCACCATATACTATGGTGCTCTCAAAACACACTGCTCATTTATCTCATCCCAACAATTATTCGCTCAAAACAGAAAAAATAAAATAAATTTCTTGCTTTGGAAAGTCTTCATTCAGGACAAAGGCATATATGAATGTAGAACTAAAGTGCTCTGTAGCTATCAATGTCTTTACTGTGTTTGTGTAGGCCTAGCTATTCTGAATGGGGTTTAGGCACATATAGTATATTACGCCAATAGGGTCGCCAAACAAAAGACCGGAGGCTACTATAGGATATTACACATTATTAGTAGTTAAGCGCGTCCTGCTTTAGTCGATTTTTACATTTTTAATGCGCACAACTGGTCAGTGGCGTAGCTACCTCTGTGGCACCTTGGAGCGAACCTTGCTCAAATGCCCCCTCCCACTGAGCAATGCCGCTCCTCAGTGCCTCATGAAGAAGTCACAGAAAAGTTACAACTACACAACTTATTCTGTCTTTCTGCACTTTCTTGCGAAATTTATGGATTATTTGGTATTTGCGAGGATAAACTGGATCTCTTCAGAAGCATCTGCAGAATGGAGGAGTTCCCGAAAATCAATATAAAATGAGCTCAACACTTCTGCACTAGTTTTCTCAACAAACAGAAGAAGTACAGAAATGTTCATAAAAGCTCTACTCAACGAGCAAGATAGTGTCGAAAATGCGATCATTTCAACGAACACAGCTAATTAGGCCTATTACATTTACGTACAGCCAGGCAACTGATCTGAATATGAATAACATCCTAAATTTAGACTAAATTTTTGCAAGTGGGACGTATTTACGTTATACGGAATGAGTGGAATCACGTCAACCAGTTTTCTTAGCTCTCACCCAATGGTTTAATTCGAATAACGTGAAAGCATGTGTGAATGCTAATATTGAAAGTTGTTTATAGGCCTACGTACTGGCTGGACACGGGCTACTTCTTGTACTCAAGTTCGCTCTCACCCTCCCTTTCCTCCATTTTCCCTCAAATTCCCTTACTCAAGTTCACCCTCACCCTCCCTTTCCTCCATTTTGCCCTCACCCTCCCTTTCCTCCATTTTCCCTCAAATTCCCTTACTCAAGTTCACCCTCGCCCTCCCTTTCCTCAATTTTCCCTCAACCTCCCTTTACTCAAGTTTGCCCTCACCCTCCCTTCCCCATTTCAGTCAAACTTCCTTTGCTCAAGTTTCCCTCACTTTCCCTTTCCACCATTTTGCCCTCAACCGCCCTTTCCTCTATTTACCCTCAACCTCTCTTTACTCAAGTTCGCTCTCACTCTTCCTTTCCTCCATTTTGCTCTCAACCTCCCTTTCTTTCATTTTCCGTCACCCTCCCTTTACTCAAGTTCGCCTTCTCTCTCCCTTTCCGCCATTTTGCTCTCAACCTCCCTTTCCTCCATTTTGCTCTCAACCTCCCTTTCCTCCATTTCGCCCTCACCCTCCCTTTCTTCCATTTTCGCTCACCCTCCCTTTACTCAAGTTCGGCCTCACCCTCACTTTCCTCCATTTTACTCTCAGCCTCCCTTTCTTCCAATTTCCCTCAACCTTCCTTTCTTCCATTTTGCCTTCAACGTCTTCTCACTCATTTTATTGTTTTACAACGGAGAATATATCCACCATCGCTAGAGCCTGCTTTTTCCATCTTCGTCGGATTCGACAAGTGAAACGCTGCCTGCATGAAAACTGTCTACGTAACCTCGTCCAGGCTCTCGTCATTTCTCGCCTGGACTATTGCAACTCCATCCTGTCTGGACTTCCTGCGTCAACCCTACAGCCCCTATCATCAGTCCTACACACTCTGCTGCCCGCCTAATAAAAGGTCTTACTCCTCGCGACCGCATCACACCATCCCTACAACAGCTACGCTGGCTCCCCATCCATGCCCGTATTGCCTTCAAGATTTCCCTTCTCATGCACCACATTCATAACCCAACTTTCCCCTCGTACATGACGTCTATGGTTGCGTCATGCGCTGCCTGTACCTCAAAAGGACTCCGTTTATCTACGCGTGAATACTTTACCATACCTTGCACTAACAAGAAGTTTGGGAACCGTGCATTCTCAGTAGGAGGAACAACAGAATGGAATAGTCCGAATAGTCTCCCAATTACAGTCCGTCATGCCACAACCGTTGCACTCTTCAAGACAAAGCTGAAAATCTATCTATTCTCTCTGATCTATGACTAAGAACGCAGCGCAGCGCACTTTTGTGCAAGACTTGTCTTGGCAAAGCGCGGAATAATGCCTAGTTGTATTGTATTGTAGAATAATTACAATGTTCAAAAAAGTACTGAGACGAAAGTATATCATCACCCCAGAACCTTGCAACAAGCCCTAGGACGAATGTCTCTGTTCCTCTGTGGAGTCGGCGATTATAGTCGTGCGATGTGTATTGGACGGTCAGTTCCTCGATCCATCCTTGATCATCGCAGTATTTCCACAGCTCAGCTCCAACCGTTTCTCGTCTGTGCCGCCTGAGTTGTGACCAATCAGCCAAATTACTCAAATGAATGTATGCAAGAATGGTTGTAGGCCACCGGGCTTCATATGGATTCGATGAAAATCCTCAAGTGATCAACGGTCCTCGATGGCTGGCACTCACTGATCTTTATATACAGTTAATTGTCATGAAGTTGTAAGTCCGTCAGATATTTACTTCTTATTAATAAACGAAAATACATACATAGGGCTTACATACATACCATATATTATATATATATATATATATATATATTATGTGTGTATGTCATACACATATATAAGTTTGTATATATATGTATGTATATAATATGATATATATATCATTATATATTTCATATATATACATATATGTTGGCAATTCGCCGGTATACATCAAAGTGACCCTGATTGCAGATGATTTTTTTTCCTCTTCCAGCGATTTAATCTATAGTCAGTCGCCCGTGAACACAGATTTTCTGGTCAATTGAAGTTGCAGTTCTTTACATCATTCATACTCCTATCATCCTATGGCCATTCAAGCAGCACTTTTGAAGTGCTTGAAAGGCCCTACGATTCATGTGCTTTGTTTTGCTACACTACATTACAATATAGCAAACCAGTGTTTAATGTAATCCCTTTCTGGGGATCAACATATGTGGGAAAATGATGAGCACACCCTCTTTCTAATGGTATTGCTGATAGGAGTGGTTTAAGACTTCAATAAATATAATATCATAATAATTTCTCTATTTGTCATGTTCACCAACATCGAATGATAAGAGTAAGTAAGTAAGAATATTCTTTATTAGATTACCAGCAAACGCACAGTAGCTTACAAAAGGTATAAATAATAGCATCAATATTAAACAACTTCAGCGAAAAAACACAGCTGTCACTCGTAGTTAAAATGCAGTTTTAGTCACGTTTGAGTGTGATTGCAGAGTATACTAGCAAACCAGATATTTATTTAAATTAGTAGAACAATAATAAATACTAAAGGCTTTATTACTGTTATTACAAGCGGACGTGAGTGCCAACTATGCTCTCATATGATGGTGAATGGTGCCGCGATTAGAGGTGGTCTTAAATGAATGCTCCCAAACTGTCACTTGATTTATACTGAATCTGATAACTGCGCCATACGGGTGAATACCCGTTCATATTTTAAAATCAAGAATAATTCCTTTTGAAACAACAACAACTTAGTAATAGTGATAAATATTTAATTATTGTAAATATTCATGAGCACATAAGCACCTAAACAGATGCCATGAGAGTGTTATTGTATGTACAAGCACAGCTAGAAAACCTTCAATTAAAAATCATAATTACTAAGAAATTCAAATCAATGTGCCATTGAAGATTTATAAATATTTGGTTGAAAACCAACAATTAAACTTAATCATCACTGAGAAATAAAAGTCAAGGTACCATTGAAAATTCATAAGAATGTTGTATGAAAATTGGTGAGTCATTGAAGTGAGGCCAAAATAATTATACAAATACAGTACCAAAAAATAATAAATAACACAATTTTTACCTAAATCGACACATTTTTTTAAAAGCATTTACCTGACATTATACATAATTTAATATTAAGCATGAGTCATTCATGAACATCAAAATTCAACAACAAAAATAACTAGTTAATATTATTCGTTTATCTAAATTGCATTTCAGCGAATATTTGTAACAGCAATGCTTAGCTACTACAAAACATTAACCAACATAGGCAACGTCCTGGTATCCAGCACTACGCCGTACATATTTACGAACCAGTCAATTATGCACTTTCAAATATTTAACACAAAACATTGAAATCCACCAAAATTAACTGCAATTATAATTAAAAACATAACAGAATTGCAGCATTTAGAATATAATTTAAAAGGAAACATTAGTTATTTTACATTTTCATAATTACTACATTATATTTTTTGATTAAATATGTAATGTAAGTAGAAATTGAGTCACAAACAAATTTTGAGTGAATAACTTGCTTAGAGACTCTACACAATTACTCAATTACTGCCTCAGAGTAGGCTCAAAACTTTACTCTGTATTACAAGACAAACATTAACAAATCTGCTCAATTTCCGTTAAGGAAAGATCAACAAAACAACAATAAAATGGTTCTAATAAAAATGAAGAGGGGGAAGAGGATTATAAGGAGAGGGTTGAGGAAGAGAAACATGTGGAGTAGGAAGGGGAGGTGGAGAATGAGATGGAGGAAGAGGTAGAGGAGCTGGTGTTGGAAGAGGTATCTATAGAGAAGGAAAAGGAGGAGAAAGAGTGAATGAGTGGTTGGAGGAAAAGGATTATAAGGAGGAGATGGAGAAAAAGGGGGGTATCATGAGAGCCTCAGGCAGCGTGGAAGACATTTAAAAATTGTTTTTAAATGTGTTCGGATGGGTAAACATTTAGTGAGAATTTTATTCATATAAGATTTATAAATCACGAAATAACAAATAAATACACAAATCAACAAATAAATACATAAGCAAGAAGACACATAAATTAATAAATATGTATGAAAAGTAGAGTCATCTGCAGGAAACCATCAGGAGTCAAGATAATCAACATCAGATATAATTGTGTCAAATGTTAGATTGTTGTGTTCATAACACTTACGAATGCGAATCTGAGCAAGATTACAGTCAGTTTTCAGATGAAAAGAATTGTGTATTCAAAAACATATTGAAGAGCAGATATTCTTAAGCATTTTACATATCAACATTTCAATCAGCTTAAAATTAGAATCCCTTTCTAAAGCCAATCAGTCACTTGAAAGGACAGACACATGTAATTAGCAAGTACATCTATTGTGTATGTATAAGATTAATCATATGAATAGAACTTCCAAAACACCTTGAGCAAAAAAAATTCTGTGGACTATAAAATATAACAAAACGTTTCCTAAACTAAGAGCAACCAACACAAGAAGTCATCAACAAGTCGTGATGTCAGATATTTAGTGGAAAAGTGAAGACCTTGTTTCCTGATATTCTGTTAGGCATCGGTTTATGGGCTTGTTAGTGTTGTTATTTTCAAGACAGTTCACATACAGTTAGCATATCAGTCACTGGTAAAATTACAATAAATTGAAGGAATCTTATGCAAATAGAAGCTGGATTGATGTAAACGACCTCACCAAATTGGAAGCTGGATGGATGAAAGAATGATATCTTAGGTAGAAGCTGTCTTTATGAAAAAGATCTTGCTAAAATGGAAGCTGGAGGGATAACTTTTTCATCGTGAACCATTTGTCTGTGAACCATTTGTCTGTGAACCATATGTCGTGACACAATTCAAAAGGAATGTTTACAACACTACCCTCTACTTGCATAAACACCGACTGCACAAATGTCTCAGGACTCACTCCCTACAGTCATTCAAAAGCACTGTTTTCTTGGTTCTTGTTGCATAAATCAAAATGCTGAGCACAAATGCACACACACTGAACGTGCAAGTTAAAAATTTGAGCGAAAGTACAGATAGCTGACAAGTGAGTCAAAATGTTTGAGCCAAACATACAGAAAGTTGAGGTGTGAGTTAACATATTCAAGTCAAAAAGCTTGTAGTGAAAATGCAAGTTAAAATGACTGAGCCAACTATCCAGGTACTTGCAGTACAAGTTACATATTAAAGTTGAAAGTGCAGTTGGCTGAACAAAATATTTGAGTCAAAAGTACAACTGAAATATCCAAGTCACAAATTTAGTTATCTGCAGAGTAGGTTAAAAAATTGAGCAGTGTAGATTTTTGAGGGTGAGTTAAATTATTTCAAGCAAAAGTTCTAGCATGTATTTATTGCTTAAACCAATATTTATGAAGGTTGAGTAGTACGTGAAGACAGTACAGGCAAGAAACTACAGTTAAGAGAATACCGACAAAATTAACTCAATAACAATTAAACACCTATGACTTAAAAGTTTCAGTGATATCATTATCACTGTTTAAACTTATACTGTTGAAAATCAGGATTCAATCATAAAAACCACAAGTTCAAAGTAAAACATTGCACAGTCAGAGATAAAAACTCAGTTACATAGAAATGTTAAAAATTAATGAGTCAAATACTCAAGTTCAACTACATCTGAAATTCAAAAGTTGATGTTTACCTGAAGGTAAAAATAGCAGCATACCAGGTCAATCTAGAATTGAGGTCAGCTCTGGCAAGATAAAAGTTCAAATGACAAATATAAGTTTTCTTGTGCTAAAGTGCAGAGCTGAATTCAAAAGGTCATGGTACTGCTGGAGATCACAATAAAAAGACAAGCAGGGTCAATATTCGTAATACTCCACACCAAACAGTGTCAAAATCAAGATTGTATGCTAATTCTGGAAGTATGAGCTGAAATGACAAAAACCAGAAATCAACTGGCACTTTTAAACAATTAGCTTGGACGTCAGAAGCGAATTTTTCAAACTTAGATCTAAAAAACTTTGAAGTCTGAAATAAGATAACACGACAAGTATTACAGGACTTAACAGCTGAGAATTTGAGTATCAGATGTAAAACTTTCAGAACCATATAGAAGGATCAGATAATTAGTAGTAGGGATGAACCTTGTGTCAAATTCCTGGTGAGACCGAGTATTATGAGTGAGCAGTACCGAGTCTGAGTTGTATATTTAATATACCGAGATTTAATGATTTAGTATCTTTAGATGCGCAACTGTGTTGATCTTCTTGCTTGTTAAATAAAAAATGTGTGAAAAAGGCTACAAGATTTGGTGCCAAAACTTTGATTACCTATTGACGATTTACAAACATACTGCACGGAATGCTTGGGCACGTTAAGCAAAGACAACCTATGTTGACCTATTGGATCAAAACAAGGTAAACATTAAACTTTAAACAAATCCATGAATTTATTTGTTTCTGCAATTTTCAGTAGGGATGACCAAATGTCAAAGTCCAAGCACAGAGTCTCAAGAGTTGAGTTGTACCGAGTCCGAATTTCAAATATTCAAAAAGTCTCATTCTTTTGAGTGTTAATTTGGCAGTTTGCACAATTTTAACGAATTTATTGGTTTTGCCCCAGTTTACACTAGGAAGCAGTAACTAGCAAAAACTACTAGATGCCGTATTTGTGTTTTAGTTAGGTCGACAGTCGTTTGGAAAAAAAAAATCCAATTATCTTTTTCAAAACTGAAAATCTGATTTTTATTAAAGCTCAGATCCACTTGCTGTCCGAGTTTAAGTAATGCCGAGTATCACGAAACTCGACCAAGTTTCTGAGCCGAGTTTCAGTTCATCCCTAATTATCAGTTGTGCATTAGAGTATCCCATAGTGACAATTAGATAACCATAAGTAGAGGACTTCAGGCATATACATTGAGGATCTGAGGAACATATGGGGACAATTAGATGACTCTCACCTGAGGATGTTATGGTTTTACCATGAGGTCAGATCTAAAATACTCAAGATCAGATCTGGAAAGCTCAAGATCGATTTTGTGATCACATCAGTCATAGTCGGAGAAGAACCAGTCCTCATCTAAGACTGTGAATTTCAGTGTAACTGATCACACAATGATGCATGCCATCTTCTTAGAGGCAGTTTCAGCTGGTTCCTCTTCTTCCTTCCATACAGGAGTCTTGTAAAGCTTTGTCTTTGGTAGCAAAGTTGGAGGAAGGTAGAGGTCGATGACGATTGGTTTGCAGTTCTCAAAGCCCTCCTGAGCTCCATTGGAAAAGACGACACCATGTTTTTCTAGAACTTCAGATGACTGGTGGGCATGTCCAAACAGGTGGACGATCGGCCTGTCGTAGGATAACATTATAATATAAGGCAATGTGGAGAGTAAAGAATGAGAGAAGGAGGACAAAGGCAGGAAGAGAAAAAAATGAGGAAAAGGGAAAGGAATTGCAGCTGCTGTTGCAGAGCAACATGTATAGGGAATAGGATGAATGGGGTATGACGAGTAGGAATAGGAGTGGAAAGAAGGCCTAGAAGAAAATGGAAGACTATGAGATGAAATTAAATGAAAATAAAAAGGAAGAAAAGGAAGAGAATGAGCAGCAAAAAGAAGGTAAGAAGTAAGTAAAAGAGCATAAGAAAAACAGAAATAAGAAAAGGCAAGTACTGATATCAGAATATAGATGATAAGTCGGACGTAAATGAAGACATCAATACATGGGGACTGCATTTATATCAGCTAATCTCTCCATATAAATCTCTAATGCAATCACAATAATCTAACTCACTCAATAATAGCAGGAAGATTATCAGATTACTAGTTGTTAACCCGTGAAGAATCATGGGTGGGATAATATTTAAGCTCACGATTGAACTGCAGCTGGCACTCTTCTAGCTGTTAACCCGTGAAAAATCACAGGTCGTACTTAATTTAACCTTACATTACACGATGTATTGCACAGACAGGGTTAGCGTTAGTGTGGTTTTTACACATAATATCATGCGAAGAACTTTCGACCGCAGAAGTTATTTTTCCATGCGTTGAGAGGCCAAAGTTTCAAAAATACACGTGGACGAAATGGGTTTAAAATAGACTAAAATACACATTTACCCATTATGCTTAAATTTTTAATGATAATTTATGGAATTGTACTTACATTACATGATCTAGCTGCCAGTCACTAGCCTATGTAGGTCAGCCTGTCAAATAGCCTATGTTTCCATGCTGTCCAATCACGTGCTGTCCAATCAGACAGACGTAGACACGAGATTTAGGTAATTATATACATAGATCACATGCATGATTCACATAAGCAGTAAAGTATTCCTTTCCTATCAAGGCTTGCATCTTGTATACGTGATTCTCACCTGATCTGCTTGAGGACCAGCTCCCTCAGCAGAGGGCAGCCCATACCTCCATGATTATCAAGAATCCGGTGCGGTGGACTGTGCGTTATCAATACATCTGTATCTTTCGGTATCATCACCCAGTACTTGCCCAGTTCGGGGTATGGGGCAACGAACGCCGACGCAGGGGATCTCCTCTTCCCCGTCCAAGGTGATCCGTAGAACTTCAATCCCTCTATCTGCACCGCGTTGTCCTGCAAATAGATAGCGCTGGGTAAGCGCGCCCGAATTCGATCCAGCGACTGCCCCAAAAAACTCAGCTCATGGTTCCCCGCTACAAAAATCTTGTATTTGTGCGGCTGGCGAGCAAAGAACTTGTCCAAATCGGAGATCTCATCCAGGAAATTTCCGCGCGTGTGTGAGTCGAAAAAGTCGCCCGAATGGACGAGAACATCGCCCATCGGGATAGCCAAGTCCGCGTGACCGAGGTGCGTATCGGAAATATGAACTAGACGCAGAACGCGGGCGTTGGGGTTTTCAGTGCACCCCACGCGACAAGGGTCATCCTCGGTCGCCATGCCCACACTAAATCCCTCAAAACCGTCCGTCATTTTGATTACTTATGGTCGAGTCTACTTTTCTTTCGACATTTGAGAAATATTAATTATAAGTTGCGAGCAACGGCCTCATCCATATGATGTCTATGGCCTCATCGCGAATTGGAAGTAAATAAGGAATAATAAACAGGAACCACGGTTGTTAGAAGCGCAGTGTGTAAAAAACCAAAAAACCAACATGTTTGCAGCCCTGGGCGGATGACGAAGGGCGATGTATGAGAAATTGAGAATATGAGGGATTGGGGAGGGAGGGAGATTATTCCAGCCTCATAATGCAATGTTAGACACGGCTCTGTTGGAGAACTTGAGACGATCGATTTGTGATAGGGGTGCAAAAACCAAGATTTTTAAAATCAACAGTTGGTTGGTTTTTTGGTTTTATTTGGTTTCTTGGTTTTTAGTTTTCCTTTGAATTTTGTCACAATTAACAGTTCAGTTATAAAAAGCATCAAATACAGCAGAAAAAGCGCTATAAGCAAAGATGGTAGAGTCGTAGACTAAGATGTGACACTTCCTATCTCCGCTATGTATCTTAATGTTCACGTCGCCTACCTTGGAATCGATTGTAGTTGCTACGATACCAATAAGATACCACTTCCCCAGTCGCTACGTGGCGCGGCTGGCGTGGCGTTAACCGCGCCAAGTGGCGAATGGAGAAGTGATTTGTATGCGTTGACCACCACACAAACCAAATACACAGCGAGATAGGAAGTGTCATATCTTAGTCTACGACTCAACCATCTTTGCTTAAGTACTCCATTACATTACATTACTACCCCTCATAGAGCAAGGTCAAGTTAATGCTTCTAGCAGCAGTTTATAGTTAATTTTTCTATAGTTCTTTTCGCTTCAGTTCATAATAGGCCTACATAGATGGTTGGTGCCCGGATTTGAATGTTTCATCAATAATTTCTTCTGCGATAATGTTGTCGAATAATGTTTCGAGCGATATTTAAATACCGCGTGTTTTCATAACCTTCGTTTCTAGCATCCAGTACATTGAACATGGATAGTCATAGCACTTACCAAACGTAAGTGTGAACGTCTGAACGATTGATTAATATAATTAGGAAGTCATCTCAAAGTTTCGCTCTAAAATCCTGGACCATTGCGCTGATCTTCTTAAGGCAATCCTAAGTGAGTTTAGCGAATGTTTTTTCTAGCCATTATTTACATTGTTGTGTTTTCTTAAAATTTAGTTCAGCTGCATGAAACGGCTTGACGATCCAGTTATATTTTGGTTCACATTAAACCACATTGGGGCTATATGATCATTGTAACATTTCCACGGTTTGCTTATTTATTGTGCTAATATATTATATTATTATTATTATCATCGTCATCATCACTACCACCGTGGTGGTGGTAGTGATGACCATCACTGCCACTAGTCAGTACCATCATCGTCGTCATCAACATCATCATCACCACCACCATCATCATTATTGCACTCACTCAACTGCTGCATCTTATGTGTGTGATGTATATAATATACTTCTTATTGGTAGTTTCCTGAAATACAGTATCACCATTCTTCTCAATTCTTTTCAATTTCTGTAACTTATAGCCCTATCTATTCCTTGAAGTCTGCCACTGCTCACTCGACAGGCTTCAACTCAAAATTTGAATTCTCGTCTCTTCAAGAATTGCTGCTTTAGTCCATCCAACCCTATGCCTTCCAAACTCGCCTACAATAAAACCCAACTTATCAGTGCCTCATCGTCCTCTGTCTAGTCTCTCTGGTAACCGGAATTGAATATTCCATTGACTACCTCTGGACACTCTTCTGACTTGAGGCAGTGCTTGTGAATAAGCTGGTGCCCTGCTCTTGTCATACTGGTAATGCAATACTCAACAACACTGCATCAGCGACTTTTATCATTGGTCCATGCTTACAGATCAATAAGTTGACCTTCTGGCCTATCTTGCTTCGACATTAGACAGTTTTCTCCCACTCCAGTCAAAGCACCCTTATCATCTCAGTAGATGACTTTAACACTGCACCATTCTCAGGGTATCCTTTGTTTTATCACTCAAATGCTTTACAGATGACTCTATTCCTATTGTTAATTTCTCACAGCTCCGGAGACAACTGTTTTGTAATTGGTTATTGTGATTGTTTTGTGATTATACATTTTTTTATTGCTGATATTTGATGTCCCCACATCAGTGCATTTGCAGGCAGTTCAATATATACTTACTCACTTGCTCCTAGCTTTACAAATTTGTGGTGTAGGATTAATGATTCGCTATCTATTATCCAGCTCATAAACATAGTTCTTGGCATTTTTCTTAATTTCTTCCTTCATGCTCTTTCTTCAGAAGAGAATTTTCTTGAAGTATATGAATTATCCAGCAGTAGTTCCTTTGATCCTTATTATTGTACATTAATATTATTACATTTAACTTATATTGAATGTGTTTATGTATTTATTGGTAGACATTATACGTATATTAGAGCTGTACCGATATTACTTTTTGCCGATAACACATACGACCAATTATTGAAATAGCCGATGCCAATTATGAAGCCAATTTTTTCAAAATTTGTTTAGTTAAAAGGTTTATTTCTAAGATGTATACCGACTATTGCAAGGCAATCGTGTGTTTTCCTGCTTGTGTTCACCACAATAGAAATGATTGATGGGTGATTGTCAAATACTATGCAGTGGGATAGCAGTAGGTGGAAGATGGGCCATCAGTACATGGTATTTTTTAAAATCATCTGGCAAGTGGCAAGCCATCAATAATACATTTGTATAGCACCACTATCTCCATACAAGCATTAGTCTAGGGCTTGGAGTGGTAAGTAAGTTCTGTTAGATTCCACAAGGATCGAACTCTAGCTTGTGTCATATGTTGTGTCGTATGGTCACTACTCATTCAATTTGGCACTGTTGACCGCTTTGAAGATACTGATAATGCATGTTCTATTATATGGGTAACTAATTAATCATTGTGGCAGTTTTGATCACCTCAAAGACACTGACCATGTATGTGGTAGCATTTTAAAGTCTGTTTTGTTTGCCCACAAGTAATGATGAATAACAATGATGTGCTGAAAATGTTCTTGGTCATGTTAATTTTTATGACAACGATGTTGCTCTTGCTTTTGTTGATGACGAAGTCTAGAATGTCCTGCTATCATTTCAAGATGAAATTAATAGGGTCTGCAAATGACTTGACAGCTGATAGCAACAGATGTTTTATCATTCTCTGTCATCTTGACACTGCTATTGTTGACCTTTAATCTTTACAGCATTCTGTGAGCTTGGCCTCAGATGATTTCCAGTCTCTGGCTAATAGTGTATTTTGTATATGTGCATTATTGAACTAGGTCTTGGACAAATTTATTTTCAAAGGCAGCTCAAGCCTGATTTAGTGTAAGTCTAGTGTTTATATCATGCTGGAATATCAACTAAGAGGTTGATGAGTTTAAGCCAGCAGTTTGCAACCTTTTTAGTGCTATGACTTCTTGAAAATATTTCCAAAGTAGTGAAAACTCCAACAATTAACTTGATTTAGTTACTCCTATTTGCTGCATTTTTTCTGCCATTATGGTGTATGTCCATCTCACCATTTGATAATACATATGCATTATTCATTATGGCATAACCGAGTAGACAATTTTCACCCACCGAGTGCCAAATCCTAGTAATAATTTGGATGCACTATTTGTCGGATCCAGGTACAAACTGAATAGTGGTGGCAACTCAATTATTTGCCAAGGGGAATACTTTCGAATAGTCCCGAAAAACGTGATATTCGGCTGAGGGGAATGTCCGAGGCGATTTCCGGTTATGCCCTATTATTTATAATAACAGTCTATCAATAATCAACAAACCCAATTTGTCATTTTTTTAATAGTATTGAAAATTTTAAGTTTAGTGAATGAAATGTTTACTTGAAATTAATCGTTTTTGCTTATTGTACTATGTACATATGTATATTGTAGAATTAAGAGTTAAAGAAATCTATGACACCAACTAAATATAAAGCTTTAAATTACTGAGTACTTTGAGTAATTTGAAGTATTCTTTTAAGGAAAGTATGTTTTTACTCTTTTGCTCGAAACCATCTCAATGTCGTTTTTCTCAAGGAAAGCAGATGGTGAGGTCGATAGCATATAAATCTTATTTGCATCTAATTGTTTTTGCTGCTTGGATTTTTTCTGACAAATCTAAGCATGTTGCATTTTGTCCCTGAAGTGATAAATTCATTCAAAATTCATTCAATTCTTTCAGAATTTGCAAGGATGTCAACCAACTAGAATTACTAAAGAAATTTAAGCGATTGACTTGTTTAAGTTTAATGAACTATCCCTAAGCTCGTCGAAATGAGTTACATTAGATTTAGATTAACTAATAAGCAAACATCACAGTCTGATAATTAAATATTGCGAAGTAGTTATCGGTAATGTGATCATTCTTCAATCCTTCCTTTGGTGTCCATATGTATCAATCAACACCTGAAATGGAAACTTATGATACTCACCTTACACCCATACCAATACAATATTTCTTTTCAATATGATATACAGAACTATGTTGAATGCATCTAACTCTTGTTCATTGTTTCTTTCAATTCTTGGTGGGACATCCTCTTTGTTGCTAACACCTGTTAGTGAATTGTGGAGTGTGTTACAATTGCTTTCATAATCCGTTGATTACAAATGCTGAAATCCTATAATTGCTTGAGCAGCATTGATCTGTGAAATCACCTTAAACTTTTCCCCAATGGGATGTCATGACCTTGTAGAAATACAAGATGCGTTAAATACATTACGTGCAGTAGTTGTCGTTTCAAGCAGTTTGCAGAATAGGAATTCCTCTTCAAAATTACCTTCATATGTATACTTCATGTAAACCAGTAACTAAGAATAGTTTGTGACTTGTGTGGATTTCTTGAAAAAATAATTTCTGTGTCATTCAGGACTCCCAGACTATTGACTTGACGTGTACCTCAAGTTGCATGAAATTGATTACAAATCTGCAATTGCAGTAGTTAAGACATGCATAATTAATTGTTATGGTCTTGTATAAAGTACTTTTACCTTTCAACAAATTTCTCATATTGATGGTTCTTTATCCAGGTGCCCACTATGACAGACATCGCGTTGCAGCCCTTGCAGACTCCGACTTCTGAGTCATTGAGTCTGAGAGTAGTAGCCAGTTCAAATCGCAACAAACTGGCACGACTTGTCACTCTTGTGAGCAACATGAAGAAGTCGCCATGGTTACTGAGTCGCTGCAGTAAGTCGATTAGAGATGACTGAGTTGAAAATGGACTCCTCTGTAACTGTCACCCTCTTCATCTTTGCTTGCCTTAGTTCCTAATATTATTGTCTTTTGAATGGTAGCATGACAGATATTTATATTATAGCAATTCAATTCCTATCTCAATCTGTCAGATGTCAAAGTCAACACCGCTTAAGTGCATTACCTGTGAACATAGGCGAAATATGCACTTATTCGTTATGAGCTTATGTGTGTTACTTAATCCGGTATTTTGTACATCTCTCAAACTAGTGTTTCGTCAAATCTTGATCTGGAAATCGCATTGCCAGATTTTATCTTAGACCGATAAATAGGAAGCAGCGCAGTTCTTTACTACTGATACCATTTCTCGCTACAAATAACAAAGGAAGTAATATTTTTGACCAAAAATCAATTTTTTCATTCATAATAAAATTATAACCTGTTTCGGCACCTCCATCATAAAAAGTCCGTGTAAAGTAATAAACTTATAAGTTGGCGCGTAAAAAAATGGCGGACAGGCGGTTATTTTTTAAACCAGGTGGTTTAAAATGTAAATTTTATTAAAACATAGTGTCTTTATCTTATTTATTTTAAAACGGTTAATGCATTGAATTACATCTCGTGAGAACATTTCTGCAATCACAAAGTAGCAAACAGAGTCAGAATTTGGAAAAAAATGATGCTTATTGGCTAAACCCTTTCCAAACAGATGTGGACAGGTCAGGTCGGCCATATCCAGTCTCAAGCCATAGATGAGTCTTTGTGAGTTTCCGCCCCATGCCAGTCCCTTATCCCTTGTTCTTTGTGGGATTTTCTTGTTACCTGTTCTATGATTAATACCTGTTCTATGATTAATACCTGTTCTATGATTCGTTTGGGCTTGCTCTCAGGGACTCAGCCTTGTCCAACTCGCAGCATGTTCATGCTCTGAATACATTGACTGGTCACAAATTGCTGTCATGTCTCAAAAGTTTGTTGCCGAACAACTGCCACCATTAGATTTATGATAGAGTCAAAGTAGCTTCTGAAAACGAAGACACAGACATGGTAGAGTCCAAACATGCTAGAAATACCATGTGATTTATGCAAATGACAGGCTATCAGTCTGTTGTTCAAAATGACATGATAATTGCAGTTTTTGCTATTTGACAGAGGCTCCATGTTTATGGTTGGCATGGGGCTTCAAAGTGGGTAATCTGGTTGGTTATGAGTGACAGAATTAATGCCAGGTTCATTACAGGCAGATCTTGAGACTTACAAGTGGCGTCTATATTTGAAGAAGAGCTGGTATTATGAAACGATTCTCCTCGTTCAGAAAATAAACAATGTAGATTTTGTTATTGTTTGACCTTTCAGAGGAAAGTCCAAGCCATATTCAAGCTCTGATTGACATACTTCGACCAGAAGATAGGATCACAGTGGTAAAGAATTGATGGATATCTTTCTGACATTGGCTACTATAATGAAATGGTGTATAATTATAATTATGGTCCCTTTTTACATAAATACTAGTCATTAACTATTAACTGATTAACTATTGAAACACTGAAGCAGAGGATTACAGAGGTGAAATTTGATGCTTACACATCCTACTGTTGATCTATCTACAGGATGTACTTGAAGACCCACTGAATTCTGTAAATCTTGTTCCTGCCTCATTGGTTTGGCCTATATTTCAGGCGGCTTGCTTAATTTGCAGCTTATAGAAAAGTTTTTGAAACTTAGCTAAGTACCAAAAGAGAATGGATAAGACAATTACACTATGCTAAAATTTGGGACAAAGTCTTACAATAGCTGATGACTTGCTGATCAAGTACTCTAAACAAGTAATGTTTAAATTGAATTTTTTACTGACTTCAAAGTCAGAACTTTCATTTGAACAGCAGGAAGAAAGTTACAGAGCACACTTTTGACCAGAAGTGATAGTTTGACCCTCAACTATTGTTGCACTGTGAGAGATATGAAAAAATACACAACATAAACATTTCAAGTACCAGATGCCCTGGTATCACATGTGAAAATGTTTATTGATGTTTTTTATAGAGTTTCTTGTATATACAAGTCATGTATAGGTTTCAGGTTATAGTGTTGATCCACATATACACCAAGAAATCTTGAGGATCTGAGGATGTAACCTGTGTAGATTTCTCATCTCGGGATATTCACCTGGGTAGATGTGGTTACGTTCTATGATGATGATATTTATGATATGATATTTATTATATGATTACAGGATCAAAGCAATATGAATTTTTCTTATCTGGGTTCTACGATAATTTATTAGCTCAAACCCATTGTGATATTATTTTTAATTTAGTCTTTACTCAATTATGAGAGACTAGATTAGTCTTATTAATAAGTGTTTTTGGCAAATGTTAGACAATTTAGTCAGTGATATAAGTTGTTCATTGCTATATTTCCTTATTTGCATACTTATGTATGTGTTTGTATATTTTTACTTCATGCTAATTCTTTATGTATTCAATTTCTGTTAGTTGTCTTTCCATGTATAGGCCGTGAAACTGTCCTAACTTGTTGCCTTCCCCTTTCTATATTTCTTTCTTCCTTTCCTTTCTTTCATCTTTTTCTTCCTTCCATTGTTATTTCTCAGTTTATTTCTTTATTTACCCTGTGGTCCGTTGTCTATAAAAGTGGAATCTGTCTGATGATTTCTTTCTCCTTACCTTTTTAGTTATTGTAATCATATACTTAAGCTATTTATTCAATGTCATTGCACATTCTTCTATCAACAGGCCGTGAAACTGGAGAGTCCAGTTTCATCGATATTCTCCGCCTCTTCCTCCAGTTGGAGTCGTTACCTGGTAGTGGCATCAACGGGAGACAAGCATATGGTCCAAGAGAGCATCCTGCTTGGGGTTGATGTCGTCGAGGAGAGTGTTACCCTCGGCCTGGTTATACCCATCTGCAGTGATATGGACATCCAGATGGATGGAGACGGGTACGTGTTCGAATCTGTACAAGGGTCCTGAGATCAGTATCATTAGGTGTCATCATTGTTGTCTTTGGTCATATATATATATATATATATATATATATATATATATATCACTTGGTTTTTATTATTGTCATCATGGGTTGTTTTGTGAAGTTCTTACTTAAAACGTTGTGCTAATAGATATGCACCATGTATGTTTTCTGACTACGAAATGCATTACATAATGCCCATGCGATGATTTGTCATCATCCTCATCTTCGTTTATCATTCAATCTTTTATGTCATCATGTATGCATGCATCTTCATGCCTGTATTTAACATTTTAAGATTTTCTTTGTCAAAATATTACATGACTATTTAAAACTTTGCATCTTAAGATAAACAGAGAAGGTTTCTTGAGTAGTGAAGGGCAGAAGAGTTTCAATTTTCATGTAAATATAAGAATAAGAATCATGTAAGCTATAAGAATCGCCCAATGTGCCAGATATCACCGGGTTCCCTAGTCAATAGACATCCTATGGATTGGAACAAAGAACTGCCTTGTTTGGCTGCAGAATGCGGAGTTTACTGACTGGCTGCTCGACCGACATAGTAAGATATCTTTGATATACCCAGAGTATGTCAGAGAGCCTTCTCTAACTCCTGTCTTTCAAGGAAGCTGAGGAACTTCTGAATGATTGTGGGAGATGGTGGTCTTGATCTAGGTCGATAGGTGCACTGTTGAGTGGGTCTCAAGATGTATGGAAACAAGGCACTTTGAAGACAGTTAATTTTCCACAGGTTTCATTGTGTTAGACAGTGAGTGGTAGACAGATTGCCCACCAGCTCCACAGCAAATAGTAAGGAGGCACAACTGCTCTCATGTCATATCAACATGATGAAAACCATGTGGAGCTGTGCCTCAGTGGCCATTAATGTGTTAATGTGAAAGTTTTCTCCTGTTTTATCGCGTAGTTCAAGCTATATCTGTGGATGCTAGGGAGAATTAACGTTTCTGCTTCTTTCACACAGTCGTCTGTCAGCCATGGTTGGCTGGCTGAGTGAGCTGTTTAATGATGTTAGAGGTGAGTGTCTGACAATGTCTGTGCTTGTTATTTCAGAGGCTTCGATATTGTTACCACAAAAGAGAAATACTCATTCCGACCTGTTTCTGTCCAAGCCATGTGGTATGTCTCCGAAGTTAGCTGACATAATATTGTCTCTTCAGACTATGCCAAGGCATAAAGATAGATCTTTGTTCCACTTGCACTCCTAGTTAACTAGTGAAAAGATGAGTTGCAGAGAAAGACGAGTTGCTACACGCTTTGCTTTCTTGGCCCAAGTCTAAGAAAGAAAAGTTGCCAACACTCATACTTACAGCTGTCTTTCAGGCTGGATAGAGGTGATGCAGTTTTTCTGTACAAGTTCTTAATATACTTACATACATATATAATTTATATATGTATATGTGTATATATATATATATAGATATATCTATATAAATATCAACAAGATTCTGTGTGTGTGTCTCTGTCCAGCTATGCAATTGTGCAGTTTGGAGCTATTGACTCGAAACCTTCGTGTTGGCTCGGGGAACACCTGGGGCACCAGTAGAGGAGTTGGTGAACTCTGCCCTTTTCCTGATCTCCAGGGCCAAAAACCTGTCTCAGGACCCCCCCAAGGAAAGTTTCCTTCTCGGTCGCCAGGAGCGCGTAGACGAAAAACACCTGCTGCACGTGATATCTGTCTGCCTCACCTCTTCTTCTTTTACACCGTTATGAACGAATGGACGGTTTGGGAGATATTGTACGGGTAGCGGGTATATAGTCTCTCTGTTCGGCTATGCATTTGCACCGTTATAGAGCTATTGACGTGAAACCTTCGCCATTGGCTTGGGGAACACCTGGGGCACCCAGCAGAGGGGTTGGTTCGTCTTCCTGCTCTCCAGGGCCAAGAACCTGTCTCAGCCCGTGCAACGCCGGGTTCCCCAGCTAGTAATATAATATATATGTAATGTAATGTAATCAAAGATTTATGTATATTATATACTTCATACTTTATTTCTGCCTTAAATATGCTTGTATTCATGGATTCTTATGCAGATGTTAGGTTTGTACCTAATATCTTTGTTTGGATATTCATGACATTGTTGTCAATCAAATGTTAAGCATGCAGCATCATTAAAAAAAATGACCTAAATTAATAACCATGTTGTTCAAGATTTTACTAAACTGTACCTGCCTCTTAAAATTTTTTCTCTTGAACATTCTTGACATTCTAATCAGAAAAGTTTAGATTTGTACATTAGATTCTTGTTTATGTACATAAATAACGGAAATGTTATTTTTGAATATTTACGATGGTGCTAATGAATATTCATGCAACTTTTGTGAATGAAACTTTAGGTCCGCCCTCCAGAGCCTGGTCAAGGCCGTCTACTACGCCCGTTATCATCACCAGAACAAGGAGATGTCATCACATGGTTGGGTGTCCTACTATGTCGATCATCTGAGCTCTTCTCGCGACTGTATCTACGAATGGAATCGCATTATGAGTGGAGAATTTGAAAAACACGTTCAAGGAATCGAGTAAGACAAGCAGATGAACAAACAGACAGACATAGAGACAGACCAATTGAGAGACAGATAGATGGATAGATGGACTAGCTAAGTAAGTAAGTATGTAACTTTTAAAATAATGAAAGTTAAATGCTCACATTTTGCAGATGAGACAGTTGATGTAAGGTGTAAACTTTTACTGTCTTTGGACCAGGAAAGGCAGCTACTATGAGTACTTTTGACTCTTGCCTCACAATGGTAAACTGTTAGAAGAATTGTGAGTTCTTTGGTAAGTCACATATATTCAAAGTATATTGCCCAGTAAGACTGAATCCATAGCATTTTCGTCAATAGATGTTATTTTGCTGAAATCTTTATAGTCCATTTCTGAAGGCTCACGGAAGAAGCATGTGGAAACTCCGGATTGTACTTTTATTTACCAATATTGGTTATTATTATTATTTATATTATTATTATTATAATTGATTAACAACTTCTATCGTAACAGTGTTGAATGTACAAGGCATCAAGTGATATAAATTCTGGGTAGCCAGAACTAAGCCGTAATCAGGTCAATTGCGAAAGGATGAGTCAACTTGGATTGAGAGACAGACAGTCTGTAGTGGATTGACAACTTGAAAAGTTATCCTTAAGCTGAGAGTGAAGGACTTTAGCGACTGAAGATAAAGAGCAGATGCAAAATGTATTTCACAAATACATGCAAAGAGTTTTGAAAGCAATCGAATGTTAATTCATTTTTGAGACCTTCAGATTCCATCATGCAGAATGTAAATATGAGTCCATGTGTCTTTGTCTGTCTGTGTGCCCTTGTCTGTCTGTGTGCCTTTGTCTCACTGTGTGCCTGTCAGCATCAGTTTCCAGCAACAGGGTCATTAGATGTTGATCTTGGTTATCTGATGAATTAATTGCCCTATATCGCATTTGCTTTGCTTTGTAGTTCAACAGAAGACTTGAAACTTAAGCTGACCATCAAACGCAAACTCCGTGACATCATGACGAATGAAAAAGACATTGATTTGGAAACAGTCACCAGCAAATATGTTAGTCATAAAAAAACTATTTAATAATGATAATAAAGTGGATGATGATGATAAAGCTGATTACAGTAATAGTGATAATGGTAACTGTAATAGTAGTAGTAGTAGTTAAAGTTTATGTAGTGGAAAGAAAATTTCTGCAGACCAATTGCTGTTTAGGTTGAGGAGAGTTTTCCTCAACATAATGATATTATTTTATGAGCTGCATCAATATGTATCTTAACATGTTTCTCAACTATCTTTGTTAAGAAAGGTAAAACTTAGAAACAGGTAGATAATTAATTGGTCATGTCATTGACTTTATGACCACAGCACTTAAGGAAGACAAAACAATGACCCATTTCTGTGAAGCAGGAAGTGATCCCTCGCCAATGGCAGTGTAAATGCAGCCACAGTTCATCCATGAGGTCCTTTATTAGGAGTGATGTCAGAGGATCAAGTTCACACAACTTCGCTCGCGATGGCAGGAACAATTGGCACAGGTCTCCAACAGAGATTGATGCTGTAGTCCTTTGTAAGTAGGTCGATAATGATGATGATTTTGATGACAACAGTGATGGTGATTGGAAGTGATGATGATTGAGATGATGATGTTTTGTCATCGTTGTAGCTGCGAGAGAAGCTGGAGGCAATATTGAACGTGAGCCTGTTGTCATTCCGTCGTTTTGTTGATGAGGAGATGGTGATCGTCATGAGACAGATGGACTCTCCATCTCAGATCCTTGACTATCTTTACCTCGGATCCGAATGGAATGCCTCGAATCTTGAAGAACTTCAGCAGAACAAGTATATGTTGCTCCATGATACCTCAAATGATTACAAGTCATGTGATCATAAGTTACATTACCATAATGGCATTACATTTTGAATATATATTTGATTTAAAATGCATTAGTCTTGCGATTTTGCCTGATTGATGCCTTATGCATTATGGATTCATTATTCTTGATTAGATTGTAGTAGAACAGAATCACATAATCTTACCTTAAATCATCCCAAGCAGTGATTATACCTCATGTGCCCATGTCTCTAATAATCATACCTCACGTTTTCACACCTTGCTTGAATCATATTATCATACCTTACAAATGATCTTACCACACTAAGTTGTTCTTAGAATTTTCATAGTTAACAAGATCATACCATGTTTTTATGCCAGATAATCATAAATTACTTGATCATTCATACTTTACTTAAATACTTTTATCATGACAAAACATAACTCTTCTCATAAATACTTAGTATAATCAGAAATTAAATGGTATTGCCTCACATTATTATTGTCAATTGATCACACACGATCATACCTCAAATTATTATGACTCGAGTAATCGCAACTTCTTCATAGCACATGTGATCAGTAATAAAGTGATCATACCTCTCTTGATCATATCTCATATTTACCTGCCTTGTACAATCACACCTGATCCTATGCCATGTGATCGTAAATCGCTTGATTATAGCTCATGAGAACCATACTTAACGGTATCATACCTTGCATTACCATCAATCATATCTAATATGATCATACCACACATGAACATTTTTCATTGCCTTTGCCATTGGAATATAATTATTAACCTCTAGGTTTAAATATAAGCAAAGAATGAAATAAGCGTATTAGACAATGATTGAATGTGTTGTGTAGGATTGGCTATATACTGAACGTGACCAGAGAGATAGACAATTTCTTTCCTGGTATCTTCAAATACTGTAACGTTCGAGTGGACGACACAGAGGAAACTCAGCTCCTTCGACACTGGAATGACACATACAACTTCATTGAACAGGCCAAGTTAGTTGTTGTTGGATTTTATTTTCTTCTGTTATCTTTGTTGATATGTATTCTTATGTATATCTTTTTATGTATGTCTTTGTATACTTGTATGTGTGACTGTGTATGGGTATTTGGCCATAAGGCTGTCATGTTCAGCCAGGGTTGAGTTGGGAGCGCTCCTGAGTAGTAACCTTGAAGGAGTGGTATACAAATTTCTGTACTGAATGAATGAATGAATTTATAGAGCATCTGTTCTCTGCAAATTTATTATCTCTTGATCATTATCTCATGTTGCCTCTGATGGCTGTATGTATCTGGTTGTTCACAGGGTTTCATGTTGTTTTCCTATTGTATTAGCAATGGTTCTCCTCCTCCCATTGCTTATTTACCCTAACTAGTATAGTAGTATACCTTGACAAAGCTTCCATGAAGCTTTTTCCTACCATATTAATGTAATCTGATGTAATGTGATCAGATCTGGCCTCATCTAATTCATTTATCTAATGTCATCTCATCTATATTATGTTATCTAATGTCATCTCATCTATATTATGTTATCTAATGTCTTCTAATCCGATGCATTCTGTTGAATATAACCTAACATGATTTTATCTGTTATGTCTAGTCTAAATGGACTGATGTTGCCTGATATATATATTTTTACAGGAAGAATAATTCTCGAATTCTCGTTCATTGTAAGATGGGTGTCAGTCGTTCAGCCTCAACGGTTGGTTGCCATAGAAACAATGCAATGTTACAGAATAAAATAGCAACGAAAGAACATGAAGAGTAGCGATCTAGGGTTCTTCACAGTGTGAGTTGTGGGTGGATATTATGCAGATATAAGAAATTCAAAGAACTTATAATGTCTCTGAGAGTGTGAGCATTTTCAGCCTCCTACCTACTGGAAGATGCTCGATTCAAGACGACCAGAAACCTAATCCGCAGGGTCAAATCATTTTGTTATCAAATCAAATCATTGACTCTGTTAATGACAGGAATACATCAGTGACTTTTGATAATAAGCTGCAGTCAATTGGGGTCAAAAGATGGCACTGTACCGTCTTTGAGACCTGTGTAGCAACTTTTGTAGCACAAAAAAGAACAGCATAAATTGCCAAATGCAGTTATAAATGTATATGGTGTTCAATTAATTATCATTCATTTATTTGAATTTGCAAAGCAATTTATAAATTTTAAATTTAGTCTCAGGTTAGGTTACAGTACTTTTAAAGTATTTTATTTATTAACTGAAATGTTTTGTTGTATTATGTACACAATTGCTCTGCTTTAATTAATTTTTTGTTTATTTGTGGTTATCCTTTTTTGATAGTTTACTTTGAGAAATTACAATTGAATTTTTGCACGTAATTAAGAAATTGACTTCTTTCTTTCTTAAGATTTTCCATTCTAAGATTCTTTGCTGATTTATCAAAGCCACTGATATAAGAATGTTTCTTTTGTTACTTTACATTATTTCATTATTATAATTCGTTTATTTGAATAAATTATGATTGCAGAACTTATTGATTTATTTATCATTTATGGCAAGTTGTAGGTGTCATGAGGTTTCAGGTATAGTATCATTAATTAATAAAGTATGTTTTATTTCTTTTAAAAGAATGACTGATTATCGAATATGGCAAATTGTTGATGTCATAACACAGGTAATTGCCTACGTAATGAAGGAGTGTGGCAGAGCATTTCTCGACGCCTATCAGTATGTTAAGCAGAAGCGCAACTGTGTCAAACCTAATCCTGGATTCATGCAGCAACTTGACACCTACGAGGGAATTCTTGGTGCAAGGTAACTAGTGACTGTTGCTATGGTAACTAATGTACTATTTTAATGATAATGTGTCACAGTGTCATTCATTCAGCGTCCGTGCTATGGCTATAATGGAATTGTTTCCAGGTAGCTATGGTGATTGGTGATATGATAGCAATGCCACAATGACCAAGGATATGATATTATATTGATTGCTAGAGATTTCTTGGTCTGTATGTCGATGTAATGTGTTGGTAATGGTTACTAGCATTGTGCGAAGGTAGTCTAAATGCAAGGTAACTGATGCTGTGGTTATGAGGCAAATATTAGAACCAGGTAACACAGTCTAATATCTACTTTCAGTGTACTACCGATTACTACTATCAGTTTTGTCTAATTATAATACTACTGGACTTTGCTATTAGACAACTGATGTATAATAGTGGTTTTGCTACATTATTTTCTGCTGTTTCCTAACATTAGGTACTTTCAATCATATGATATGTACTGAGATGGTTGGGTTAAATAGTGTTTGTTTGCGATGCTGTCTCTTAATGAAGATGATTAGTCTATCCTGACTTGAGTTTGGTACCATACAAAAACGGCAGTGACACTGTTATTGAGATTGTATTTAATGTCAGTCCTGCTTATGGGGAGATTGAGACAGATTAGAAGAGGTTATAAAACTGATATCTGCTGGTCATGGCAGTGTTAGCTGTATTGAGTTAATAATTCTAAACTGGTTGTCCAGAATCAAAACAACTGATTGCATTTCTAGCAATCATCGGCATAGCAAGCTTTTCCGATCACGATCAGCCGAGAATCTTGACAACAACGAACGAGAAATTGAGGATGATCGGCAAACGTTTGTGGCGAAAAGATTGAAGCTTGAAGAGAAAGTTGAAACAGAGGACAAGAAGCCAGGTTTGGTTGCACATGTAATATCATGTAAACTGGCTTTGCCTCTTATCATTGTTTACCTTTGCCTCTTATCATTGTTACCTTATCATGCAATACCTTTCGCTATGTTATGTTGACTTACCGTAGCCTTTGCTGCCCTAACTCACTGTCACCATATCTCTCTATCTCTCTTTCCCTGTTTTGTCTTGCAGACTGGGACAAAGAGAATGACCAATATTGGGATAGAAAGAGGCATAAACAAGTTTCCTTGTCCCACCTTAAGTTACTTTACAAACTTTAAGCTATTAAGTTACCAACCTAAGTTGACTTAATAACAAAGTTTACATACAAATTCCATTTAAGCCGTGTTTGGGTGGTGCCAGTCTCTAACTTGCATAAAAAAGGAGGATGATCACATCAACATCAAATTGATGCAAATCCTTAAAAAGAACCTACTTTAAGTTACCATTTTAGCCTTAAGTGATTATGTTGCCCAATTGCATTGGCCTTCCTTGATTTATCATGACATTTGTTACCCATCCAACTAATTGTGAAATATGCTACTAGCCTTAAGTTAACCGGTGCCAGCTTAATATTGTAAAATCAATGGGCTTTTAATTTCTCTTCAAACGTTATGCTATATTACCTTGCATTTGCTTTGCCACTATTTACCCATATAATTAACTTTATAGAAATCTGTTCAACCAATTCCGGCTCTGATGTCTGTGATTCAACTGACTCAAGGTCACGCCCTGCAACCTTCTCCATCGACAGCCTGGACGTCCTTAGCCCTGGCAGTCTTCCTGTCATTACTGAACTGGACACAGGTGACGATCAGCTGGGAGCAGACCGGTTGAACCTCGAAGACCTACTGGAAGATGAGGTTCTTTGCGAACCTGGAGAGTGTGGTGTCGAAGCAGCTTCAATGGCGCTGGTTCCCATGGCCGTTCTTAGCGATCCGGCCATTCCGCTGAGCTCCATGCTGCGGAAGCTGAGTATCAAGACAGACACCAGAGATCTTGAGGCAGATGGACACAAGCATGGAGAATTCCAATCAACTGGGTAGGGAATTGCAAGATTGAATGGATTGATGGGACGTTTGAATGAATGAATCAACAGTTGGATGATGGACGAAGGAGAGGAGTTGAAATTGTAATCGTAAACTCCAGAGTGCTAAATGCTACTCGGGAATGTTAGGTACTGGGCACCAGATTATTCATGAGCGCTGTGTCATATCAGAGGGGTTGTCAAGAGATATCAAATGGAGATTCAAGTTCAGTTAACAGAGGGACTCGACAGAAAGGTGGAGAATCAGGTGACTTGGGATTTGGGTGTAGAACCTATTGGATGATGGAGGAGCCTGAGGCAGATGATGATGATGGGTGAGTGGAAAAGGAGGAAGAAAGGTGAATGAATAGAATGGATATCTGACACAATCCAAAGACAGAAGATAGGGGTGCAGAGAGGGAGTGAGATTGATGCTCCTCAAATTACCATGCCTTAGCCCCAGACTGCCTGCCCTTGGAGCACACAGATTGAAGCATCTCCTTCAGCACACAGACTGAAGTAGATTGGTTCATATAAATTTATTTAACGATGCATCCATAACAAGGATGGTATGCGTTAGATTGAAGTAGAGACTAGGTGATGTCTTATATAGGATTCAAATTGCAGGGAAATCAGAGGGAAATTTCATGTATTACAGGAAATTTCTGAGTGAATCGAAACTGCCAGTGATCAAAGTGAAGCCGAGATCATCTAGCTGGCCAATGAGGTCCAAGGAATGTGTCCAATCACCCACAAAGATTGATCTCATTCTGCGACCAAATGCAAAGAAACACAGAAGTCAGTACCTCTGCTACTTAGAGTGGTTCTTACAAAATGCTTTTTAATAATGTTTCTTTAGCTTTGTTATGTATAAAAGGTGTCTACATGCATATACATACATCATTTGTGAGTTTATGTATGCAGTTATAACAGTAAGACCAATTTGGTTGGGTCATGGACTGACTATGAATAGACTGATAGAGTAGTCTTCTCTGAGTCAGTTTGAGTTTTATAATGTGCATTTGTCATTGCTTTATGTGTTTTTTTATGACCATCTTATTTCTGTCTTGCTCTCAATCTTGCCAGCTATTATTTTCTAGTTAACCAAATGTTTCTAACTACTTCAATGGAGTTTGCAAGCCAGTTTCCATTCGTCTTTTGCACAATCTAGCAGTAGTCCTATAGAATTTAATAAATTCTTCTGGCTGTGCTAACGGCAATTGATGGTAGTGTATGTTGGAGAGTTCTCTACCAGCAAAAAGCATTTACAGTTATGAAGTTGACGTGTTGTAGCAGCTAACTCGTTATATTAAACGGTTTTTTCACAGTCTTCCAGCTTGGGGAATGATGCGAAAAGAGATCATTGCTAAATGGCTTTATGCGCTGCACATGTTGTTCCACAGATCACTCATGTGTATAATTCATTTTGGGGTCCATAATTCAAGCCATGTCATACCCAAATTCGCATTAATTAAGTTTGTGTTATGGCAAGGGTATGATGTTTATGAATGGGACATTATGGACGGGGTAACAGAGGAATGGATTGAATTAAGGATAGATGCAAGAACAGATTAACATTTCTTTTTGGCCGTGGCTGGGCTGGGAGCACCTCTGAGTAGTTTCCCTTGAAGAGGCGCTATACAAATTATCGAAATGACTGAATGAATGAATGAACGTATCAATCAATGAATCACCTTAATCAATACAAACATCAAACTTACATGCATTAAACATTAACGGCATCAAAGTTTCATTACAATGAATGCATTTTTGTAGAACTAAGAGGTCGACGAAGCAACACAATTGCGGTTGATGAATAAACCTTGCTTATGGCTTTCCGTCTTACACCATTACATGGTGTGATCCGGTATTACCATTGAAGGATATCATGTTCTGTTAGGTACTGCAAAAGATGTGCAAAGATATACAAAGATTTTACTTCAGGGTCTGTTTACAATTTTTATAAGTATCACTTCGACAAGCAGCATATTTTAAGCATATTTTAGTTGTTGCTGTGGATAATAATAATTTGAAAGCAGCCTTAATAATATAAAATATCAGTAATAACAATAAAAGTGACAGCATTGATATTAGTAAAATGAAGTTTAGAAATAGTAATTATAATATTTATTACAGTAGCAGTGTTTGTAAATGTTATAATAATAATAATGTAATAGAGATAAAGTTTTCATAATAATAATAATTGTAGTGATAATTAGTGATTGATTTTTATTAATATGAATTATGATGTGTAATTATAATTAATTTCTTATTGTTTCTGATGGCTGACATTGGATCTCAACTGGCATTTGGATTTGGACTTGAAGCTTCATCATTTTAGACTTTGTCTGCTCGATGCAATATTTCGATAAGCAGGAGCTATTGTAACGTAGAGTAACTGCATTATTTAGTGGGAGTGTAATAAGTGATAACCAATGAAAAGGTGCTATATAAATGTGCAATTGTCATTTCTCAATGATCTGAAACCAAATGGCATTTGTCTGAAGTCTGTGGGAAATGGCTGGTCTAGGGGCCTATTCCCATCTGAGTTTGGCCACAAACAATTTAATGTGAAGGCTGCCCAGTAAACTTGTAAAGTAAGGAAAAAATTGAAAAATTCAATGAGCATCGTAAAAGATAAGGCTTTATAGCCCTGCTTTATTCTTTTCCCTGTGTGGCATCTGATTCTGATAGCGCTGTTAAAGTGTTTTACATGTGATACAGCATTGTGTCTGATCTTTCGCTAAGAAGAAATGCACTGTATTTGCATAGCATGCATGCATTTATTAATCTACGTTATAAAATCCTTGTACACATGCGTTCACTGTCCACTTTGTACATCGAGGGACGGCAACAAGGCATAATGCAAGTGCAATGAATATGAAAGACCTCTGTTTGATGAAGAGTATTAGAGGAGTTTTTCTAAGAAAGGATAGTTTGTCAGGTGCTCCATGTAAGATATGCTTGTAAATTTATAGTTTCAATTGCAACTCTACTTCTGCACAATTTTGATGCTATTTAAATATCCAGATGTGCATATACTTTAATACATTGGATTTCCTAGCACCGTCTATCGTCATAGGTTGATGCCTTGAGCACCAATCAATCGGTGATTTTGATAGGTCTAAACTGGCTATATAGTTGCTTTGATACATGCATAATGGCATATAGTATGTAGTGGTATGATATCGGACACTTGTGTGTCGTATTTTTAGTGTCACTGAAATTAGAAGTGCCTTCTAAGTGGAATTGTGCTTTTTAACTCTATATGTGCTGTGTAAACTCAACATATGCACTGCTAAATGTGTTATTAAGTTGTTTGATAAATGTCTGATGCTGTTGTATTTTCGTCATGTGAATGTTTAGGAGCTATACAAATGTTCTGTTACATTTGCATTTACAAGTCTGTGACAATGAATGAATCTTAAAAAGATATAATTATTTTAACAAATTTTTTAATGTGCATAGTTCACAGAAATGCAAAACTGAGGCACGTTTAGTCAGTTACCAGGTGAAGAGCAGAGTATGGCAGAGACTTTGTTATAAGATGCATCAGTATTACATGAACTGTTATAAGATGATCAGACTTCCATAATTAATTCAGCTGCTAAAGTAACTAAAAGAAATTTCTCTTTATTAGGCAGCTCATGATTCTACTCCTAAAGATTATAATACCTTTATTAAAATCACAATTATCTTACTTTGTTTTACTCTTTCTTGAAATCAGGTTGTTGATAGCTCTTCAGTTTGTTGTGATAATTTGTTTATGGATTTTTTGCTAATTTGATCTTTTGAGTCTTTTCTTGCAAGTTTATAGTTCAAATTTGATGGCATCTGTTTTGATAAATTTTCTGGTATTCAGTCAAGTTTTTGTAAATGTTTTGGCAAATTTTCTCTATTTGTTCACCTCATGTTGCAATTCAAATGATCGAATGCTAGAAGTTGTTGATATTACAACAGCATTTGTTTGTTTGTGCAGGAATTTGTTTGTCTCATGTCAGAATTTGGTCATTTGATCGTAGAATTAATCTTAGGGCAGAATTTGTTCTCATAATCACAGAATTTAATGCAATAATATAGGTTTTAAGTGTTTTATAAAACATGCATCTGTGTTAGCAAAGAGTTCTACAAGTTAACCAGGAATGCTTATTAGACCATCTTTTCGAGCTTTGTAGACTTAGAGGCTGTGATGTGTCGACTTCTTCTTCTGGTTCTCTGGCTCTTAGGCAGGTTCAACTGCCCGACGTCGCCACTCCTCTCATCGCTGGATTAAATCTATAAACTCTCAAGTTCCTATCCACCTGTCATCATATAATCTATTCCAGCATCGTCTGTGTTGGCCTTCCTCCTGTCCGACCCCCTCCGTTTTTCCTTCAATGGCTATGTTTAGTAGTGTTTCTCCTCTCAGTTTCCATATATATCTTGTAACTAGGTTGTGGTTTGCCAACCTTGTCTTAATAATAAACGAAAGTCATCATCATCATCCATCATCATCATCATCATCATCACTGAAACAATGCTATCATGAGAACCATCACACATGCCTACATATCTTGTATTGAAGAATTTGTGTCCTTATGTTCCTTTTGATTCTGAGATAATTCACACCTGGTGCCTCCAGTCATCTAGCCTAGCGCTATTTAAAGACACCAATTGGGCCGCCTCATTTCAAATAGTTATCAAGACTAGTACTTCAATTAGTACTCCACTTTCTCTTCAGTATTTAGAGCCACATCTTTCAACCTTTTTTCAGAACTCAAGAATTCAACCCCACATTAGAAGCTGCTCATTGATTTTTCTTTGGTTATTTTACATCATGTTTCATATATGGATTTGTTATGGGGATGTATATTCCAATGATGTACAAAACCCTAGTATTTTATTCTTGTCCTGGCTGGCTGTTAATTCTTCTGATCATACCTAGGGTTAAGTTAGCATTTTCTGATGCTGAGGCCTTGTGAAAACTTTTCATTCTAATGCATTATCACTCTCAAGTTCCGTGATTCCTCGTTTGCTTGCAACAGGTAGCCCAGTTTAATTTGAAAACCCCTTGTCTGGTCCCAATATATATATATTACTCAGCACTTTTGAAATGAAAGAGCATTGGCCAGTCCTTTAACCACTTGAACATTCTTCTTAGGTCTTCTACAGTTTCTCCTCTGATTCATCATTAGCCACTGCTCTACATATCTAACTCTTGAATTGTAAATAGAATCCCATCATCTTTTTCAGTAATGAAACTTACATACAGTGCTTAGCAGTGGCCCCAAGCTCTTGAATTAGATGCTGTCAGAATTTGAGTTCAAAATTTATGAATTTGTTTATTTGTTAATATCAATGGTTAATTCTTGGATGTTATAAACTTAGTTTCAGAAAATGTTGACAAAATATGAGAATTTTTAATCCGATGTTGGTTCAGAAAAATGAATGGATGAGTTTTATGTTTTTCAGTCAAATTAAGAGCAATACCTATGAGCAGTTGATTCAATCTTTTATCAATTTAAATGCAATCTTTTAAAGATTAGTACTATTTTAAAGTTTTTGCAGTGTTCTATTTTAAAGAAGTTTGCAACTTTTTACTTGATTTAATTTTTTTAAATTGCATAATTTTTTTATACAATGTCTTAAATTGACTGTTAGACTAACTTAATTGTTGTATTTGAAAGAAAGTGTTCAAAATGCCATAGGCGCCTTGAATTGTGGGAATGAAGCGGAGGTTTATGAGATTGGTGCTGTTAGATTCTAGATAGATGCAAAGAGAGAGACTCTTTTAAACAGGAGTTTCATGTGTATATGTCTATCTGTGTTGACTGTTGATGTCTCTTTGTGTATCTGTCTCTTTGTGTATCTGTCTCTTTGTGTATCTGTCTCTTTGTGTATCTGTCTCTTTGTGTATCTGTCTCTTTGTGTATCTGTCTCTTTGTGTATCTGTCTCTTTGTGTATCTGTCTCTTTGTGTATCTGTCTCTTTGTGTATCTGTCTCTTTGTGTATCTGTCTCTTTGTGTATCTGTCTCTTTGTGTATCTGTCTCTTTGTGTATCTGTCTCTTTGTGTATCTGTCTCTTTGTGTATCTGTCTCTTTGTGCTATCTGTATCTTTCTGTCTGTATGTGATATATCTATTTCTGTCTCGCTGTACATTTGTAATGATATTTTCTGCCTTCCTGCTTATCTGCATGTCCTGTTTGTGTCAAAGACTTCTGTGTAATGGACTACTCACTTACCTGCTCAGTTGTATAGAATAATTGCTGTTACTATTCAGTTGTGGATATTTTATGTTTTAAATATTATTTAAAAGTTATTCTAGGTGGTTTTTTTGTTGTTGACAACTCTCTTGTTATTATTCAGGTGTAGATATTTAGAGATACCATATATTATTGGATTATGTTTTTTTCTATCTTTTGGAAAAGTTTTGTGTTATTGTTTAGCTGCGTTTGTGTGCTGGTCAAGTGATTGGGATTGTGATTTGAGCAGGACAGGTTTTAGACAACTTTTAAAACAAAATTGGTTCTCTCAAAGAGCACATAGTCCCGTGTTGTATATGCCTGTGCATTGTGTATTAGCACCAGTGATTAGGGCTTTGCCACTAAATAGCTGAGCTATACAGATTTATATTTATCTCACTGAAGGAATATCTAAAAATGAGTGGATGGCTGGATTATTTTTTTTCAATATTGGTGCTGTTTAATTGTGGGCTAAGGTAAAATTGATGTCAACAGTCAGAAGATTTTTACAACTGGATACTATTATTTCAGTAGTTAATTACTCTGCTCTAGATTGTATGGAAGATTTGCAAAATGTGCTACAATTGTGAAAGTAATATTTAGAAACTGAAGACAATGGTAAATGCAAAATGTTCATGAACATCAATTGCTGATAATAATCAAATGACAACAGTGACTTTCCCAATTGGCTGGCCACTATTTGCATAGAAGCGAAATTTATACTTTGGTCTTAACTTTAAAATCTTAAGATGGCCTTAATGGCAATATTGACTGTACTTTGACTTTAGACAGATGTCGTATATTAAAGCCATACTTTTTCTGCTCTTTGAAGTTGTTTAATAGTGTAAATCCTTTATGTACAGCTATGTGGTGGAATTGAATGAGGCATTATGTTTAGATTGTTATGCTATTGAGGTGCAGAAATCAGAATTATTTGGTGAACAACATGTATTTGTAACATGTATGTGTAACATGTATACATGTGCAACATGTTGGTAATGAAACAATTAGAATTAATGATATTTTAGTCAACTATTTTTTGGATAATTTTTTTATATTATTTAAAGATAGAGCCGTACTACATATTTTTAAAAAATCATTAAATTCAATGTTACAAACTATTGAATTTAGATTTTTTGTCAATAGGTATCTTAAACTGTTCAAACAAGACTGCCCTTCAAGGATATTTTACAGTGTAACTAAGAATTGTTTTCTTAGAAGTCATTAATGAAACTGTCCTGTGCGAAATATCAACTTTTTTACTAAAGCTACGAAATCGTATCTGCTGATGAATTTGTGATAAAATTGTAATCTTGTTGTTGTCAAAATTTATCACTTTCTATTTTAATCATATCACCTGAATGTATTGTGTGTTGGCAGACAGGCATGCATGCATGCATTCATACATATATACAGTAATAGGACAATTCCCCCCCCCCCCCCGGACAATTACCCCCAAACAATTACCCCAGTACAAATGATCTCACTGGATAATAACCCCCAGGACAATTACCCCCGATGCAAATAACCCCCAAACAATAACCCCCCAAATAGTTTAAGGGTAAGATACGACATACATACATGCATACATACATTTATGCATGCATATATGTATACATACATACATACATAAGGGTAGGACATGACATAAATACATACATGCATGCATATACATTCATACATACATTTATGCATGCATATATGTATACATACATACATACATACATGCATACATGTATGTATGCTTGTATGTATGTATATATGTGTATGTATGTATTGTATGTATGTATGCGTGTGTGTGCGTGCCAGAGTTGTATGGTCTCGAGAGTGTCTCGGTCTCAAGACGTCTCGAGACAGTTTTTCGGTCTCGGTCTCGGAAGCCTGTGGTCTCGGTCTCGAGGTAGCGTCTCGAATTTTTAGAAACTGTCTTGAAGGGAAAGTCTTGTAATATCTTGAACAAGCGGTCTCGTTAAGTTTCGTGTTAACTGTCTTAAAATCGTGCGCTAGAAACTGAAACCGGAAACTAAGAAAAACGGTAATTCTGGTTTACGAGCGAGTCACATATGATACTGAAATCAATTCAATTATCTTAAAGTGAAAAATGTCTGAGACAGACAGAGAGAGAACCTTAAATTATGAAGTTTCCTTTTACGCAATTTTAAGTTATTGACAAACAATAGCTAAGCTAGTTGGTCATTGATGTAAAACCATCATAACCGAAGCGATCGGAACAACTTCCGAGTTTCTCAGGGTGAGTAAGGATTTGCGCAACTTTTTAATTTCGTTTAGTATCGAATTTGCTTGTTTAAAATCGTCTAGAAAATTTCAGACGTGTCTAAAAAGGATTTCTTTATACTATTCAGAAGATAGGCCAACAAAGAGATATCGAAAAAGATGAAACGCGGCAATATAAAAACTGTTCTCGGGTAATGGTACACTATAAGTTTCGGGTTATGATACACTATAAGTTTCAAATTGAAATTACAAATGAACCTTATTCCCGAAAACTGATGAATTAGTATTTTACAGCATTTTATATAGGATCACTTGTCTTTTACTGTCTCGTACTATCTTGAACCGAGTGTCTCGGTCTTGGTACCTCACTGTCTCGGTCTCGGCACCTCACTGCCTCGATCTCGTCTTACCCTTATACTATTCGGAGGATTATTTTCCGGGGGTTATTTGCATCGGGGTAATTGTCCTGGGGTAATTTTTACGGGGGTGGGGGGGGGGGTTAAATGGTAATTCTTCAGGGGTAATTGTCTGGGGGATAATTGTCCTAGATCCATATAATACTATCTCATATAATCATTTAAGCGCCACAATTACACCAGTTATACATTAATGCTAATGACATATTAATGGTTTCATTTTGTTCGTTTGACTTAGCTACTGAACTATCATTAAATCTTTCTAAGTATATGGCAGGTTGTTTCAAATCAACTACTCCAGACAATCGCTATGACACGGGATTTGGAATCCGTGTGAGATCTGTATTAGGCCTATACTGAAATTGTAGGCCTATGCTATTGTGACCACAATTTCAATAGGCCTACTTGTTTGTGTAGCTGTGAATTTGGTACATAAGTACAGATACTTACGAAAACATCTTTTATTACATTTATTCCGTTCATGTAATTTCTTTATTAACATTTTATTTCATAATTTACAGTTCTTTTTATAAAACTTTTAATATATTTATCAATTTTTAGGTAACCTAAATGCCGTAACTGATACGTTTTCATCATAGATTATTTACCAAGAAATAAAATATGAACAAAATAATATATCATTTTTATATCATACCATTTTATATATCATTTTTATATCATAGGCCTATATCATAGATTATTATCGATAAAAAATATGAATGTGAGCATCTATGGCAAGTGTATATAGGCCTATTACTGCAGATTTCAAGTGCTCTCATTTAAATAAAATAGTAATACAACCTAGCCACTGAATAGTTAAATAGGCTTATTAAAGTTATTGTTATCTACGTTATTAATTAAATAATTAAATTATTAGATCATGCATAGAGTCATATCTGTAAAGATAGCTGTATACATAGCCGTCCTTTTAGGCCAATTAGGGCATCACTGTTTTCTTATCCTTACAAAGCCCTTCTGGCGGAAGTGGATTTTTTTCCTCCGCTTTTGTCATGCCTCTTGCAGTCACGGATGAGGTGCTCGAGAGTCCTCTTCTTCCTCCTCCTTGTCGTCATTCACTTCGTCTTCTCTGACATTACTGTCAAATTCGTCGTCTTCATAGTCGTCGTCATAGTGTGCTAATGACGTTGGGCGATGCTGTTGACGAATCTCCCCACTTCTTCCTAATCCCTCCAGCCACGCATCTCGTTCTGATTCGTAGAGGTCTTTTTGGTAAACACTAGAATGCAACTTTTCATTTTTGTGGTCAGAAATGTTGGTGAGTTTCGACCCCGCTGCCCCCCACGAGTCTTCTCTTTGCACGCGCGACATTTGGTTCCCTCGAAAACGGGACGTAGTCCCAGCCTTGATGGGATTCGAGAAGAAAATATTGCCCCCGAATGGTCGCTTCCCTACCCTGCCTGCAGACGGACCAGTCCCGGCCTTGACGGGATTCGAAAAGGTATTCGAGAAGAAAAGATTGCCCCCAAATGGTCGCTTCCCTACCCTGCCTGCAGACGGACCATTCCCGGCCTTGACGGGATTCGAGAAGGTATTCGAGAAGAAAAGATTGCCCCCAAATGGTCGCTTCCCTACCCTGCCTGCAGACGGACCATTCCCGGCCTTGACGGGATTCGAGAAGAAAAGATTGCCCCCAAACGGTCGCTTCTCTACCTTGCCTGCAGACGAACCAGGCCCGGCCTTCACGGGATTCGAGAAGAAAAGATTGCCCCCAAACGGTCGCTTCTCTACTCTGCCTGCAGACGGACGGGTGTAAATTTTCGGACCAAACGGTCGTTTCATCAAAAGGTAGCTCATTTCTTCATCGTTACGCGGTCTAGTATGGTGATGTTTCACATCGGGTTGTTTTAGGGTTACTGTTGACTTTGCCCACGGAGTCAGCGACCTCTGACCTCTCCACCGATCGTCTGATGGTCGAGAACTTGAGAAAATGCCGCCGCCGAATGGACGCTTGACGTCATTGCTTTTGACGCTCATAGCGAATGGATCTGGAAATAATACCATGACATATTGAAATATAAGCTAGTTTTAAATTTGCACTAATAGCTTATCATTGACTCATTCTATAGCAGCCGTTGAAGTGAGAGCGATTAATCCATTATATATTTTTATTTACTTAGTTATCAGACTTGTGCAATTGTGTCGACACTGCATGCATAGGTCCTATATTGGCCTAATTCTGATGCTGGTTCTCTTCTCTTAAGCAGGTTCAAATGTCGCTGCGTATTATATAGATAGGCATATTATATGCTTATTATAAATCACAGCTGTCTTAATTATTAGCAATGTTCCCTTTAAGCTGTGCGCATTATCACAGCTGTCTTAATTATTAGCAATGTTCCCTCTAAGATGTGCGCATATGCGCGCACACACTGCAGGTCGAGAAGCCAGCGCACACAATTTAGTGTGTGCACATAGGGCCTAAACGTTTTAGCCTACCTCCTAGCCGGCTGCGGCCCACCTTACTGCAGAAACTTTGGCTATTTGGCTGATACGTGCCCTTAAACAAGGGGCTTGTGTTAAGTTTATCTGAATTTGTCACCGTACGTAGACTTATCTATTTCGTTTATAATTTAACAATCATCACATTTAGCTTGGATCTGCATGCACACAAAAGTGTGAACCATTTATAAAACGTTAGACACAAAAGTTTCTTGCACACAGTCTCCAAAAAATTAGAGGGAACATTGACTATTAGGTGTTCTGTGTCGTACCATCCTCTACCTGGCCTCGTAGAAAGATAGGCCTACATTGTGCGTGTCATAATTTTATGTTAAGTTACGCCTGATTTCAACAGCTACATTTACGTAACGGTGTAAGGTTTCAGTGTACATCATTCTATGGTCCAGCTAAGAGCAAATTGTGGGGTTAATACTTTCAAATTCTCGCCGCAGTCATTTTATTTTTTACAATGGGGAAAATTAAATTGTCCCAAAATGTGCTGAGGCGAAACTATACTCTCGCCCCAAAACCTTAATGAGCACTTGAGCGTTAACCTATAAACCTATAAGGTGGTCGCCATCTGCAGATAAAGCCAGGGTCGTCATGTAAGCTTATTTTAAAGGAGGGAATTTCAAAGTTGTCGTACACTTGGCTAGCTTGTTGAGTTTTATATTTAGTGTGCATGTATATGTGCTGTCCAGCCTGTCCATGATGCGTGCATCTTGTAACTTAATACAGGCCTAAATTAGGTTTTGATAATTTTATTAGTATTTATACTTGCAAGAAATGTGAGAAAAATGACCCAAACTCTAATTTTGTCAATAGTAGATTATATATAGGACCTTCATGTAATAGAATATTTCAAATAAGCAGATTTGCTAAAAACAAAAGACAGTATAGGCTAACCTATCGTCCTTACTTCAATCGACTAGAATGATTCAATGCGTATAGAATTCTTATTCCACGCGTAGCCAAGTTTATTTCTAAACTCGATGAACGATTTACAGTTAAGATTAACTGTAGTGTTTGGAAACGTGTGTCAGCTTAAACCCAATTGAGTTCATCAAACTTTTTAGCCCGGATATAGTCAATGACTCAATGTGTTAAGCCTACTGTTTGGCGCGTCTCTTTTCCAGATTTTCTGCTAAGGGAGACTATAGCCATGAATGGACCACCTAAGACAAACAGGTTTTATGAAAAATCCTACCAAATATATAAAAGAAAAATGTGCCATTTGATAGGATGATTATTCAAGTATGTGATTAACATATATAGGTTATATACGACAGATTGCAATGTTTTCATATGAAAAATAACTAAAACAAATTGAGCAAGTCCAATCAAGACAACCCGCTTCCTTAAATGGACCACATGGTGTCCTTGACTGGACCGGTTGCCCTGAATGGAACAAATAAGTCTAAAAGCGTTTCTAAAGAAAATTTGAGCAAAACTTTAACATTTCAGACACTTGCTTTTCGAAAACGTTCAACGCAGTTCACATAGAGGGGCGTATCATTATCAAGCAGTCCACTGACTTCAGTGCAACGTCGTGAAACCATAACGTACACTTGCTGCATTTTATGCAAGTATCGCCAAATTATAAGCCATACTGTCCGCAAACAACCACTGTTAGGCCTATAGTAGGCCTATATAGACAACGGGGGGAGGGCGTTGTTCCGAGTTTACTTCCTTCCTTCCAGTTTGTGTTCGATTATGGGAAAGAATATTTCGCGCGACTTAGCCTAATGGAACCTAATTTTATAACACTGCAAATGCTGGTGGCCTTAAATGGACCACCAACAAATTAGCGGTCCAATTCAGGGCACTTAACATATTTCAGGCAACACGGACTACTTCTGCTTACACTACGAGTCTACGATAATTCATCACGCGTCGGTTTTAACGCAATTATCGCTCAAACATGAAACGTTTTTACAGTAAGATAAACAGAATTGCATTTTAAACACTTGCTTTAAATGTGTGCCACCGTTGTCAGTTACGAGTCAAAAATAGATCGGAGACTTGAAGGCATATGAAATGTAGTTTAAACCGCAGTTTAATAAACACTTGCAATTAAGTAAAACTGCCTATTACAATTGGATTAATATTGAAATGCGCTAGAGTAAAGCAGTTAAGAACGAGTGTATATTATTGGGATCCAGAGTCTAAATCGACTGTGGTCCAATTAAGGCAACGGTCCATTTGGGGCAACTTTCCCTAAGTCAAACGATTAAGTAATGTGGCCCTCTGCCCTATATATATATATATATATATATATATATATATATATATATATATATACAAATCGTGTATGTATATACAAATTGTATATATATAAATATATATACAAATCGTGAGGCTTTCAAGCATCAAGTGCTTGAAAGCTAATGCGTGTGCCAGTGGAACTCACTTGTAGAACGTAGGTACTACTTTTCACATGGTTGAATTTTTATGGGCCCCGTATAGGGCCCGTAAGGCATGACAATAATTGGTCACGACATTCTGAGCGAATTTGTTCTGCATGGGCGTCCATAGGTGGGGCAAGGGGATCACCCGCCTTTTGGAATATGCCTAATTAGTAACTATAGTATTTCAGAAAACAGTATTATGCGATCTGTCAGCACATTTTTCATGTTATCCACTATATTACTGGCGCACCCTAGTTGGAGTTGTTGGGTTGCTTTACATGTAGGCCTACTTGATAATATTGCCGGGGTTCATATAAGCTATGACGTGTACTATAGGAATGAAGCAGTAGATATGGCCGCATATGGGTGGGCTACATGCTAATTACAGTGAGATTTAATCAGCAGTGCGTAGCTGTTTACTTAGACTTAAAACACAATTAATCGAGTCCATCTTAAGCTGGACAACAGTTTTCAAAAGTTTGGGAAAACTTAAAACTTGGCGACTGTGTGTCTCGTTTACAGCCACAGGTTTCATAAGAAGTTTGCTATAAGCAGTGCAATATTGGATTGTTCCGGCCTCTAGTAGGCTGTGAGCATGGTGTCAATGGAATGGGTCTGCCATAGGCCTATCTGCTGAAGCTGGTTCAGTTTGTTTCTCTGAACGGAATATTGGTTTATACGTAGCAAACGCTAACAAAATGTTGATATTGGAATTAAATTACTATGGTAGTCAACACCGCATCTATTTTTTTAACAGACGTGAACCAATAGTAGGGGCCAGGGACGGTGATCCCGTGGGAGGGAGGGGCGAGGGGTACAAGTTCCCCACCTTTTACAGAGAGGAGACAATTTATACACGAGTCCCCCACACTTTCTACTCCTCTCATTGGGTGTTTCGCCCCCACCTGTCAAGCGTTATCGCCGCCTCTGGTACCTATGCAAGGAACATGTTAATAGTGTTAAAAATTTAAACAAATTTACAATGTGAGGAAAGCAACAAGTGGTTTGATGTTTAGCATCGTGGTGGGTTGAAATGGAACAGATGAGTTTGAGCGAAGTAGCCATAGGCCTATAGAGCACACAAAATTCTATCCAGGCATCCACAAGCTATAGCTCTTCGTGTAGCAACCCGTACAACCAAGACGTCTTTCAGTACCTCAAGGAAAATTAAAACCCGGCTCCGTAGAACAACTGACGACCAACGTTTACGACATTTGGGGCCGTTGACATATTATATAACGCTCAAGGGGTAGGTGAGTGGGTTCCTATTGTGTTAGCGTTATACTCTGCAGGGTGGGGGATAGGTTGAAGGTTTTGTTATATAAAAACTTTTCAGCTTATGCTTTTTTTTACCTGTTTGCCTGCCAATTGGGATTCCATGTACCACTGACCTTTTTTGTTTAATCGAAGTTCACAATACGTTGTGAGCCAAAACTAGCACCATCAGCTGTCACTTGGCGAATTGATTTATTATTTATAAATCCACTTTTAAGAATTTTCTGATTACAATTTTAACAATTTCCTATGCATACACTCTTACATTCATTTCTGTGTGATTTGTTATGATTGTGGTTTAAATTTAAATTAATTTACTTGAAATAATTATTTTTGTTCATATTATCAAGATGTTTGATTTCATTTTCTATAGTATGTGTAAATAGTTTATGTTTGCTTAAATACCCAATTGTAGTTGTAGTATACACTCTGTATCATACGCTGTTAAATAGGCAGAGTCGTACCGCGAACCTATGGATAAATATCTATTAGTGCAATATTAAACCAATGAACTCTGTGTGATACTGTAATCCCCATTTCTAGTGCCAAAAAAGGGATACAAAAATGGTGTTTTTAGATAGAATTTACGTCACTGCCATGTATTATCATGCTGTAGGCTATTAGTATGCTTTGTTGTTGTTGCTGGGGTGGGGTAGGGGAGGGGAGGTAGGTAGCATGTCTGTTATATAATATAGGGGTGAGAGGTCACAGCTGCTGTTATATAACGTTATTAGGGGTAGGGAGTGGGTCAAAAATTGGGATTTTATGCGTTATATAATATTTTGCTGCGTCATCCCAATCGTACAAACCCAGAAGGCCAGAACACTTACCGCCCATACGATGATCATTAATTTACGGTGCAAATCGTCACAAAACAAACATTCACAAAACAAGCTTTCACCAAAATATAAATATTCATCAAAACAAACATTCACCAAAACAAACAGAAGTTCAGCGGTATTGTGGTTGATTGCTTAAGCACCAAGAAATTGGCAGGCGGTGGTGAAGAATCTCACCCGATCAATTTATTGAAGAATGCACAGGATCGAGGTCATGTAATAATTAAGCGGTCGCTAAAGAAAAATCATGTAGGGCCTAATATATAAAAATATTATAAATTAACACACCTATAGAAATTATCGTTAGGTTGTATGAGAAACTATACTGCGGGCCCAACTCGGGCCTCTAGAAAATCGTTGGGCCATGACCCATGGGTATTTGCCTCTACCTCCCTATCGGCGGGCATGAACTGATATAACTAATAAAAAATATAATGATTCGGTATTATCTAGTATGATAATCCTAAACAGTTTGACCTACCTGCTTTGTGATTGAAGTCAAAGCCGACTTGAGGATCTAATTGGCGACATCTGGTGACGGAGAAGAGCATCGCAAAGAGAAAGGAGAGCAGAGCACACGATGCCATTGCGGACAACTGGAACAATTGTTGATTGAATGATTGATTGAGCTCTGACGAATGCAGCAAATGCGAATAAATTATCAAATTGCCTAATTTATTCAGCTATTCAGAATCAGTAACTATAGCGTACGGTAGGCTTACTTGCACATTACAATTCATTTCGTTCTTTTTCCCGTATATAGGAAGTGGCGCGTTTACCTATAGGCGCTCTAGGCGCTCGCCTAGGGCCCCCAAATCTCAGGGGGCCCCAAATGATGAAAACATCAATAAAAAAATAACATCTCAGGGAGCCCCAAATGAATTAAAACATTTCATACAAAATAACATCTCGGGGCTTCCAAATAAATAAAAATATTAAATACAAAATGACATCGTTTTCTTCACACAAAGAAGTTCCAGAGTGCATGATCAACGTTGCCAGTGAAGAATAACATTAACTTACAACCATAATAAAGTTTTAAATAATAAGTTCCCAGTTAAATTATAACAAAAGACATAGTTATTAATCAGGCACCTACGAACGACTTGCTCATTATAACTTTATAATCACAAGTTCTTAATCATTAATCTTAACTAACTTAATACTCGGCTTTGCATATTAGGCTAGGCCAACTCAGAGTTCATAGTCATAACCATAAACACAATAAAGCTACTGAAATTAATCAAACAAAGTATAGTGATTTCACAGGTGATGAATTGTTAGAAACTGTCTTGAAGTGAAAGCCTTGTTCTGTCTCGAACAAGCGGTCTCGATAAGTTTCGCGTTAACCGTCTTAAAATCTTGCACTAGAAACTGAAACCGGAATCTACGAGAAACGGTAATTCTGGTAAACGCGCGAGTCACATGATACTGAAATTAATTCCATTATCTTAAAGTGGAAAATATATAAGAGAGAACTTTAAATTGTGAAGTTTCATTTTACGAAATTTGAAGTTATTGGCAAACAATAGCTATAGATGACGTGCCGTTTGTCATTGATGTAAAACCACCATAACCGAAACGATCGGAATAACTTCGAGTTTCTCAAGGGGAGTATTTGGCATCGAATTTGCTTGTTTAAAATCGTCTAGAAGATTTCAGATGTGTCTGAAAAGGTTTTCTTTATACCATTCAGAAAATAGGCGGACGAAGAGATATCGAAAAGATAAAACGCGGCAATATAAAAACTGCTCTCGGGAATTGGTAGGCCTACTACATACATTATAAGTTTCAAATTGAAATTACAAATGAACATTACTCCCGAAAACTGATACACTAGTAATTTACAGCATTTTATATAAGATCACTTGTCTTTTACTGTCTCGTACTGTCTTGAACCTAGTGACTCGGTCTTGGTACCTCACTGTCTCGGTCTCGGCACCTCACTGTCTCGGTCTCATCTTACCCTTATACTATTCGGTCTCAGTAGCATACCTCACTGTCTCGGTCTCGGCACCTCACTGTCTCGGTCTCGTCTTGGTCTTGAAGTTTCAAGTCTTGCATACAACACTGATACGAAGCTACCGAAAACTTGGTCATTAACCTAGATTATGCCTGTGACTACATCCTGTACCTTTGGGTTACAAATCAGCAGTCGCGCTTGTTTTTGTTAACAAATAAATTGATTTAGTAGGCCTACATAGAACTTGCAATATAAATAAGTTAAAATAACACGTATTCAAAATAGGATTTTTGACTGAAGTACCATTACTTTAGAGTTTAGATGATCTTTTCGGTGATAATATGTTTAAATTTACTTTTCCGAATACCCTGATGTCAGTTTATTCATTACATAGCCGATCACAGACATTACCTGCACTGCATCAGAAAAGACGACCACTGATTGGCTGCCACGTTGGCGCTTCTTATCCCTTCCATGTTAGTCCCATGCTTAAGTTATAAGCACAGTAAGAATGAACGAACAATGAAAAGTTACTATAGGAATCGAATTTAACTGTCGGCAGCCATGCCAGGCTCCCATTACGCTACACATCTAATTTAACCAACACCTTCGCCTAGCGAAAGAAAGACAAATCAGCCTTACTGTGCTCCTGGATATGGAATCAAACTCGATTCATCTGCTCTGCGCGCCAGTGCGTCATCTATTGCTCTGCGAGTATGGAGCCCCCTCCAACACAAGCTGGACCTACTTCTATGACATCGATTTGTAAAAAGTTAAAGTATTATTTTTTTGGAAAATAACTCAATTTACAATGAATAAATTGACATCCATGATACGATTTTAAAATGTTAGAACGTGATGAACATCAATTATCATCAACAGATTTTCGACCATGCGTCTTATGGACCAGAAACTGGAATACGTAGATGAAAATTAAAGATTTTCATAGATTAGAAAACGTAAGTAAGTAAAGTCACTTAAGCTCCTTCTTGCACAATCTCATAGGTTTCATCAGTTAGAAAAAAGTTTTAGACATCTACGGGCCCCTGCCATAGAGCCGTGCCCTGGGACAGCAACCCTCTGACCACCCCCCTCACGACGGTGCTCATCATCATCATCATCTGATGTCTTTCTGACCACATCGCTCCAGACCAGATCGCTCAATTGGTATCGCGGGCCTTACATGTTCCCCGATCGACGTCCGAGACTGTTCGTTTCCCCCTTTTTCCCTGACATAAGATTTCATTCGGTGTGTGTTTTTACTGCCAGACACCCATATGGAAAAACTTCCTCCTTTATCCGGACTTAATTAGGACCAGCACAAAAACTGTGACCGAGCTGGTTTCCTGCCATGATCTGTGTTGGCATTCGTCAACTACCACGATCAAATAACTCTGAATAAGACTTTCAGCTGGCAGATATAAAGTTTATTTTTTAAATCCGGGTCTTTAGGGAACTTAAACAGTAATGATCCTTTGCTTTTCTTATCTGGACACGTCAAACCTTAAGTGAATTCGTTTCTACCTACCACCGAGAATTTAAGGTTCGACACTGTACAACCCAACTAGGAGCGTCCAGATACGGGGGTCCGAAGGCGAATGCCTCCGATTTTAGTTAGGGAACTTTTTTGCGCCTCAGCGGGGAATATCTTGCCTTCCTGGCACTTGGAACCGGGGTTTGCCTCCATCACTCAAAGGGTTGACGCTCCTGGCACAACCGGTGTCAACTCCACCACTGTTTGGACTTTGACAGTGCCAGTCCCACGCCTGGAGAAAGGAGGAGGGCGGCACTAAATCATCTTCGATATGGAACAGTGTCGTTACAAAATCAACGCAAACAAAAACAGCCGGTGTCAACCGCCAAAATCTTTGAGTCTTGTATTGTGACAAGCGCGTAGGCCTATACATAGCCTACAACCGTGTCGACTTCTTACCTGTGCTTTGCTTTGTCTCACATAACTTTGTGGCAATTTGGAGTGTGAGCTTTCGTAGTCATTAGCGTAGAGTCATTCCAAGAGTTACGCTCAATTATTATCTTTCCGCTGCTTGCAATTAGTCCGTTCGACTTGTCTTGGATGTGATGACGTAGATACATATACTCTCGCTGTAGCTTGTATTGACCATCCCCAGCAGCATTTCAAACATTTAACCCTACGCTGTCTCCTCGGTTCGGACACCATTCTGACCTTGCAGTGAATTCGATTAAAGTCAATCTGGCACTTGAGCTCATAGCGCCTGTCTTTGAGCTGGGCTCCTTTTGAAGTGAATTTTTAAAGGCGTAATAAATTTACGACATTTACATTTCTCATGCTAAGCAGCCGAGATGAACGTGTGATGCCTTTTTTATAATAATTATATGAAAGCTACTGGCAGTGGCGTAAATAGAAGACGACCTGTGGAACATAGCCTCAACAGATAAACAACAATGAGAACAATAGTAACAATGGTAACTGTATCGGACGAACGAAATACAATCGTCCATATACTTACCTGTCGGTCGAGCAGTTGCTGCCAGATTCACATAGTCAATTGCTTCATGCCCTTAAATAGATCGACAGTCGATCGCAACCAAAGGATTCGTCGGATCGACTTGTACTTAATATATATATATATATATATATATATATATATATATATATATATATAATACATGTCTGCGTGCGTGTGTGTGTGTGTGTGCGTGTGGCTATGTGCGCAGTGTGCACTGTTCACCTATAAATATACCAGCCTAATTACACGCACGAGATTATATGTATTTGCACGCATGTTGCTTAAGCATTTATATATATATACATATATGCACACATATATTTATATATAGATGATATACACACAAGAAAACATTTATGTTTTCGTGTTGCACAAATCTATGTTCTTTACATAGGCCTATGCACGCACATTAGGATGGATATAGATAGAACACGGTGTCTCTCGATCCCTTTACACCCACTCCTGGATCAATCGAACTAACTAAATGCCATTCGAACAATTGATGGACATTACCCTCAGATTCAGATTGGTCATCGAAAGGTTTCAGCGTTCAGCACCGCATGAAGCAATTTATAGTGTCTGGCTATTATACACAGCTAACACTGTGTCCACAATGCTTTCAATTCAATTCCATTCACACATAAATTATCTGTCTTCGCATTCACCTCGACTTCGTTAGTTCATGCATTCGTCTGTTCTAGGATTGACTATTGCAATTCTCTTTTAAGTGACTTTCACAAGGTCCCTCTATTCCCTATCCAATCAGGTTTAAATGAGGATTAGGTCAGATTTAATTGCTTGTCTTCCTCAACTTCCTCAATTTTGTAACTTCCCCGCATCTATGGCTTTCTCTACAAACTCCATTCTGTACAAAGTTCTTGTCCTGGTAATTAAGTTCAAACGGGGTATCTCAAGCAGGCTGACCTATAGATGAGGCAGAGGTAAATTCCCAGGGACTCGGTGATTTTTAAGGTCGGGCGCTCAATCAACAATTAAAAATTTCTATAATCATTTATACAAAGTTTATGACGTATGACTTTTTCAAGAGGCTAACACTTATCCACAATCAATTTAGACTTCAAGCATCTGGATATTACCCTACTAGGCCTAATCATATTTTGCAATAAAAGACCACACTCACTCCGCCTAAGTGGCCAGTGACTTACCTGCCTATGTTGACGTGCCAGTCCAAAACTAAATATTTTGCCACCAATGGGCACTCCATAAGGAATGTTCAACACTCATCTCCAAGTGTAGGGCCTACCATTATTTCTGTGTATCTTACTAAATCCGTCTCCCACATGTGGGCCTAGGTTTAAACATATGCCTATCGAAGGCTCCTAAAAGATGGCTAGCTCTGGGGTCTCTCCATAAATTCTGCCTATTGATCTGACTCCAGTGTATTTATTTTACGGCTGTTAAGGTGCAAAAGTGAAATAAGTAATAGGAAAGTGAGCTACTTGGGACAATTGACCAATATTATGGTCAATTCACCCACCTAATAGGTTACAAAACCTATTATTAGCCTATAATTAGGTTACAAAATCACCAAAAATCACAACAACCCACATCATGGTTCTAATACCAACCAAATAGGCCACCATAAAATTGAAAAATGAGCCACAATTCATGCACACACACAACCCCTTGGTCAAAACGTCCGCCAGTAGGTTAAAAGTCACGAGAAATTCCAATAGTTTCGATGATGAGTCATCACGCGGCCACCAAGTCTTCATTATCAACCCAGGAATTAAATGACTCAGGATAACCAAGCCATTTCACCAGCGACTTGTTTCCCCGTTTCCTGATAACTTTTTCTATTCTAAATATTTCTTGAGTAGTCTTCTGTAGCTCCTGTTCGTAAAATGAGCCCTGTATTTCCTCACCATTATAATCAGTGATCTTATAAGTTGGTGGATCCGTGTATTGAATCTGTGAAATTGTGAAGATCTCTTACTTCCATCTCGGTGTAAAACCGTTTTCAAAGATGTTCTTCTTCTTCATTATTCTAACTTTATCACCGATCGAAAACCTGGGTTTAATAGGTTCCGAGATCTCATCACCGTATAAGTTCATCCAAACTACCTTTTCATTAATTTTCAAACTAGCCTTAGAGGGTGTCATTTCAATGGAAGAATGCCTAGTTTCATTATAATTACTAACTATTTCATCCAACACATCGATATATCGTCTAGTTGAATTAGCTGTAAAATACTGAAACATTGTTTCAGGCATTGTTCTATTCCAACGCTCAACAACGCACGACTTTTCTTCGTTCTCCGTAGAATACAACTCGACTAATTTCTTAACGTCTTTATTATAAAATTCTTTACCTTTATCCACCCAAACCTTGCCTGGTCTTCTACCGCTCTCGAATATTTTAACGAAGCCACTAGCCGTAGATTTTCCACTCTTATCATTTAATGGTACGATCCAACCGTACTTGGAAAACACATCTATTGCGGTTAGTAAGTATTTCACGCCATCGTTATCTTTAGCGAAACTCTGCATATCGACTAAATCGGCAGCCCATATTTCATCTATTCCACCAACGTACACCTTCCTCTTCCTAAAACGTCTTAATACGGGTTTATGCAACTCCTCAGCTAGTTGATCAGTCCATTGTAATTTTGGGCTTTTTTTACACCTAACCCGAGACTAGCTTTGGTAGATAATATAGGTTTGACAAGACTTCTTTTTATACGCTCTCGTAAGCTAGGATTAGGAATATTATTCAACTCATTAACCATCACTCTATCGGCGACATTCCTAGAAGCTGTATCGGAGTGCTGACCGTAAGCTAAATCGTGATGATATGCAGCGTTATCGACTATATTGACGGGCTTCGACCAATCCTTAGAAGTTCCATCGGAATTCAACCTCAAATCAAGTCTAGTACCAGGACCAGTAAACGAATGTCCCGGCAAGTGCATCTCACCTGGATATTTAGTCCACGGCAGCTTAATACCGCCGGTAACCGAATTTAAAGATCCAACTAAATCACCACCTTCAGAAGACTTCACGAATTGTGCCTTTGTCTTACCACATATATCACATGTGCCTCTAAGCATTGACCTTCCGTTCTTCGTTGTAAACATTCTGGATATTTATAGTTTCAGTACGAGTTTTACACTTTACGCAATACATCTTTTTTAAATACAATTAGATATATTTAAAATGGAAGTCAAAGATTTATCGTGGAACGACGTATTATCTAAGAGATTCAAAAACCCTCTTTTATCTAGAAGTATAAGAGGGTCAATCGTAGGATGCGGTAAGACGACTTTATTGTTGAACCTACTTCTAAGACCTGGATGGCTAGACTACGACAATCTGCAGGTATTCGGAATATCTCTGTTTCAACAAGAGTATAAAATGCTCAAGCAAGCATTTGAAGAAAAAATACCGAAAGAATCCATCATTGGGCTATTCAATGGCCAAGAAGAGACCATGAGAGTAAATGTTCTATGATTTACAGTTACAAAAGCAAAACAAATGTGAGACCTACTACATCCGAGGATGCCATAATAACGTTGATTGCTTCTACCTCGCTCAAAATTATTGCAAACTACCTAGACAGACGATCAGAGAGAATGCAAAACTTTATCTGCTTATTTCCTCAAGACCAGAAAAATATTAATCACATCTACCACGATCACGTAAGCACAGACATGTCTAAGGATGAGTGTAAGAAACTACGTGAAACAGCCTGGAAGCAACCTCATGGATTTGCAGTGGTAGATCAGACTAGTAATAAGATTAACGGCAAGTACAGATGCGGTTTCGCCAAATTCTAAATTCCAATATATAAAAAAATCTTTTATATTATAAAAATGGAATCGCTTTTACAAAAGATTGCAGACTTCACCGAAAGGATCGCTCGTTACACAGAGCCAAAGTCATCGTTTTACATATTATTGAGTGATTAGGGTTCGCGAATAAGGACTCGATTTAATCCGTTGATTCAGTTCGATAAAGATAAAACGTACGAGATGGCTCTTGTCAATCTGGAAACATATTTTTCATTCCCAAACACCGATGAGACTAACAACATTTCGTATTCGCCGAATGGTGGATGTATTTGGGTTAGAATAACCATTCCCGAAGGCTGCTATGAAATTACAGATATTAACGAATACGTCCAGAGAATCATGCAAGAAAACGAGCATTATGATATGGTTAACGAAGAATACAATATTAAGATAGAAGCAAACAGCAATACGTTAAAGACTGTTGTGCATCTAGCGGATAATTACATGGTCGATTTTTGGGCGTTGAACTCTATCGGAAAAGCCCTCGGTTTCAACAGGCGGCGTTATTCAGCGGGTTACCAGGAATCGGAGAATATAGTGGACAAAATGAGTGTTAGTAATCTGAGGGTAACGAGCGACATTATCGGAGCATCCTATAATAACTGAACGACTCATAACATTATTTATTCCTTTTTCCCAAATGTAGGACCTGGTTACAAGATTATCGAAACGCCTAGGAATTTGATATATCTTCCAGTCACTCTATCCACGATTTCGATAATGGAAACGTCTCTCACCGATCAAAATGGCCAAACTAATTAATCTACGAGGTGAGGAATTATCGATACGGTTTCATATAAGAGAGCCTTAAAATTGTTTATAGTCTTATATAAAATGAGTCGATACACGAATGTCAAAGTTAATATTTCGGAAGGACAAAAAGACAAAATCAAAAGATCTCTACAGGCGGGAACCGGCGTTAGCATTGGATTAAAGCACAACGATTTAAATGGAAACCACGTGTTAGCTCTTACCCAGGGACAGGTTAATAAGTTGACTAAGGCATATCAGGGTGGAACGGGTACGACTATAAAAATGAGTAAAACGCAATTGATAAATAATGCCAAATTCGAAGGCGGCGTTATCGGCGCCATTTTACCATTTCTATCAACTGCGGGGAAATTTCCGCTATCGAGCGTGTTACCGAGCTTAGCAACGGGTGTATTAACAGGAATAGGTGCAGCGGCTGGATCAAAAGTCATAGACAAAGTCACCGGATCGAGTGCAATATTTCTCAATAGTCGAGGTAAAAACTACAAGATAGTGCAACAAGGGCATAATCTTTACCTGAAGCCATGGCAAGGCTCTGGACTGGATGGTATGGGAGAAGGTCTGTATCCGAAAACAGGCTCTGGAGTCGTAAACGGCGAAGGACTTATCCTTGGATCAGATTCACCGTTTAAAAACATTCCACTTCTCGGATTGTTATTATAATTTTTTTCTTATCTCAGCTTAAATAAAAGTTATTCCAATATAAAATGTATCATTATCCGATTCACAAAATGGGGTGGACAAAACCAAAAACTGAAAAATCTAAGAGAACACAACCGAGATCCGTCACTTGGAAGGCGTGTGAAGGTATGTGGGATGTCAAGTATAGGCCGCAAAGACAAATTGGTGGTTTAAGATGGGAGTTTTTTGCTCAAGAAGCGATAACTATTCATTTTCATGAGACCGTTGTTTTACCGTTAGGCTTAGGTGTCCGAATGACGAAAGGATCGTGTAAAGTTTCGCTCCATCCGGAATTGATAGAAGCGGGTTGCCGCCTGCAAAGCGATACCGTTACAGGAGTCATGGAAGAAATTTTACTCGATATAAAGAATTTTAGAGATCTTGGAACTGTCACCACAAACGAAGGAGATTCGTTATGTTATGTCGATTACCGCGTCAACGAATAAAACTTGAATTCCATTTTAAGAATATTCTTCGATATTATAAAATGGAATAGAATAAAGCAGACACTTATCGCCTTTAGAAAATATCTGAAATTCAACAGGAAATCTTACGAAAACGTGAAAAGAGAGAAATAATTTGTAAAAAATATCAAAAGAGTGTTAAAGTAGTCGAAGCGTTTGGAGGTTTGTTAGCCCTTACATCTTCAGGACTCGCCGCATTAGGCGTAACTTTTCTAAGTACCGTCGCAGCCGCACCAGCCGCGACAATCGTGGTATCGCCGACTTCTATCGTTGCTGCAAGAAGAACATGCAAAGATCAGAACTATAGCTGAATGGAAACTAAATTCGATCAGCGACCTTGTTTCGAAAGCCTTAGATGATTATAATATCTCAGACTCGGAATATTCTGTTATTCTAAGCGAATTCGAAAAATTTAATCAGATGAAGGAAGAGGTTAGAAGTAAAAGCAATGCCAACATAGATGAAGTGACAAAACAATCGTTCATTAGACAAAACGAATTGAATACAAAGTGAACGTAAATTTACGTTTTATGTTTTATGTTTTACGTTTTATGTTTACGTTTTACGCTTTTACGTTTAAATATTATGTTCCCAAGTTAAAAATGTCGTTTCTAAAAATTCAAGACCCAGTCAAACGTGATTTTATCGTTGAGAACTTTCTCAAGACGAAGCAAAATATTAGACAAGACTCGTTATCTGAGAAAATAGGGAAGAATTCATCGAGAAATAGGGGAGAATTCATCGAGAATTGATAAAGGCGTACAAACCGATAATTGACTCGCAGTCTGGAATATCCAAAGAATTAGGTACTATAAAAGAGAACTCTGTGGCGACAACTGTATCGCTTCGAGTATTGCCAGCATCGATATCGACATCGTTGAAAGCGATTCAATTCCCACAATATCCATCGATAGAAGTGTTCGAGGACGATCCAGTTTCAGATATTAGCCTTTTGGAATTAGGTGATATAGCAATAAAATATTTAAAAGAATACGCTACAAACAAGAAGTCGACGGATACGACCTTCGGAATATACTCTAAGGATGGTCGACTTCACATCGGGGACAGCCCAATCACGATCGGAGGTGATGATATAACGGTGGATAATGTCACCTACAAGGGAACTCCGGGGCTGTGGGATTTGATGACGATGAAGGAACCAAAGGAGTCGATATACAGTCATAACGATCTGGATGAGTACTGGGAAATTCTTGAATCGACAGGTGCCTTGTATCTACCGAAAAATCCTAATAAACCCAAATCGTTGAGAGGTGCAAAATATCTAAAAATCATTAAGCCATTGCTCGAACGAAAGCTCTCGATGCGACAAGGGAGGTTTTCAACGGGCGAAGGAGTCGTAGTTCTCCCACAAGATCCTGATGCGCTAGTGTATATGTTAATTCAACGAATGGCTAGTTTCAGAGCGGAAAATACGGGATTAAGAAACGAGATAGTCGGTATCCGCGATGAGTTACTTCGTCATAATGCGATAGATACGTTAGAGTATAAAAATTTAATGATACAATTATAAAATGATTGTCATAACTAAGAGAAAATTTACTAAAAGATACGTCGCAGGAGGGTCTGGAATATTTGATACGGTATCGGGATTTTTCAAAAGAATGTTATCCTCGAATGCGACGAGACAGGTAGCAGCAACCGCATTAAGTGCTGGGAAAGACGCTGCAACGGAGATTGGAAAAAAGGCCATAGATGTTGGTAAGACCGTTGCTATCAATGCTGGAAAGCGATTGGTGGATAAAGCAGCGGCAAAGATGTTTAATCCACCACCCCCGCAATCAGCCGTACTCAGCCAACAGAGCAAGGATTTGTTAAAGGGTTTAATATACCCCAACGGAAATACGACACTTAGTCGAGGTAGCGAAGAGACGTTAGAGGGTTTAATATCTCCCCATGGAAATACGAATATAAATAATTTACTATCCGGTAACGGTGGCGCCGTGTCGATCCAAGATCTAGTGCGTGGATCTGGATTGAAGTTGGCTTAAAATATTTTATTGCTATATTTAAAAAATGCAGTCACATATTCTAAGATTTACTGAAAATACTATAATAGATGAGGCGGTCGAGAGATACGAATGGCACGAGTACGAACCAGTGTCGGGGGCGATTCTTAACAACCCTGGGGAAATTCGCGTGAACATCGAACTTCAAGATCTCTTCAGCCATCCAGCTGAGTCATACCTGCTTTTCGAAGGCAGACTGACTAAAACGGATGGAACCTTTCACTCCGATGCCGATGTAGCTTTAGCCAACAACAGACTCATGCACCTCTTTAGTCAAATTTCGTATTCCCTATCGAATCAAGAGATTGAAAGCGTGTTTCATCCGGGACAATCCACAACTATGCTAGGGTTGCTGAAACATCCCAGCGACTTCGCTCTGGCGCAAGCACTTAACCAATTATGGACGAAAGCTACAGCCGCGACTGCTGTTAGAGCCGACAACTCTGGATTCGCGATAAGGCAGGCGTATCTCATTCAGAAACCAACTGCAAAGGGCACATTTAGTTTCATAGTACCTCTGAAGAACATTTTTGGATTCTGTGAGGATTACGATAAGATAGTCTACGGCATGAAGCATACTTTAACTCTCGTTAGCAAAGCCGACGACGATGTTATTTTTAGGGCAAATCTTCCAGCAGTGGCTGGTAAAGTCAACATCAGTAAAATGTCATGGTTTATGCCGCATGTGATTCTGTCCGATATGGAAAGAATGCAGCTGTACAAAACGATCGAATCAAGGGCAACATTACCAGTAGCCTACCGAGCTCATCTTTGCGATACCGTAGCGGTTACTCACTCTACCACATTCAGTTGGCGACTTAGCGTAAAGACATCACCGGAAAAACCGAGGTATATTATTGTTTTATTTCAAACGAATCGAAGCGCCGATCAACAAGCTAATCCATCAGTTTTCGATCATTGCGATATTAAAAACATGTACGTGATGATGAACCAAGAATGATACCCAGCAGTCGATTACAACCTATCATTCCCGAATCAGCAATTTTTGAGAGCTTATAGAGACGCCGCGACCTTTAGCGTGAAATTCTGTGGAATGGATAAGCTCGTGACTCAGAGCAACCTTACGCCGGCTGATTACAAAGATTTGTATCCGCTGTTCGTTTTCGATGTAAGTAAGCAATCAGAGCGGTTAAAGTCATCTGTCTTAGATATCCAGATCAAGGCTACTTTCAATGCTGCAGTGCCGGTTGGAACGGATGCTTATGCAGTTGTCATTTCAGATAAATTGCTAACCTTCCAATCAGACGGTCAGAAGATGAGCGTTGTATATTAAAGAAAATATTTTCTATTATAAAAAAATGAAACTCCTACAACTGATATCGCTATTAAAGGAAAATGGAATAAAGCCGAGTTATATGTACAAACCAGAAATGTTAAGAATACTAGTTGAGAAGGGCATTTTATCGGAATCAGAACTGAAGGCGCCGGCGAAGGAGAAAAAGGACGCGTCATCCGAGCGCGAGCATCTAAAAACGATTCGAAATAATCCTATACGCGTAACGATTGTAGATTCCGACACGAACGAAACAGCCGTCTACCCGTCATTGTATAAGGCGAGTATGGCGTAAAAAGTCGGTGCGAACCCGATACGTCGTTCCAACGGTAAAGTATGGATAAATAGATACTAGATTAAGATGTTGACATAAAGTTTTATCCTGGCTAACAAAAAAATGGGAACTCGTAAATTTATAGATTTTTAAACTTTGGAAGAAAACGTAGTTTACACAGTTAAAACGAAGCAATATCTGTACGGTACAGTAGGCTATTTCTACCTGATTACGGTAGAGGCGCCGGATGAGACGGAAAATTACATGAGCGTATTCGAGGCGCCATTGCTAGACAAGTTGCAAACGAACAAAGAGAACAAGACATTTACCTTTACAAAAACGAGGATAGAAACGGAACCGAGTTACAGCATGTCGTATATCGTGGTATCTGGAGATAACGAAGTTGTTGATCTTGTGGTTTAAATTTTCAATGATGTTTCTCATTGAAAATCGTAGCGAATTTAATCATCATACACAAATAACTGCATCACGCTTAATCCTGGCTTCCCGGTTCAGCCTGGAGGCAATCTAACTTATAGGTCTGATATTTTCCAACTGAATCGATTAAGAATTCTTGTTAAGTATTTCCTAAACAAGTGTTATTAAGCGACGTGTAAATAATAACCTCTTGTCCTTCATAATTGTATACGACTATTCTCCAGTCAGAAATCCATTCGTTGTTTTTTCTCCCCCTCAAGCCGATCTTCCAGATTCTTACTGCGGTTGGGCACTTGATATCCACGATTCCGTGATTGCGCTAACCTCAGACACCCATTCACCTTCATCTTTGAATGCATGAAAGGCTTTGTTATGTGGAGATGAAGCACTGGCGTTCGCTTGAAAACCATAAGTACTAGTGTCCGAAGTTAACCTCGGCACGTAACCGACGTAACATTTTCTTCCTCGTGTGAGATCGGCCAGCGTTGGTTTCCACTGTAGCATGCAGACGGAAGTTGTTTCAGCACCAGGACCCGTGGATATAATATGAAATCTCCAACACGCGTAATTAGTTGAAGGGGGGAAATGTAAACTTTATCAAAACTCCAAATTGGAGGACATTTGTTTGAGAGGTTAGAATATCTGTAAATACAATTCCATCGTTACTAGCTTGGACTTTCCAACTAGTAACATATTCGTTATCAGAACGGACGGCGACGATGTAAAATCCCGACATTGATAGAGGAATGGGGTACTTCATCTGTATCCAAACAATTGCGGCTGTTTCGGAGACCCAAATGCAGGGCAGTGAGAAGTGTTTTGAAAAGCCCTCCACGGACCGAATTCATGACCTTGCACATTGCGAAAACTGCTAGCACTAGCTTCGTAAGTTAAACCGTTTATTATCGTTGTACCAGAAGTCATGGTTGGAGCCGCTGTCACGAAAGCTCTCAGGTAATCGCTGGCAGAATTATTCGTTATCGCTTGGTTGACTAAGGCTTCGACTTGTCCAAAGCTCACAGTCTGGCTGGCTAAGACTAGTGGATGAATGTCAGTCGGTAAACCTTTTATCGAGTGACCATTCATTTCCAAATCGCCGTCCATATCGTTCGCTCCATCTCTTTTTAGAAATTTATTACTCGCTTGAGATAGAGTCACACCTCCAGAAATTATCTGAATATCTGAAACGGGATCATCTTCGAACACATCTATCGATGGATATTGTGGGAATTGAATCGCTTTCAACGATGTCAATATCGATGCTGGCAATGTTCGAAGAGCGGCAGTTGTCGCCATAGAGTTCTCTTTTATAGTACCCAATTCTTTGGATATTCCAGACTGCGAGTTGACGATGGGTTTGTACGCTTTTGTTAATTCTCGCTGAAGCCCAATGTCCCCTATTTTCTCGGATAACGAGTCTTGTCTAATATTTTGCTTCGTCTTGAGAAAGTTTTCAACGACAAAATCACGTATGTTGGGTCTTTGATTTTTAGAAACGACATTTTTAGTTTGGGAACATAATATTTAAACTAAAAAACATAATATTTAAACGTAAAAACATAATATTTAAACGTAAGACATAACACGTAAATTTACTTTCACTTGTATTCAATTCATTTTACCTAAGGAACGATTGTTTTGTCGCTTCACCTACTTCATGCAGGTTTTGGTTTTACTTCTAACTTCTTCCTTCATCTCGTTAAATTTCTCGAATTCACTTAGAATAACAGAATATTCAGAGTCAGAGACATTATTATCATCTAAGGCTTTTGAAACAATTGAGTTTCCCGTCGGCTATAGGCTTGATCTGTGCATGTTTTTCTTGCCGCAACGATAGAAGTCGGCGGACTTGGGCAGATATCAAACACAAATCTCCGGCTCCTGCAGAACGATACCACAGTTGTCGTGGCTGGTGCGGCTACGATGGTACTTAGAAAAGTTACGCCTAATGCGGCGAGTCCTGAATGTGTAAGGGTTAACAAACCTCCAAACGCTTCGACTACTTTAACACTCTTTTGATATTTTTTACAAATTATTTCTCTCTTTTCACGTTCTCGTAAGATTTCCGGTTGAATTTCAGATATTTTCTGAAGGCGATAAGTGTCTGCTTTATTCTATTCCATTTTATAATATCGAAGAACATTCTTAAAATGGAATTCAAGTTTTATTCGTTGACGCGGTAATCGACATAACATAACGAATCTCCTTCGTTTATGGTGACAGTTCCAAGATCTCTAAAATTCTTTATATCGAGTAAAATTTCTTCCATGACTCCTGTAACGGTATCGCTTTGCAGGCGGCAACCCGCTTCTATCAATTCCGGATGGAGCGAAACTTTACACTATCCTTTCGTCATTCGGACACCTAAGCCTAACGGTAAAACAACGGTCTCATGAAAATGAATAGTTATCGCTTCTTGAGCAAAAAACTCCCATCTTAAACCACCCATTTGTCTTTGCGGTCTATACTTGACATCCCACATACCTTCACACGCCTTCCAAGTGACGGATCTCGGTTGGGCTCTCGTAGATTTTTAAATTTTGGGTTTTGTCCACCCCATTTTGTGAATTGGATAATGATTTAAATCGATCATAGATATCTTTTATGTTCTCTATAAGACTGTCTACGAATATCTGAGCTACATCATCGTCTTCGCTCTTTGCTGTGAACGTCACAGGAGCCAGTGAATATAGGTCATCGTCAAAACATTTTATATAATAGCAGAAAGAACTTGGAACGTGTTTTTGATATCTGTTGGTGTAAGACGTGTTGGGATCTGGTTGACAGGTGTCTATAGGTTTTACGAAAGATTCAAAATCAGCGAACACGACAAAGGGAACTCTCATCTTTCGATAATAATTTTTGAAACTCAACATAGTTCCTGGTTCTGGAAATTCTATCTTTTGAGCAGCGTGTTGGGAACAGTACTCGGTATGATTATTTAATGACTCTGTATTTCTATGTCCTACCAAACATCTTTTACAAAAATGCATCGAATTGCATGAGTTTTCTGTGCTTCTTTTGTTCGTCAGAAATGAGTAATAGGTCTACACTGATATTGCTCTTATAAATATAGCTTCGATAAATATAGTGGGAATAGGTAAACATCTTTCTCATGACCAAAAATATTAATACTAATATTATTATTTCTCTCAAACTTACTTATCACGTTAGTATCCGCTGCGACTGGGAATTCAATGCTGGACCAATCAAGTTCCTCAGATTGTTTTATTAATTCTTTCGTTATTCTTTCCGAATGTTCGTCAGCAGGGTTTAAGGCTCTCGTTACACACCATTTGAAGCCTTCTTCGTTAATATTATTATTTCTTTCAAAGTTACTTATCACATTAGCATCAGCTGCGACTGGGAATTCAATGCTGGACCAATCAAGTTCCTAAGACGTCTTGGTTAATTCTTTCGTAATTCTTTCCGGATGTTGCTCAACGGGGTTTAAAGCTCTCGTTACACACCACTTGAAACATTCTTCGTCTTCGTTCTTCATGTTAACAGTAGCCTTTTTACTCGCTAGACATTTCGGTAATGGAATGTAAGAACTACCCTTCAGCGGTTTATAAGCAACCGTGTTGATTTTTAATGTTTGAAGCACTCTAAGTCTCCAGTTACTACCTCGCATCTGGAAGGCTGCCATAGACTCTAGGATTTTATCTTTCGCATTGTTGAAAATTTCGCTCGTATCGGTGGAGTCTAGAACCACCGCAGCCTTTGAACGAAACGGAAAATCCTCGGTATCTACTTGCCCGGATTTCATATCAATACGCTCCATTGTGCAGGTAAGGATGAAATTAACCTTAGTCTGTCGATTTTTAGTCAACAAGTCTACCGCCTGTGCTCGAACGGTTTCAAGAAAAGATGTGGCTCCTTCGACCGTGTATTGTTTCGTGAAGCCCTTGATGGCTGTGGCCGTCTCTTTTATTTCGCTTGTTTTCGTAAGAATTTTACCGAATATAGATTTAACTTTAGCTTTCAGTGCTTCTACATTCTCGTTCACCTTTCTCCTTGGCTCTTCAGGTATGTACCCTTCAATCCACTTTGCGAATGTATTAATAGCAGACTTAGTCTTAACGAATATTTTTCGTGCTGTCGTAGCTGGCATGGGAACGAGTGTTGGAACTCTAATGTCGGGAACGGGTGCGTCCATCAAACTAGCATTGGATGCGATTGGAACAAACTATGAGGGGATGAGTGTTTGAGCCCCGTGAGATTCAATTTTACTAAATAAATCCGCTTTACGCAGTCTCGTATAACCAACCATGTCTTTCTGTTTCACAATATTTCTTAGTTCAATAACAGTCTTTTTTGTGTATTCCATTTTATACTGTGTTGGCATTCCTTTAAGTGAAAAAGGAAAAATATTTTCATTCATTTTATATATGAAAGAATGGGTTTTTTTGTTTGTTGAGCAATGACACATCATCGAAACTATTAGCAATTCCCGTGACTTTTGACCTACTGGCGGACGTTTTGACCAGGGGCTTTAGTTTGTGCATGAATTGTGACTCATTTTTCAATTTTATGGTGCCCTATTTGGTTGGTATTAGAACCATGATGTGAGTTGTTGTGATTTTTGGTGATTTTGTAACCTAATTATAGGTTAATAATGGGTTTTGTAACCTATTAGGTGGGTGAATTGACCATAATATTGGTCAATTGTCCCAGGTAGCTCACTTTCCTACTACTGAAATAGTACTCGGGTCTCAAGAGTTCACAGTTCACGCTATTAAGACCTCGATACAACCAAAGCTTAAAGTGTGCCTGGACGGTCATGGACGGCGTCCAGGCACTTATTTTCGAGGCTGGACGCCGTCCTGCCACTGATTTGGCCAGCATAGCCTGGACGCCGTCCATGAACGTCCTTGCAACATTGCAATTCCTCTATGATGCGTACATTATTGTCAAGAGGAAAAAGAGGAGGAAAAAAATTTCGCGCTTCGCGCGTTTAGAAACTTCATTTTTACAATTTTAAAAAAGGGGCCGGTGCGCCGGCCTCTTGTTGACAATTTCACAAAGGAAGGAAATTCTCTGTAGGCCTACGCTTTACATTACAACAAATATTTCACCAGCAAATAATTGACGACTAAATAATGGTCGATGGACAAAAAACCTAACGAATGACAAAAAACTCTATTTTCGCCCATTGTATTTGGCTAAATAGAAGTTGGATTGATAATAATAGCGACTGCAAATCCAGATTCTGGTTCAGCAATAACCATTTTTGTCAGTTTAACTTCTATTTAGGTAAATATTCTTTTCATTGATCCAACTTTTGTTTCAGTAGGCATTATGTTCATCTAAATAGCATCTTTTTTGGAAGAATTTACTTCAGCCATCCAACTTCTATTCCAGCATCATTAATATCACCAATCCAACTTCTATTTTAACGAGCAAAGCGAACCATAGTGCACGAACCATTAATTTTTGTCGTCGACTTAATGTGTATGGTGCTCCGCCCTTGCAATCTTTAGTTCTTAACTTTTTGACACTAGGGACCGTCCATAAATGACGTCACGCGCCTATGGGGAGAGGTCACAAATTTGTGGCGATGTGTGACAAGGGGAGAGGAGTTGACGAAATGTGACGTCACATCATCACATCAAAATACGTAATTTTATTAAAAGCTTACACTCATTTAAACAAGTTCCACTAAATTAGAGTAGTTGCTACCACAATTAAACAGCACTAATTATGATTCTAATACTCTTTCATCTTGAGGAATGCATAAGATCGTAATCATCAAAGAACTGAATGTACTGAATTTCTCCGTTTTTCTTCGTTCTACTATTATAATTTGAAATATTTTGTAGTTACAAAAAAATGTTTTGATAATTATAAGAAAATTTGCATTACATTCTGGACATCTGGTTTCAATTTTGGGGGTCAGGACCTTGTGACGTGACGTCATATTTGAGGGGGTCGTGGCATTTGTGACGACTTGTAACGAAGAGGGAGAGGTCAAAAATCGTCAAAAATTGCGTGACGGCTCCCCTAGCGTCCAGGCACTTCTTTTTTTACACTTTAAGCACTGGATACAACGTATACATGTATACGCATGTAATGCTCGCAATCTAGTGTCTGCAACACCCAGACAATATTTGCAGAACGTAAACGATGCCTCTGGAAATTTCCAATCAATGTGCAAATCCTCCCTGAGCCCACAATTACTGAATTTCGCCACTCCGTACCCGTACATTCTCCCTCAAATCGAGACAAATTCAGAGTGGGATATCGAGAATAGATCGAATGCTATGTTCTGACTTTCCCTGCTCACCATGGTGTCTGGAGCACTTACGACAATCAGAATAATGGCAAACGACACCGGGTGCAGAAACTTCTAACTTGATTTTGAAATGGCTGTGTAGTGACTGTAGTCCATTTACAATCGTCTATAGATATACTTACCTGCAGTGTAATTTTTTTTATTAATTTCGCCCTGTTTCATTTTAGTAACAGGCCTATGTAGAAACGAGTTCCATAACCCCAACGTTTCCAGCAATATCGGGTTCATTAGACAAAATTAGCTAGTCCGACGTGTTTTTCAGTCGCACGGACGTCCGCAGAGGAGTTTCTATCAACTTTTGATCCATGGTTACCAGAGACCATGATCGCTACACACGCTCTGGGTCTTAAGCCTGGATCCCCGTATTCAGAGTTTGTCTGTCCTGTCTGAGCATTTCATTTATGTCGTCTTGTTTGTTTATGGCTGGCCTATACCTTCACCCATTCGACTGTCCCTCCTCTTGTTTACAGGTTAGAGACTGGCTCTGCTACTGTAATCATAGGTGAGGTAGCGGCTTAACATCAGAGTTTTCCTGCTCCTACACATGCTCCTCTTCCGAGGTTATAAATGGCCAGTGGGGGACAGGTTGTTTGTGATGGCGAGTTGGCGACCTGATCTCACAATACCACAACTCCGTCAGTGGGAGTAACATGCAGTTTTTCAATGTGGTGGTGTCGCCACTCACCGGTGGTGGAGTTGCCTCTGTTGTTTCACGACTACTGATTCGTCGGGTACAAACACGCTTATTTCGCAGCTACCCTTCATACTGAAGAGCATTCCACCATGCGCCACCAATGACGCGCTGGGCCGCAGTACAGCTCTGTTGCTGCGTTAGCAATGCCTCACCATTTCCTAAAACCCAGGTCATAAGTTCATAACAAAGCAGAAACTTTAACAATAGAATCAGACCTATTATGGTTAGTAATTAAAGTTCTTCTATGAACGGGTGTCTTTAAACATTGGTACAGTTTTTCTTTCCGTTGATTGTGCTTAAATTTTAGACAGAGTGCTTGCTTAAGAGATGGGTTGGATCTAGCCAATGTAAGCATATGAGAATAATTCATTTGGGGCTAGAACAGCAGTTGAACAATGTACACAAATAGGGCCTAACAGATTAAAATTTTCTAATCCATAGGCTAATATGTGCACATAAGCCTGCTGATCTTCTCTACGCTTAAAACAATTGGCGATTGTTGCTTCGCCACTGTTAGTAACAGTCAGGCAGAAAAGTTAGCGACCAAGACGTTAGCGATGAAACACATGGAGTTAAACAGCAGTTTTTATCGGTCTCCTAACAGTGACAATTATTTTTGGATCTACCCATTATATGCATTTGTCACGCTGCCGTTCTCCACCCCATACCGCGTCTACTCATGTATCGCAGTATCGACCATCCTTCTGGAGCAGTCAACTATATTTGCATGCTGTATAGTCTATGGCACTTTTTCAGCATCATTATCTTCATCTAGTTAATTATCATCTGCCATTGGTGCAGCACTTCTGTGATGTACTTTAAATGCGGTTTTAGGTACCTCACAAAGGAGCTGCACCAAGCTGCGACATCATCATCATCGCCCTCACCTCCCGCCTACCACCACCACCACCACCACCACCACCACCACCATTATCACCATAGTAGTCAGCGTCATCATCACCGTCGTCATCACCATCAGCATCAAGCAGGTATATATTTTGTGCGCATCTTTTTAAATGATTACACAGCGACTCTTCCAGATTTCTGGTTTACGAGCTATACAAAAGGCTGCTAATATAGCGACGACTGTTTTATGTTTGACCACTGATCGAAATATGTGCTTCGAGCTGTCGTCAACCACCAAGTCATGTTATATAATTGTATTGACCGTTGATAACGTCGTCGACCCTATATCGCTCGCTATAGATGGTGGAACCGAGTGTAGATTTGTAGAACTGTTGAAAACGCGTTGACGGTCGTTTCCGTATAAATCAACCGTTAACAGGTCACCAATTGGAGAACACGAACATAATCCTACTGCCCATTGGCTTAAAGACGAACGTAGAGATTGCGACTAATCTCTGATCTAATGGAGATCTATGGTACGCCTCTGGCATTGCCAGCGTATGGCATAGTTGCGTTGTTATGTCAGACGAAGGCGAACGGACAGACTGCAGAGTCCTGCAGATGAACGGGCGGACAGAGAGACAGACAGACAGATAGCCAATTTTAGAGGGGTTTGCAGATGACTCGTAACAACGCTCTCAAAGATTTTTATATTGTCCATAAAATTCAAAGCTTGGATGGGTCTGCAACTGAACAGGTTGTCAAGAGTCGAAGAGGTTGCGTATACAGAGGATGAACTATATGGCATGAACACATAGTGATCGTAATCTTTGGGCTGCTGGACCCGCTCGGTGATGTACCGGATACGAAGGTCGGTTGATCGAAATCGTGAGGAGGTGCTGCTGTCAGAAGTGTAGGCAAAGCTGGAAGGCGGCAACATCAGGGCGACCGTATTCATCTAATGCTACCCGTAGGACCTCGGGAGCCTACCTGACCGAACCGGTCCCGTCCGCGCCCGGGGCGTGGAGGGTGTTAACAGCCGAGGTGCTTGTCTCAGTCCGCACATTCCCATCTGGATCGATTGAGCCCTGACGATTTTAGGCCGCCACCCGTTGGACCTGGTCGGGTTAGGCGACCTGAGGACAGCCGCTTGCCGAGCGACTGCACGACCCTTCTGTTCCACAGAGGACGCCCTTTGGAGGTCATGCCGATCCTCTTCGGGGGCAAAATAACTGCGCTCAGCACGGCCTCGGGGACCAACACCTATAGCCGTAGGTTATGTACGTGCAGCAAAGACTGGCTGCTAAAAGCGATGCGCTATATCGAGGTTCGCATCCCACTTCACACTGTTGTAGCTGAGGATTAATTAAGGTACCAGACCGCTGCGGAGCTGCAGTCCACGCTGTACGACGGTTTGCCTTCTCCATGCACCCAGCTGTTGGTGAAGATAGACTTCACCAAAGCCTTCAACTCCCCGAGATGGGACGTCAATGACGTCATAATCAATGCGGTACTCGACCTTTTTGTTCACCAGGCATGATCGGCGCCATCGATCCGGGTTTTCGATCACCTGCTTCTATCGTCGCAGGTGGTCCCACTGCAGGGTGATCCATTGGTTCACTGCTGTTTAGCTTATCGTTGCAGCCCGTCGTCACTAGCTTGAATTAACTCTCATTTTAAACCACGTATACATCTGTGAGACCGGCTGTTCAGCTATGATTCCACTCAAGACTAACTAATTATAGGACTAGGTTCTGTGTAAATAATGACCTAAGTTTGTGTCTAACCAACATCAGCCCACGTATTCACTTATACTACTGTACCACTGACCAGAATGCAAGCCCCGCCATCTCATTAACAGTTTTTATGTCTCAATGTGAGTCAAACAATAAAGGTTTTTTTAATATTATTTTTTTATCACATTATGTAATTTTACTATGATTTATGTCTAGTTTTGCCATACGCTAGCATGGTTAGTCGTACAATGCATTGATGCGTGACATGCCGATTTAACAAAGATATCATACAATATGCAGGGTTTAAAGTGGGTACGCGTTCCCACTGCTCTCGAAATCCTGCGTCTGCGTTCCCACTGCTCACAATGCAATGGGAACCCTCGGAACGCATATGTTCCAATAAAACTCTTCTTCGGAACGTTCGTTCTGTAACGACAACTAAGTCATGACTCTTATGAGTCTTATTTATAATTACTTATTACAGTGTTTGCTGTCCGCTTGTAAGCAGCTTTACGCTAACGACATGTAGGCCTATAAGGCCTTAAACCGGGTGTGTTAACAGGTCACTATAATAATGGGGAGGGCAGAGGATGATGATGAGTAGTTGAGAACGGAAGATGGGCGAGGATTAGAACTGAGGGAAAGGCTAATGAGGATGGGAGTAATAAGCGAGGAGCATGGAAATGGGACGAAGTGTTGAAATCGGAGAGTATGGGCAGGTGAGGAATGAATGACAAGGAGGTGGAGGAAAATTAAGGGGTTGTGAAGGGGAGGAGGGAAAGATGAGGGGATTAGCATGGGAATTGAATGAGAATACAATGGAGAGTAATAGACAGTGGAAGGAGCAGATCCATGAGAACAGAAAGAAAGAGGAGGGGACGAGGTAGAGGCAGAGGATAATAGATGGTGAAAGGGAAGGGCGTGGAAGTTGAGGAGCAGTGGCCGAAGTGTTGGCCTACTCTCCTTGAAGTCAGGTACGGTAGTCATCACATATTGCATTGTATTGTATTTAAATATTTTTGTTTATTTAGCGTCTCTCTCAGCACACCAATCGCTTCCATATAAAAGAAATTCGTCTTGAGAAAGGACAAAACAGGCACTTTATTGTAACCCATGCAATACCTCTACAGAATAAAGTTCCTCCATTATTAATTTCAGCAGCGCTATCTATGTCCATCAATGATTACTGTTGGACAGAAAAATCGAAGATTTCTTCAACAAGAAATTGAAACGTCAAAACGGAAGCTTTGCAAAAGTTGGGAGCCGGGGAACCGCTACACATTCCTCCTCAAATGCAAGTGCACTTACTGGACCATAGGGCCTATCCTCAGCATGTGTACTACCAACCCGTCCACTCTCAAATATATCGTACACGCGTCCCACAATTTATATAGTATCCTATCAACACCTCTTTAAATAAAGGTGTCTAAGAGTATAATTACAATAATCAACTGTCAGCTGTGCCTTACTTTTGGCAATCAATTATTGGACTTAAAGGAAAGTAGTTTTATTTACTCACTAAATAGCAGTGTTAAATGGTAAATAAGCTCAAATAATAATAGCAATCATTGTAAATTCAATAAGCACATGTACGATGCCACCTAGCGATTCGTGTGCGCGATACCTATCAAAAGAGCGTGCAATTTTAGATTTAATTAAGATTAGTTTCACATCAATCATCGCACAGAAAGGGATGCAGTTTCGTTTATTCAACAAATTAACACGTTAAAAATTCATAAATAGGCCACCATAATAATACCAATTATTATTTTTAATTTGAAACACTTACTACGCCACCTACCGATTGAGGGGCGCGTTCTCGCCTGTCCAATACATTTGAACTTCAGCATTCTCTGTCGCTTAATCTCAATACTTGTTTCTTCGATTATGTATATCTGAGCTCGTGGGAAGCTTCAAAAATGACAAATGAAATGCAGAATTAAATACTAAATAATTATGAGTCACAGTGTATAGGCCCACAATTATTGTGTAGCTAGAACAATGGGGTCTATGTAAATCCTATCCTGCAGTTTCCTGGATTCATTGTTTGTTGCCTATTTAATTGTAGAATTATGTCACGTACGCAGATGATCCTGTAATTTCACACATTTGGGATTATTTTTAAGTTGTACTGTGTGACATATCTACGTATTTTGCTATCTGAAGTTATTGATTGAAATTGCAGGGCGGTAATTAGCCCAACCCGATGCACTAAAAGATGTGTGTCAGAGTTTGCGAAGATCGGCGTAGACGAGACCTGGCAAGGAGGCAAGGACTACCAGACCAGAGCGATGATGGGGTACGAGAATCGCTGCTGGAGGAGTGGCTAGGGGAGCGCATCCAGCATCTAACCGGTGATGTGGATACATTTCGAAATGCGACCGACAAGACGTGCAGCAAAACGCAGGACTCGGTCCAGGCACCGCAACCGCCCAATTTGGAGGCCTACATAGAGTGAGCAACAGTAATTTGATGAAGGAGTGGACAAGTGTAGCCGTGGCGTCTGGAGTTATCGAGCGAGTAACAGTGCGGAGCTGACGCAACTTTTAGCGTGAATCACACAGTGACACAGGAGATGGTGAATGTGTGGTGCAAATGTAAGCTCTTGGTCTTGGTTGGAGATGTTCGGCAATGCTAGTGTGTTTGCACAATTATTTCAGCAATTGATCAGCGAGTAGGAGAGCTGATTCAGAGCTGCAGAAATTGTTGGGGGAACGGTCATGAAACTGACTAACCCCAGCTGTTTTCACAAAGAATTTTGGACTCGTGTATGATGCCCTGGAAGAGTTGGCCGATTTGTCCTTAGCATTGCAGATAGTTTATATCACTCTTCCTGTTGATCATCTACTTCTGAGTCCTGACAAGGCGAATCGAAGTCATTATACAGTTAGAAATGACTGAGTGGACAGTACTATGCTGAAGCTGGTCAGGCTGCAGATGCAAGAGCTTTAAAAGGTGTATCGTTTGCTACTTGCAGTGGGAAAGAGGGAACTTTATCGAGGCCAGTTTTACCAAGCCTTGGTAGGCGGCATGACAAAAAGACTGTTGGCAGATTTGGAGAAAACTCTGTGTAGTTCTAGTGTCTGATCTCTTGATCCCAATGCTTGGCCAAATGATTTCGACCCTGAGGGGGTGAGAGATAACTTGCCCATTTACGTAGCAAGTTCCTACGTCAATATACTGTTATGGAGCAAGATTATCGAGATTATTAAGATAGTAGAGGTGGCAGGGTTTCTAATCAGCTTTCCAAGAGTTGCTGAATCGAATAAACACCTTAACCAGTAGGCTAAGCACGGCGAGTGTGAAAGGGGTTATGTAAAATGAATATATTAATTCTGCACATCACTCAGGTTACAGCTGTCTTGAGTTTTTCGTGTGAAGATCATAGACTGAATAGAATTTCTTTAATACTTTCTCTTTTGTTAGGCCCATGTAGCTACAGTTGGCTATTTGACTGGTTCAATATAGGCCTAAGTGTGGCGGACAGGCCACAAGGCTTGAATGAATGATTTATTTAAATAATCGGCTCGCCATAGTGTTATTTTACGTCTATTTTTTTACAGTGTTGCGCATAGGAAGGAAGACCGATCGGCGGTTTTTAATTGAGTGCATAGCTTGCAGACGCATGAATTGGCTTGAGTATAGCCTGACATGCGGTGCATCGCTATATATGTGGAGCAGTGGTTCGTACTGCTTCATACGTAGAGTGGTTCTCGTACCGCTCCAGGGATCGTTGAGTGTTGCCATATAAATACGACCTCTAGTGACAGCCGCTCTCGCGGTCAGGCCGGTGCTGCTTTTCGCTGATCTGGTGGGGTGGGCCCCTCTGCCGTCGATCGCAAGACGGACCGTGCCCTGATCGTAGGAGTCAACAGGCTGACAGAGGAAAGACCGATCGTGAGAAATGCTCACAGGTCTGGGTGCCGTTCGAGAGTGCTTACAGACCTGACAGAGAGATAGACTGGGAAAAATCCCCGACCGTGCAGACCGTGGGAGTTCTGGTGGCCGAGAAATATTCTGGTTGGCTACCTAGATCGGTCATAGTTACTCCTCGAGAATACCAACCGGTTGTCGGATACGTGACCCCGTCGGTGGCCGGAGAAATAGAGATCGGGTAAAGCCCCGAGCAACCGAACGCTACATCGAGACAGATTTATGGCGACTGTTGAGACAATTTACGGGAAGAATTCCCCAGTGTACACGTTGGTTAAAAGACGGGGAGGGCGGCCCCGTGAAGCCGTTGGAAACAGACTGAGAGCTACCGGAGAAGCCGTTGACAAATACTGGAAAACATGAATACATTCGATAAATACGGGGAGGGTGACCCCATTGTTGCGTTAGATACAGGGAAAGTTCCCTTTGGTGCCGAAAACCTGATCAATTGTGGGCGTCTCCGCATATTCTTTCTATTTACGGTTTCCCGTAAATATCTATGCTTGGCTACCTAACGGTGGTCATACTTACTCCTCTCGTTTACCAGCAATCTGTTGAATTGCGTGTCTGATCGCAATGTCTTAGGTCGCGGTTTCCCCGCGTATCTTTACCTGAGTTACTAAACGTAATATCTGTACTTGCGGTGTCCCCGCAGTATGTCTTCTTGATTGTCTTACGGTCTTTCGGTAAATATTCTTACTGGCTACCTATGTTGGTCACAGTTACTCCTCTCGGTTTTCCAGAAATCTATTCACTTGTGTGTCTAGTTGCAATATCTTGGCTCGCGGTTTCCCCGCGAGGCATCTACTAATTTCTTCTTGTAGATCTAACTACATAATCTCTTTTCGAGGACTTCCTCGAAAGATCTGCCAGTGGTTCGTTCCAGTGTATAAGAGACAGAGTACAATTGCTTCAGAGAAAGTGATTATAATAATACAGGTCTGTGTGAAACATAGAGGTAACGTGGTGACACTTACCTCAGTTGCCTGTGAGAGAATCGAGTCTGAGAAACGAGAGTTGGTGCATTACCGTTGGTCAGATCTCTAGGTGACGAATACAAATATGTTCCTACGATGGGATGAATAAATGCAGTCGATGAGAGTTAAAGACATGTGAGAGTCTGGGTGATCGGATATTAAAGTATATGACAGATGCAAGCCGGCCGAGGAATATACTTGTTGGCTACCTAGTTCGGTCATAGTTACTCCTCACGAATACCAGCAGGTTGTCGGAGACGTGAAAATTCGGGTGGCCGCAAAAGATACAAGCCGAGTAGATTACCGCAGTAGCAGCCGTACAAACCGAGAGAGCTGCCGGCGGAGCGTTGGCACATACGGGGAAAGTTCCCCATTGAATACGTTCGATAGAAATATCGGGGAAATTCCCGAAGGACCCGCTGGAATTACACGTGGAGGGTGAACACGTTAGAAGAGCACGTGACAAACAAGAGAAAACACTGGTGCCGATTGATACCTTCAGGTTACTAGTCAAGTAACTCTTCTTGATGGCTTTATAGTCGTTCGATAGATACTCTTGTTTGTTACCTACGTTGGTCATAGTTACTCCTCCCGGTTTCCCGAGTATCAGAATATATTACGGCGTTGGCGGACAATTGCCAACGCAGAGGACGGTCAATCGTGTGCCTGATAACTTATGCGTGTGAGGCCGGTATGCCACACACGGAAATGGGCCAAGAGGCCGACGTGAAAGTCTGGGCAGTCGGAAACCCAGGGTAAAGATAGTAAGCAGACCAAGAATTGATCGATGCGTTTAAATATTACTGTTGGCTACCTACGTTGGTCATAGATACTCCTCCCGTTTTCCCGAAGAGTATCTATTTGCGTGTCTGATCGAAGTGATCGATACGAGTACGTTTGGGTAATCGGGTACCCAGGTGAATACATGGTTGTTTGTCGTCACACACAGTTCTGAGAGCTGACTAAAGTGCGAGGTCGGGCCCCCTCGTGCGTAGGTCGGATCGAAGATCTGTGTGCAGATAGCGAAGGTTATAGACAGAAGACCTTCACTATCAGTGTCCGTGAATACCATGCCAGTGTCATTTTTATCGAAGCAGAATATATCAGTGTTGGTGGGTAACTGCTAACACAGAGGACGGGAACTTAGTCAGTCAAATGTGCATGACAAAATATACGTGTTGAGCAGAAGGCGTGATAGATACGTGTTGGAGATTACATGACTAAGAGCTGTGCGACTTGTGGTGTCTAGGACGGCAGAGGTTAGAGAGTTTGGGATAGTAATGTCTAAGAGTATAAGACGTTGGATTTAGCTACCGATAATTGTATAGGCCGAAATGGCTTATGGACTTGTTTCAAATATGTCTGAACCTCGTAACTTAAGAGAACGTTTGGTGTCCCTAAATGGCGATAGTTTCAGAGTCACAAGATGCTGAACGGTACGACATCAGGTAGAGGAAGACGAGGCTAGTAGCTTGGAAGGTATGCAAGGCGAGGAAGACTCCTGCCGGTATGATTATGAACCCTGTTTTGAGTACGGCCATCCTCAGAACGTTGCCCATCCGGCGACCGCGGAATAGGCAGAGTCAGACCTCGTTACTAATTCGAGCCGTATTTCCTTTCTTGGAGAAGAGACCCGTTCCTAATCTTGCCTGGTGATAGTGAACATCCTGGTAGATATAGAGAGTAACCGTTTGGCATTGAGATTTGGTAAGGTAGTGACTCGGGCGACTCCAGGCGTGTCAGCAAGCTGGGGTCGACACCGTCCGTTAGCGCTAGGCAGGCGCTCGGGCGGCAGAACGCCACATAATTGTATGTGTGATCCGAACCCTTGCTCTTTGAGTTTGAACTCGACACATTATAGATATGAGGCCGTATACATGTATATCTATTTATTCAAAAAATCAGCAAGATTCGTATTTATTTTTAGGGAAAGAAAGATGATACATGTTAAAAAATCAATGTAAATTATCTTTACTTTCTGAATTTTTTAATGTATTCTCTTTTGCATTTTTAATAAGTGGAATGCGGGTTCATCGAAGAATACAATTCTTAAATTTGCATAAGGCCTGGTTAAGGGTAGACTGTAGACATTGATGGTCCTGTCTTCTATCGAGTCAACTCGAACTTTGGAGTTCCCACTGCTCACCCAAACCACTTTAACCACTGATAATATGTGCTCTTGGAGCCCGGGTTCATCAATACGCCGACGACTCCCAACTGTACTTGACATGCCGCCCATCTGAGGCACTGAAGTGCGTGTCAAAAATCTTGTCAATTGCGGAGTAAGTGCAGATATGGATGTCCTCCAATCGGCTAAGACTGAACCCGGATAAAACTGAATTTACGTGGCTGGGCAAGAGACAAGCGCGTTCGAGGGTTGACAAGAAGGCGATTAAAGCAGCATTTCCTCATTGGAAGGTTCAACGCGTCGTCCGGGACCTGGGAGTTCTTCTGGATCAAGACCTGTCCTTGGAGGAACATGTCAGTTCCCTGTGCATGTCTAGCTTTTATCAATTGCTCCAGATTAGAGTCATTCGGCGAAATCTGTCAATTGACGCCGCTATAACTCTTAATTGTCCACTCCTTCGCGCTGACTCGCCTGGACTACTGCAATGGTGTCCATGCGGGTCTGCCAAAGTTCCGGATAAGACAGTTTCAATCCGTTCTCAACTGCGCCACTCGAGTCGTTGCCAAGCTGCCAAAATACTCGCATATTTCAAGCTATATGCGTGACACATTGCACTTGCTCCCGATTGAGGATAGGATCACATTCAAGATCATCCTCATGGGACGGACATCGGTGGTCGGCACCGCTCCAGAATACATCAGAGAGCTCTGTCTTCCTGTCTCCAGCCAGCCAGGTCGTCTATCCTTGCGTGCTGCGGCTCGTGGGGACTCAATTGATGGTCCCGCGCTCCCGTACATCGATCCGGACAAACCGTGCCTTTTCATGCATTGGACCATCATACTGGAACGCTCTTCCGTTACAACTTCACAACATTGCACTGCTTCCAGTCAACTTTTCTAAACTACTCAAATCGCATCTGTCTAAATCTATTGGGTAGCTACGTTTAACGCCTTCGAGAGGTTCTTGTAAGGCGCCATGTAAATTGCCTAATAGGGGCCTACATACATGCTCCCAGATTTTGGACTGGTGGGTCTCGTTGAGATCTAGATACAATGGCCTACAGGAATCGAATTTAGCTATAATTATTATTATGGGCTTTTATGGCACCCAAGCAAGGGATCGTCCTACATCTAATTTTCAAGCGCCACCTGACGAATGAAGGCTCAGTCAACCCTTTGTTGGGTAAGTAACACAATGGTCAGAAAATGACATTTTCGAACGATGATTTACTATACAATATTTTCCCAATATACGTGACACGTCGATGTCATATAACCTCTCCAAGAATAAGCGCACGGTAAGGGCAACGTTGGACATGACATATAACCGAGGGGATACTTGCCATTAGCACAGATCGCCGTCAAATGGATGGTGTCAACTTTTACGCTTAAAATTATTGAGCTCTATTTGTTGACTTACCTACGGATTCGAATACGCATGCGCATCGGCCATGTTTTGTTTTGCCTTTAATAATACTGAATGTTCAGAAACGAATTAAGTTTAAACGCATCTTTAACTCAGCTTTTGATGCTATTCGGGTAAGAAAGAATCTTAATGGATAATTTTCTAAGCAAGATTTCCATTTCCACCAGTTTCTCGACTGATTTTTATATGTGGTTTGAAAGTAATGGCAGGTCGTCCATAGTCGCTGTGCAGTGTTTGGTGAATTTGTTTTATAACAAGTGCTTTTCGATCAGCATAGTTTTTATCATCCGTTCGAAATGAAACTGCGGATTCGACAGGTTATGTCATATAAAAGTAGAGAGTGAAAGAATGACACTAGCATCTGTCTGCTCACGGGTCCAAGTGTTGGTGTAGCGCAGGGTTAAGACTTGTGGAAACAGGTAGGCTACGTAAACCCGCAGCTGCATCCCGTATGTAATAGAAAGTTAATCAGAAATAGTGGCATTTACATTAACGCAGTATGCCACTCAACATTTCTTTGATACCTTCTAAAACAGTTTAATCTGTTAAACATGGACTTTTAGCAATTTTTTACTGTAACTGGCAGCTTGTGGTCTCAACCAGATATTCAATTATTGAGTTATCTGAGTTATAGCTTGTAATTGTCTATCTGAAGACCTGCACTCCGATTCACTAATTGGTAATCTATTGCTTCAAGTGAGAGTTGAATTTTGATTCAGAATAGACCTCATCTTGTCTCCATGTCCATGCAACTTTACGACATTGTAGTATGTTTCTAATTATTTCCTTGCTTGTTTTTGAGACTACTGCAGTCTATGTATAACTTACAGGTCTATGTTTTGGAAATGAACATTTTGAAAATATAAATTTCATGACAATCAGCGTCATGGTCGGTAGCGGCGTTTGGCGTAATCGACAACAACTTATATCGGTACAGCTCTAGTGGTCTGCCAATGTGCTGTACCACATGTGTGTATATATGAATTAATTTTATAGTATGCTGTGTCTGTGATCCAATATTTTCGTTGCTTGTCTTATAAGAGGTGATTGAGGACTCTTCACAGTGACCTTGAAAACATTGTGAATGGATAAATCGATAGCCTATGGGGGTTGCCTACCTGCCAGTCAATTCAGACCATTTTATTTACCTAATTTACTGTATTTACATTGCTTTGAGTTACTTACTTATGGCTGTGGCTATGAATGCCACAGCATGCATTCCATGACCTGATGACTGTGGACGTGGTCACTCCAATTTTGGGGAATATAATTGGCCTGTGTATGTTTTTCGGACCAATCATGTTTTCACACTGTCACCTCATGTCGCGTGATGAACATGCCAATGGGAGTTCTGATTATGATATGCATAACTCAGTCTCAAGTGGTAATGATATTGGCATGCCAAGATCAAATATTATGGCATCCATAATGCTACCCAGTGACAGTGATTGAATGAGCGAGAATGTGTAAATGTGACGTGAGAACGCCATTGAGCCACAGATAAGGCTACAGTGAATGTGATTGTTGTTTAACTTGTCAATATTGTACGGCTTTCATTAAGTCTTTTTCTGTTTCATTCATGTTGGAAGAACTGATTCACTTTGTTCAAGTCCTGTCTGGAAATGCTGTTATTTGCCTCCTCAGTTGTTGGCCCTTCCACCTGAAACACTCTCCCTTTAGAAATGCAACTGTTGCCAAGGAGTAATGTGCCTTTTTTTACAAAGGTACATTAAAACTGCCAATTGCTTAAGACTGACATGTATCGCCGTGGTTGGGCTGAATGTGCTTTTGTGTAGACTTCTATAGGGGTGCTGTAGAAATATTAAATGAACGAATGAATATGCTGTTACTGTAGTCATTATTTATAACTAAACGGCATGCTTACTCTTTATAACTATGATGCAGGATAGATAAATGAGATAGGCCTACTAGAGTAGTACTATAACTATCAGTCTATATGCACTGCAGCTATACCAATACATAAAATATGCTTGAGGGATGAAAATGAGCATTCTGTCCATTTTCTTCAGGGCTCAGCATCCATCATCAATGCTGTAGCAGTCATTGCTCACGGGCGCCAGTCTCTTCCGATGTATGTGATATACAGGAAGTCTTAGCTTTTCATTTCTTCGATTCCTCTCCAAGACAATGCCTGGAAACGCATCGCGTGTTGGAATTATAAAGGATCCAGAAGTGGCGGCACTCTTTTCCACTGATGATCCAGAGAAACACTTCTGCGATATGCGGGAGATAGGTCATGGAAGCTTTGGCGCTGTCTATTACGTAAGTGTTCTTGGCTTTCCTTGTCTGCTTCCGCTGTCGTCTGTCTGATGGATAGAACATCCTCTGCTTGATCACTTCGCATTACATTTATATTCCACACTGCATAAATGTCTGTACATATGCTTCTTATAAAGCGGTTTTTTCAGTTTGTGTATTCAGAACGAACACATAAAAATTGCGTTAAACCAAGCAATCACAAAGACATTATCGATCTCTATATTTAATTGATCCTAGGTTCTATAATGTCCCATACCTACATCGGCATCAGAATTAACTGATTATATATTTTTTTATTTATTCACATCACATGCTGAAGTTGCACAGTGAAATGGTTTTAACGTTCATCCCACAAAGTTTGAGAATTCTTTTTGCTCGAACTTGACTTGATTATGTCTTTGATGCACTTTACGAATCACCAGCATTTTCTCCATAGTACTTCCTGTGGTAATCTCATAAGTTCTCTTGATTGCCATCGACTCTGACCACTATAAAACTCTATTTGGCAGGCCATTAGCCAAAAATGAAGAGTAGGGTGTCCAGAAGCATTAGAACTTCAGATGGAGGGTGGAATGGATTATACATTATATCACATGTGTACAACACAATTTATGCCCATCCAAAGTTATTTCCACCCATCACTTGGAAGGGTGTGTGGCTAAGGGTCTGCTATATGTTGATGCAACAATGATCAACTTCACAAGAGAGCCTTTGACTTGAATGTCATGTAATGTATTAATACTTGATCATAGACTTTGATAATAAATAATGATAAAATTGAATGACTTCTTTAGGCAAGAAATATTCAGACGAGAGAAGTTGTTGCCATCAAGAAGATGTCCTATCAGGGACGCCAGTCGTCTGAGGTTCGTTCACTATTGACGTTGCCTGTAGAATGCCCTACCCTGCCTTATTGAACATTTTCCTCAAGTGCTTCTTTCTTGCCTTGCCTTTCTCTGTTCTTCCTCACCTTGCTTATGCATTGCCTTGTATTGCATTGTCTTGTTACATGAGCCATGGTGGCCAATTAGGTAGTGCGGTCAGCCTGTAATGCTAAGTGTGCGCTGAGTGTGCGGGTTCGATCCTCGTCTGAGGAGTCACTATGTAGGGACCTTGAGCAAGTCCTTTGTGCACAATTGCTCTGTGCATTACAACTGCAGTCGCGCCATTGAGGCATGTGTGTGCACTTCTGAGCTCATTGTAAGAAGGGTGATATCAAATTTCAGTTGTATTGTATTTTATTGTTATATAGTGCATCACTTACATTGTTTACATTGTTTTGCATTGTCCATCTTTCCATATCTTCTTCTACTATGCCATGTACCATGCCATAGTGCCAAACTTTACCATGCCATCCATATCTTGCAATACCAAATAATTGTATGCCATACTATTCTCTACCAGACTATATCATGACTTACCTTATAAACCTTACCATTCAACATCATGCATTAATCGTATTGTACCATGCCTTGTGTTACTGTATGATGTGTGTATTGTTGGTTAGAAGTGGCAGGACATCCTGAAGGAGGTGAAATTCCTTGGTCTTCTGAAGCACAAAAACTGCATCGAATACAAAGGATGCTTCCTCAAGGAACACACTGCATGGGTGAGCATATTGCTCATTGCTGCTAGTTACGCATGTTTTTCTATTCATCTAATCTGTATGTAACCAGAAAGTTCCATGCAGTCCAATTCAGTTCCACATGAGTTTGTCTGTGGAATGTGCCATCTGTTTTTCCAGCTTTCTCGGCACTATCGGGGAAGAATTACTCGAATCAATGGAAGTGTTACTGTTGATCAGCATTAAGCATTACATTACCATGTAATACTTTCTGAAAGAACACTGCATGGGTAAACAGATGACTCAATGCTACCATTGATGTGTGGCATGCTAATCCATTCAAATGTTCCATACATTGCTGGCCAATACAATACAATGTACGTGTGTTATCATATAGAGATTCAGATGTGTAGTGTTTTCTCCTACATTGTCTTATCCTTCTGCAATAGTCTTGCACTCAAAGCAACCACTTCTAACACAAATTCTACACATATGGCATGTCATTTTTATTATTTAGTTGGTTACATGTAAATCTTGCCAAGCAATATTCTTTTGTTCAGTCTTTCATTAGGACTTAAGAGTGCATTCTTTGTCCATTCATTTCCCAATCTGGGTGCCACGGCTCATCTCCAACAGGCTTTGACGCTGGGTAAGAGTGGTCAAATTCGCATGTGGTTATGCCTGAAATTTGCATGTGGTAAAGACATAACTGCCATTTAGGCGACAAACCTTGCAAATTATTACAACCATTTGTGTGGTTTGATAGATCTGAAGGAGACATCTCCAGGTTATGTCCAACTTATGTCATCCATAAATTACTGCAGATGATTGCACTGGTTGTTAAAGGGTTGAACAACAGCCTGAGCCTGCAATTCCTGTTGTGAAACTACTAGAAAAATCAATCATATTGGCAAAAATCGTTCTAGGGATTGTTTTACTGCAATGAATTGTTTGTATGAATGCTATTTGTGGTACTGTTGCTCCGTGCTCATGAGTTTGTCAATTATTTCAAAATTAACACTTCTCCTGAGTTCGAATTGCTGTTAGGCATACACAAAATTACGTCTTCATTCTCCAATAGAATTGTGGATTGTGATCGTAAATGGAAACAGATCCCAACATTCAAGTGTCGTTTCTTCACAACAGCATTGTTGAAATAACCAAAGCGAGAATTGTAACTTGTTTATTGCTGAAATTATCAATTGTTTAGAATAAATGCTGGTTTCATAACTATTAACTACTTTAGTAAGTGCAACTTAATTGTTGCAATTTTGCAACTATAGCCTGCATGGAAATTTATCTGATTTCACACTTTTGTGAACTGTGCACACTTTTTGTGCCTGTGGAATGCAAAGGGTTAAAAGGTGTTTAAATGCAATGTAACTCTATTATTTGCAGTTGGTGATGGAATATTGCCTTGGGTCTGCGTCTGACATTTTAGAAGGTGAATATTTTATAAGTGATTATACACGCAAACATAGATACATACTTGCATACATACATATATTCGCACAACTTGCATATGATATATGCATACATTACATTGTATAACTTTACATTGCTTTGATAATTATATTTATGCATTATAAGACACCATGACGTTCTTAAAAGGATGCTATGGAAATATCTGAATGCTGATATATTAGTGTTTATTATTTTCTCAAACTCACGCACTGTAATGTGATTGCAAGTCATATTATGAACAGATGACTACAAGTGGCAGGGGTCGAATTTGAATTTTACACTAAGAAATTTACATAATTACGTTCTATTGTTACTGTTGCATTGTATTGCACTGTCATGTTTTCTGATGATGCAGTCCACAAGAAGCCACTTCGGGAGGATGAAATTGGAGCCATCTGTTGTGAATCTTTGCATGGCCTCGACTATCTCCATGGCCTTGGACGCATCCACCGTGACGTCAAGGCTGGGAATATATTACTCACCGACAGCGGAGCCGTCAAGCTTGGTACTGAATTATGTTTATGTGATAATACTTATATTTCTTTTGATTTTTTATTTAATTGAGATTGAACTGTTCCATTTGGTAATAATGATGAAAGTAATAGACAAATGCATGTCTCTTACTATGCCAAAGAATGCAAATGCTGGGAGATCATCATTACTCGCCAGTTGGATGGCCTTTAATTGGCATCTATTAGAACTTTTATTATCAGCTTTGCCAGCCGTAAATGGTCTCTCGCTCTCTCTTGTGATGTGGTCCTTATCCATGCCTTAGTCACTAGTCAAATTGACCAATGCTGCTCGATACTTGTTGGCCTTCAACTTTATCAGGTTCTGCTGCTCAGCTCATCGGGCAGAGCCTCTTCCAAATTTGCCTTTTTCTTTGTATACATGCACGATTGGCTGCATGTGGCCCACCGGATCTCTTACAGCATTGCCGTTATACATATGGTCTCTTGCTGCATTCTTGGCTGTGCTCCATTGTAGTTAGATGATCTCCATCGCCCAGTGTTTAGCGTATTGTGTGCTTTGCTCTGCGACAAGCGGTGAAAATAATTTTTTTCCGGCTTGCTTGGCTATTAGACAATGCCAAGCATTCTCAGTCGTAGGTACCTTTGTCTGGATTGATCTCCCAATAGTGCAGAATTCATTACTTCTGTTGAACCCAACTGGGTTTTATAAATCGCTTGAGTCTTTTTTCTTTAGTCATGGCTATGGCTTAAGCTGACTATTCCTTACCATCTCTACAGGTAGCGTTGATTCTCTGCACTGATGGTTCAGATTTGGCTACTTTCATAAGAGGGGCATAATTGTCTGTGAGGAAGGCAACGGGAAACCATCTCACTCGTCTCATCCCCAGGTGGCGTAAAACCAATGAACCTGCCTTCGGGCGGAACTCTCATCATCATCAAAAGAGGGGCAACACTGTAAGGCACTATTTAAGGATCTGTCTCTGCCTTGTAAACCACAGTTGACAAATAGGCAACAGCCTGCGGATGGCCTTTACTTTGGACAGTTTTACTTCCATAACCAGCAACAGTCGTTCAATTTTGTTGTGCCTGTGGTGTGCTACTTACTGAACATTCTCTTGACCAACAATATACCTCTCGTCAGTCTGGAACTACCACCATTTATCTGAGACACCAGTTATTGTTTTAGTTTATTTTTGGTGTTTGTTCTCATTTTGTGGCAGGTTTTTTTAAAAATGGAATATTATTTAAAACCCTTTGCTATTTGTTATGATTTTAGAATGATTAGTACTATACTTGATTTTATATATGACATAGCTGGAAAGATGATTCTTGTATAAAGGATAGTGCAAAGGTGAAAAGGAAAACAGACGACTGAATTGAACTAAACACGAATTCATAAAAATATTAGAAATACACAAAAATAATAACCCATCTATTTTATTTAGCTGAATTAAAATGTTACAAAGGCACCTTAATAAAATTCAGTTTTGTTGAATGATTCTTAATGATTGTTTTGTATTTCTGGCAGCTGATTTTGGTTCAGCTTCAATAATGTCTCCAGCAAATTCTTTTGTTGGAACACCGTACTGGATGGCTCCAGAGGTCATTCTGGCAATGGATGATGGTCAGTATGATGGCAAGGTCGACGTCTGGTCTCTCGGAATTACATGCATTGAACTGGGTTAGTGCACAGGCCAATGTAACTCCAAGATTTAAATTTGGAGTATATTTGATTGCTTAATTTAAAGAAATTTTTGTTAATAAACTATTGCTAATACATTTAATATGAAATATATAGAAATTTTCACAAGTTGGCCATGGCATTTTCAGCACAGTTGAGGACAAACTGAAACTAATGAATTCAACACTTTGACAGACCTGCAGGGACTTTTATATAATAGTCTAGACATTTCATGAAGAAGGAACGGATCAGCTCAGGGTTACAAAGCAGCATCATTGTACTGGAAGAGAAGGCTTTGGTAGTCTTCCAGTCATGGTGGCAGCGGTCGGTGCTTAATTTGGTGGTAAAAACTTTTTGGGGACTTTTATTGCCCCATCGTAGCATGTGGCTATCATTTGTTGTCTTCAGTGTCAAAGAAACATTGTTTGATTGTTCTTGGTTCATTGGACATCCAGGATCATTTTGTCTAACTGTTATTAATGGCAAAGTGTAATAAATGAAGATTGGTTCATGTTGTGTTCTGCGATAACAGCTGAACGAAAGCCACCGTTGTTCAACATGAACGCTATGAGTGCCTTATACCACATTGCACAGAACGACAGTCCAACGCTCTCCGGTGGTGATTGGAGCGAGGAATTTCGGAGGTTTGTTTCGTCATGTCTTTCAAAAGATCCAACCGGACGACCATCAGTGGCTGAGTGCTTGCAGGTCAGTCACAGAAGTGCATTTAGTTTGGACGTTTCATCTTGTGCTGTTGGTTCGTTGAACTCTAGCGATCGTCATAATAAACCTTCTCCATTTCTTTCTTTCAAAAGTCGCATCCCTTAGTTCCTCCAGGTTCATTCCAGTTTTTCGTGTATCTCGTGCATCCATTTTTCCTTTGTCGCCCCCGTTTTCTCCTTTCTTCTACACACGCCAGCATCATTTCCATTTCCAATCCATCTGATCGCATAACAGCTCAACGCTGTTTGTTGTAACGTCTCATCATTCTCAATTCCAATTTCCTTGCACGCCCCTTCATTTGTCTTCTCCATCCATGATATTCTCTGCATCTTCCTCCACATTTCGTATGCATTGATCTTTTTCTCTGTATTCTTTGTCATTACGCTCACTAACCTTTTTTTGTGTCTATATTGAAAAAGATATGGAGGGATACACACGTGTTTGTCCTTCCATGTCTTTTTCAATCCATTCATTGCAGCGTTCCCTTAGTTGGACACTAATTTAAAATGGGTCAAAATTATTGAAAATTTCTTCCTTGAAGTGTGAATTGTAAAGGTTGTGCTACAAATAATATGTTGCAAATGTTGAACATGTTACAGTTGTTATTTCAGTTATGTTAGACAGATGTGTTCATAGTGTGCTAAACATGCAAATGATGTGGTACTAGTGTGTTAACTCTTTTGCAGCTATTAAATTGTTTTTAAAGAATTTAACCATTGTTAGTTCATATGCAAGTAAACAATACATTTTTTAGAAATGCAGATGTGCTCTAATTCAGTTTTTTCATCTTTTCTTCTTTATCAATAATCTGTCACAAGCAAGTTGTTCAGCTCATGGATTTACCTCGAGGTCGATAAGTATATTAAACATTTTAAGAACTTATTTCGAGATTGTATGTATAAAAAGTCTGTAAAATATTTCTTGAGCAGGTTAAAATAAAATTTAAAAAACTGCTAACTGTAGCCACTAAATGTTTTTTCTACCAAAGGAATATAATAGAACTGTGACGATTGCTAATAATCGGCTGTAACTGAAGTGCAGTTTTATTGTGCTGTCAAAGATGACAGCATTTGCTGCAGACGAGTTAAACATGCTGTGTTATTATGTTAAACGAGTTATTATGAGTGATGTGACCAATATGAGTGTGTCAAACGTGCTGCTGCTGTGTTGTAGCATAAGTTTGTGACTCATTCGCGTCCTTCCAGTGTCGTTTTTGACCTGATTCAACGCACCAAGGACGTTGTCCGTGAACTTGACAACATCATTGGATCACGGTTCAAGGTCAAGCTCCTGGTTGATTCGGAGCACAATGACAATCATGCAGAGGACTCAACGGTACATACACGCAATCATGACACATGTTATTTTGCATCAAATAATGACTTAATCTGTGTGCTGTTATTATAATGACCATGATTATCTAATTGCTTCCAGTGAAACTGTATTCATGATTATGATCTGTTGGAGAAATTCAGCCTTAAGTTGAATAACAGGAATGGGAAAAGGTGCAGAACTGGTTAAGTAATTCCAAGCTTGGGATGAGACACCCAACGGCACCTGATGGTTTAACTAAAGATATTCAATACTTAAACCTGATGGTCAGTCTGATCTTATGCAAAGGGCATCAATTCTTGTTATGCAACCAACACTTCCTTACGTTGTTTACATATTTTTACCTAGTCACATCAGTTTATTTTACCTTACCTTCTTCTGGCTTATCATACCTCTTCTTCATTACCTTACTTTGCCTTTACCTTTGCCTTGCCTTTCTTCACCTTCCTTACAATGTCTTTGTTCTTTCTTCATTCTTTTTCTTCCTGCACTACTTATTTGTCTTACCTTGTCTAGCTGACTTTACATAGCCTTACCTTGTCTTATCTTATGAGATCTCACTGTACATGTATGGGATTTACCTTGTCTTAGTTTCTTTTGTTGTGGTACATAGGGTGACAGTCTGAGCAATAAGTCAGACAGTGTGACGAGTCATGGCAGCCTGAGAAGCAGCTCTGGTGAGGTCAGTGCCAGCAGTCTGAGCAGCATCCCAGGGGTCGTCACGAAACCAGCGTCTATATCGGCTGAAGCTTATCACCATCCAAGTGGTGACAATGACGTTGTCAGCTTCTCATTAAGACGAGTAAGAAGACAATTTACTCATCACATTCATCAACTACATGTTTTATTTGTGTGTGTGTGTGTATATATATATATATATATATACACACAAATCAGTTTGTATATATATATATATATACAAACTGATTTTTTTTATAGCTATTATGCTAACAGTGAAGTATAGTGTGCACATTTGTTTATGGATATATAAGTTTCTATTGTTATTTTGTAGCCAAACCGAGGCAGTAAGTTACCTGTAAGTATTGTTATTTTCATACCACTGGTATTGTCTTTTTCAGTGCTATTCTTTCTGCTGCCAAACCCTAGTTTAGAGTGCTATATTGATATTATTAAAACAATTTCTGTATTCATTTATCTACTTAAGATGTTTGATACACTTAATGTGTTTAACTAGAGACACTAGTACTTAGATTACATTCTCCTTACTCAAGCATTTGATTGAGCAGAGGATAGTTTTTGATATTCATCAGTGACAGATACCCTTAAGACATTTGAATTTTTATAAAGTTCTATAATTTCTCCTAGTTATATTGCTGTCATATTGACTTAACTGCCAAAGGCTTTCTGTGATTGGTCAGTTTATCTATCTAGGTTGCTTGAGTGACTGCAGGCAAGAAAAATATTCAGACGAGAGAGGTTTGATTATTTAACACTTTAATGACCAGCACATACTAAGTTGTATGGAAAGTCAATCTGGCTGATTGTTAAAGAGTTAAATAGATATGGAGAGAAGTTAACTAGGTCAGTTCTGGTGTTTCATCTGTTAGAGCTGCTATTATATATCTATTTCAGATGAGCTATTAACTTGGTATGTTGACTGTTATCCAATTTATCCATGTCAGTTGAGAAGTTAAATAGGTCATTTATTATATTATCTTGATTAAGTCAGTGCATCATAATAGGTAAGATGTCTATGTCAGGTTAGCCATTTCCTAGGTCAGTTAACTAATTTGTCCTGATGTTATTTGATGTTCTGCTGTTGAAAGGCATCGGATGGAGCACCGCTGTCAGATTCTGGCTTAGGTGGCGCCAATAACTTTGCGACGATCCGGACAACTTCGATTGTGACGCAACAGCAGAGGGCACACATCCAGGAAAGCATGATGAGACAACAGATGACTGGCTACAAGGCCCTGAGGCGACAACACCAAAAACAAATGCAGCAGGTACACTTCTAACCATAATTTAACAATGAAGGAAGTACTCGAGGAAGGCGCAAATAGAGACGTAGGAATACCGCCTGCTGCACAATTCTTCGATGTTCGCGCTTTGTGTCCCATTCTTTGAAATACTGACCAATATATGATGAATGGACCCTGTGGTTGATGGAATGGCCGGCCAGACTTGCATCATCTTCCACAATTGAGAGATTACTGGGCTATGTTCAGATTCGTTTACGGCCAAGGGGCAGTGCTCTTATGTTTTTACAAGTTGCTCAAGTCTAGTTTTGCTGCTGTGGTTGGGCTCGAAGTGCCTCTGAGTAGCTTTCTTGAAGGGGGGCTGTTTCAAATTTCTGGAATGAATAAATGAATGTGCTGCGATTGCTCCGCACTGTTGATGCAGCTTTGTCCAGAGATACTGAATATAATTAATGGGAATGCTGTTGGTTTGGCTTCAATTTGTGTGGACATATCTTTGGTACTCTTATAGTTTGTTTGCATTGTTTTGCTTGCTAATGAGATATGTATGTATATAAATGGCTACTTACAAAGAGCATTTGACGAACCTCACAAGAGTGCTTAATATTTAGGTCCATATAGAATGGCATGGGAAATGCTTTTGTGAGACATTTTACCCTTTTACCCAAAAGAGTTAACCGGCCAGGTTGGTTTCCCGTACACGTCGGTACACACTGGTAATTAAAGTGTTATAAGGCGCTTTAATAAGTGCCCAAATACATGCATGGAAATATACTTACATACAATGACACGTGAAACTAGAAATATGATATACTGTAGGTCGCCTTGTCTTTTCTGACTTTACCTTTCCATAACTTACCTTCTTTCTCTTACATTGTCTTGCTTCCTTGTCTTACCTTTATATTTTACTTTCCTAAATTTACTTTTCTTATTTTGCAATGCTCTATTGTCTTTATATTCCAGTTTTTTATAAAGTAGACATCTTGAAGAGTTTGGTGCATACTGGTAATTACTTTGAAATAATGTGTGTATCTGATACGTTCCCAGCCCTTTCCATGCCTTATCTTGCTTAACTTGGCCATAATTTTACTGTTCTTAGCTTGAGAACAAGTTCCAGACAGAGAAAGAAGAGCATCGCCAGAAACTGGACAAGGAGTACGACAGCATGGTGAGTGACTTCACACGCAGCCTCGAGACGCTTACCTCGCAGCATGCCAAGGACCGAGAGAGGGCTCTGAGAGGGGCCGCAGCCACTGAGACCAAGAAACAGCGGCAGCTTGTCCAGCAACAGGAGCAGGAGCTGAAGGTGCTCGTACACCAGCAGAAGAAGGACAGCAGCCGTGAAAAAGACGAAATGAGAAAGGTACTAGCGATCTATGCTAATAACTTTGTGTATCACCATTATCATAACCAATGTATAGGGCACAAGTCAATAGCTAGTGACTTAAATAGTGTTTTTATCATATCTTAATTGGTGTTCATTTCAGATGAAATCATAATCAGAATTAAACTTCTGGTATTGGGACACGGTAGTGTGGTGGTATGTTCTGTGCCTTGTAACCAGAGGGGTGCTTTTTTTAAAATCCACCTCAAGCCACTGTGTAGTGACCTTGGACAAGTTGCTCTTCCATAATTGTCTGTGAGGAAGCAACAGGAAACCACCTCACTCATCTCATCCTCGAGTGACTTCCAAGCCAATGGACCAGCCTCTGGACAGAGGACTTATCATCATTTGCAAATGCCATCACCAGTCGTCGCTCTACCGTATCAACACAACTTGGCCCAGATACTCTGAACATCCGTGCCTTCGGTCAGCTGTAGATGGAAACCTGTTGGTTGGTGCATGGGCCCACCACTGGTGACTTTCAGCTTAGTGTGTTATGTTCGCTAACTGTTATAACTTGTTCATTATTAATGCATTTAACAGCATATAGGCTAGCTCTGAGAGCACCATATATTGAAAGGGCACTATATAAATGTTTGATTACATTACATCATGCTATATGGTATTTAACTAATTCATGAACTAATTCTATAAAATGAATGAATATAATGTATGTATGTTTATTTGACTCGATCTGGTTGACAAATCACAGCCAGGCACATGCATCACTAAGAGTTATTCTGTTAATCTGTCTTAATCGCTGTCTGAGTCCCTTTGTGCATATCTTTGCAATTGTCTGTATCCATGTGTGTGTCGTTGTAGAGTTATCAGGATTATCCTGGTCGAAAGGAGACAATAAAGTCGTACATGGAATCGCTGAAGCGCATTCAAGGACAGGCAATCGAGGACCTGGCTCAACAGCATCGAGAGTCACTGGCATTGGACATACGGAAACTTAAACGACGACAACATCTTCAGCTTCAGAGGCAGGAACAGAAGCAACATTATGAGGCATGACTTTGCTTCTTCATTGTCATTGAAACATCTTTATCATTATTACTTTTATTATTATTGTCATTAATTTATTTTTTACCTAATGGTAAGTGTAATCTAAGCCAGCGTTTCCCAAACTGTGTTCCACGGAACCCTAGGGGCGAGGGAGGGGAAGACAACGGTTTCGCGAACAACTGTCAATTGAAAGCTTTACGCTTAACTGCCCTAACTAACATCCGTGTATAACTTTATACGAAAGAGAATTCATCTGTCATTGTCATCGATATTTATGTTATTATTATTCTAATATGGGTCTAAGCCTATAATTGTCTGCATTCTCAAGTGTTTGCACCTGCATCAGAATACGTTTTTATGTTGGACTGGGTTCCGCCAAAAAACTTAAGATCAAAAGGGTTCCACGGCCAAAATATATCGGGGAACGCTGATCTAGTCCTTCAGGAGAAAATTTTATACATTGAGTGTCTATTAATGATATTATCTGGTAAGGCTGTGAGGCATCTAGTTCTGATGCAAGGAGGTAATGCTGAGTCGTTAGTGCAAGGTAGATTATTTCCCATGCCTGCCAAAAATTTGTGTGAATTTTTTTGTTATTATTATAATCATTATTATTGTTGTTTTAAACCCATGATCCGAATGATCTCTCATTACTGTAAAACAATGGACGGCATGTTTCTTGAATGGCTTAGTCTATGTGGATGGTGTGGAAATAAAAGTGATGTGGAAAGTGTTTGCACTGCTGCAATGAACAACACAGGTAAGTGTTCGAAGAAGGTGGTCTCCTTTTACTAGTTCCCAATATCTGTAATAATAGTAACATGACAAATATTATTGTGTCATTATTTATTAGTTAGTATTATTTTGTTTTTTGTGTGGTTTAATTAATAATTAACACTAACACTAATAACATTAACACTAATTAATAAATGAAATGTAGATCTAGCAGTGATTGCTATTATTATCACCATCATTGTTATTGCCAGTATTATATTTATTATCACCTTCATGTTATGATCATTGTTGTCGTGTTTATAATCTTCATTACTGTGATGTCTTCAGGCTTGTGTGGTTGAACTCTGTTATATTTAGTTAAATAATTTTTTAGATTTCTCCACTTACAGTCAAATTGATTGGTGACTTGTCCATTATGATAATGGTGCTATAGAATTATACCTGTACTTGGATTATGTGCAGTTATATAGTTATGTCTTTTGCATTATCTTTAAGGCTCTATAGAAGTGTGCATTGTCTTAGTGCCATAATAAAAGTTAGCATGTGTATGTGTAATGACTGGTGTAATAATAGTTTAATGTTTTATTGTTTTTAGCTGTGGGATAAGCGCCAAGTTCAGCTGGAGGCGGGCCACCGTCTGCTGATGCGTCACCACCAGTCGACGCAGGAATTGGACCAGAAGCATCTCGTCACGATTCAGAAGCGCAGAGAGGAACAGATGCGCGTTCAACATCAGGCTGAGCTAACGAGTCAACAGGAGTACACGGAGCGTGTTCGGATGGAGCTCAAGCGAAAGCACAGCATGGAGGCCAAGCAACTGCCAAAGAACCTTAAGGTCTGCCAATAATTTATTTTATTTATTTATTTATCCTCTGAATAATATGCTTGGACAGGAATGTGTATGCATGTGTAATTATGTGTGCAGCACTGTCTGGTGAATAATGCAAGCTATATGGGGTTATTGCTTTAATGGCCCTTGGTGAACAAGGGTCAGTGGATGAGGGAGAGGGAGAACAGAGGAATTCTACTAGGACTGGACATTTACACAGCTATGGTGATGATGCTCTTCATGGGAGAGGCTTGTTGCATTTATTTCGCATTTCATATAAATGTACAATGTGTGTTTCATATACTTGAACATTATTTTAGCCTTGCACAGAATCTGCTACAAGTCTTGCAGTCTGCTGCGAGGTTTGAAGAATGCTCCTTCTCTATCATGGCACCCACTACATTGGACAATCTTCCCTTTGACCATGTGTGGAATGTGCCATCTCTAGATACATTCAAATTACAGCTTAAGATCTTTCTTTTTAAACAGTCATATGACTGCCATTGACTTTAAAATTTGTGTGCAGCACCCTGTCTTTAGGCTGAGCTTTAGCACTATAGAAGTCATATTATTATTATTATAGTATTGCTGTGAATCAAATAATTCATTTGTATAATTTTATGTTACCTTGGCCAAGAAAATGGACCATTTGTCTTGCTCTTGATCAGCCAGAAATGAATGTTCCCTAAAACCATGATTATTAATTTGTGCATGTAATTATTGCTTCTACACGTTTTATTCACTATATTATAGACTATATTCTGCCACTTAATGTATTAAGTCCAAAATATGTAATTCATACATCTCATAGGTACGTACAATTGCCAAATTATGTTTTTATATTGTCATCTAGAAAATGCTTACATTTTGTACCAAATGACCGTAAAATTTTACATGTTTGTCATATAACATCGACATAATAAGATAGTGTTAAGAATAAGAAGTCTATTCTCAGCAAGTGGTCCATTTTCTTGGCTGAGCCCACATGTATATGTATTAATTAATCAATTTTAATACTATAATACAACACCACATTTCTAGCTTTAAATTCATGTCTATACTGACTACTGTTGCACTACTTCATCATTAGACCATTCAAAACAAGTGCATCATAACCTGGCTATCTATTGACATTGAGAAAAATGAATGTATCATTAATAGCAATAGACATTTACTGTATTTGTTTTTCTAAAGGTGAAGGAGCAAGAGATTCGGCGTCAGTTCCAGGACGCTGTTAAGACACAGCAGATGCAGTATAAGTTACACCGCAAATGTCTCATTGGTAAGACGCCAAAGGCCGATCAGAAGGATGTCATCAAGAAGCTGAAAGATGACCAGATGCGCCGACTTGCCATGCTTGCACAACAGTACGAGCACTCCATCGCCGAAATGGTCGAACACCAGAATGTACGTCCAGTCTATATTAAAAATCTGTGCTTGTCTGTCTCTGTCGAACACCAGAACATATGTTCCCTGGAAGCTCAATTTCTGCCTTTCTTGTTATCTGTAGGTTTGTGTCTTTGTACCTGTCAGTGTCTGTCTGTGTTTTGCACTCTATCCTTTCCTTTCTGTGTTTGTTCAACTTTTGTAGGTGATGTAAGTCTGACTGTCTTTACTTATGCTTGTCTCTGTTGGTTTCAGTTTCCTGGTTTCTCCAGCTGTATTTCTCTTTGTGTTTGGTCCACATGTGTAGGTTCGCTTAGACACAAGTCAGATCAGCGAGCAGCAGGAGTTGGCTGAGCGCCTTGAGCAAGAGCAGGAGTTACTCATAGCCTACCAGAGTAAAGTACGCATTCAAATGCAGCTTCAACACCAGCGTGAACAACAGGAGCTTAACCAGAAGGTTGCTTTACGAAAAGCAGTCCTTGACCAAAAGGTTACTCCCTACGTATATAATTTTAGTTTTATCATATTATGACTGTGATTGGGATTTAAATTATGTTTTTCATGTTTATGTTGATAATATGTTATTTATTACTGTGATTACGATAATCAAGTATAACTTGAAGTTTCTTTATAATGCATGAATAATCAGTCAATTGTCTTTCAAGTGAAATTAGGTTTAAAATAATTACAATTATTGAGTCTTCTATGTAGTGTCATTATAAGACATCAGTCAATTGTTTTTCAAGAGAAATTATAGCTAAAATTTATAATCTGTTGGCGAAGTCTGGTAAAACGTGATGGGCGATGGAGATTAGAAATCTCTATAGAAATTTTGATGTCTTGCACACTTGTTTAAATTGAAAACCATTAAGTTTAAATCTGAATTATATTAAGGAACTGACAGATCACAAAGAATTGGTCTGTGAATTCCAGTCACCAAGAACCTTCTAGATCCCGATACTGACCTCTTGTATAATTGAATGGCAGTCTCTTATGCCTATCCCAACAGACGACAAAGGCTATTGTATTTTATATCACATCATATACCGAGTTTATCGTTTATTACATGTATTGGAATATATTATTACCGAAATTTGATACCACCCTTCTTCCAACATTTTTTGCTCAGAAGTGCACACACACGCTTGGCGGCACAATTGTAGTTGTACTGCAGGGCAATTGTGCACGAAGGGCTTGCTCAAGGTCCCTACACAGTGACTCCTCGGACGAGGGTCGAACCCGCTCACTCTGATTTGATTTTATCTACCCACTGATTTTGACCTGATTTCAGATGGAGGATGAGATGTCGTCCTTCCTCAAGGAGCGTTCCGCTCGGGTGAGTGAACTCCTCAACCGACACGATCGCGAGCTCTCCGAATTTGACCTTGAAACTGTAACAATGGGCCTCAACCATGCGGCGATTGCGGAGGCCTCAAGGGACGGTTTCCAGGATGATGACCTTGGTAGCGTGCGTGGAAGTGTCCTCAGTCTCGCATCGAGTGTGAGCCACAACTCGTTCAACCTGTTTGTGTCAAATACAACAACTACGACCGCACTTTGATTGGACTTGACGCCCTGGATGTGCAGCTGGCTAGAAATTTTATAATGATGGGTTGAGCGCTTTGAGTGTGCAACTTGCTGGAAATATTGTTAAGATGACCCAGAGCTTTGTGTATATGACCTGATGGATATTTGGAAATGGTGGACTGAACACCTTTGGTATATGACCCGCTGAAGCTATTCAACGGTGAAGGCCAGGGCAATAGTAATTAGAAAGTTGGACACACATCCAGCACATTGAGTGTGTGTGAAATTCGAAATTTGGAAATGGAAAACTCAGCACATTGAGTGTTCAACTCATTGAAATTGTCTGCATTTAGATATCACAAACCGTTTGCACGACCTGCTTTGATTCCAAAGGTGGAAACGGCACCTAGAACAGTGTTTATAACCCTCTCCAAATTTGCTGTTATAATAAGTGTGTTGTTTTGCTGGATCACCCAATTTGAATCAGAAAGGTGAATCAAGTGCATAGAATATTTGAAACGCTTCACTGGCTTCTTCTCCTTATTAGTGAACAAACTTCTTTAGTGGAGCAATCTACTCTGATGAAAATATCAAGGAGATAGCACGATTTTTAATATTTATAAACCTCTTTTAATATAAACCATCTCGACACATTTATAAGATATATGTGCATATATGTTAACATATGTGCAACATTGTGCATATATATATATATATTTGTATGTGACTTTATATACTGGTATATGTGCTTTGGTGTATATGTGTATATTTGAAAGTATGTTTATATATGTAATTATGTATACATGGATTTATAAAGTGGTATGTGCATGTATGTATTTGTAATTAGAAGAAGTTGGTGCAAGAAGTTGATTCCTTTCAATTGAAGTTCTGCTTGAATATGCATGTATTACATTGTAGTCTCCTTAGGACACCTCCTCCACTGGATGCCAAATAAAATCTCATATTAATAAGTGATTATTTACAATGCGATCATGCAGTTAAATTTTGGATTTGCGGTAATATCCTTGTTATATTAGAATTGCATTATATAATTATTTGTTTATTATTGCGGACCAGGGTGCCAGAGACACTGAGCAAAATGGGGAAGAAAGGTTCTGGGGACTGACTCGGTGAGCCGCTTCCTCCAAAATGTTTTTGCAGAACTGAATCTTAAATGGTGCTTTTTGGCGTACATGGTCTTGATTTTGATATGACACGTGTTTGGTTAAAGTTAGGAGTTCCAAAACCATTTTTGGCTCTGAGATTTTTGAATGGGTGCCTGGTCCCTCTATTTTGCCAATACCTGTGATGGAGTCCTTTCAAGTCGTTTACTCTAAGGCTATCACAGTTTAGTTTCTCTGACTTGTTGTAACTCTGAGTTTGATGATGGTTTCACTTGAAGCTGCCACTGGTTGATGTTTTGTGCATAATGTCACCATAGAAGTCACAAAGCTATAATTATTAGTTCGGCCATGGCAGAAGAGACCCACAGGTCTTGAAGGAGGTTTTGGTGTCTTAACTAGTAACTTATTTATGTTTAAAGCAGTAATAATGATATATTTTGTATTAAAAAAATGTGAACAGCTGTGTCTGGTAGGTCAGTGATGGATCCAAAAGCTTACCAAGTGGATGGAGCAAAAAACAGCCTAGACCCTATTTTAATTCTTGTGTGTTGCCCTGTTTGGAGTAACTAGCATAAAAATGTTTTTATGTCTTTGTTTTAAGTTTCAGTTTTAATATTTTGATGTAGCTTTTCTCTCATATAGTCATGAAAATAGTTAGAATTTTCTTTATGCCCTTTTTAAGAGAGCCAGAGTTGTTTGAATGGATTTTCTTGTTTCAACAATGTTAAACCTTAATTTCATTCATCAGATTTTTTGCTTTTTACTGTTCAATACATTTTTGATTACCTATTTTTTAGTTTCCCAGTTTTAAAATGACCTTTTTATGCATATTGTAGACTTTTCATATATACAGATTTCTTTGGCAACTAGCACCCACGCCCGCTTGAGTTTGAATAACTATAAATATAAGTCTTTTGACAAGATTGCTCTTAGATGTACTTTTGCATTAAGCTAGAAGGTGAATGTTTCGTGCTCGTGAATAATCTGGTGCCCTGCACTTGGTTTTCGAGCATCGCCTGAGATGTTTGGAGATTACAATTTTCTGTGATGTACTTGAACTGACTGTTGAGTTTTAGGCTTCATTCCTTTTCGTCTGAGCTCCTATGACGAGAAAAATGAGCGTTTATAGTGCCATCTCGGTACTGGCATGTGCTTTGGTCATCTTTGTTGAGGTGCGAGTACTGTGTGTTTTTGTTTATGAAAATTCACCATTATGTATGAATATTCATTTTTTCTTTGAATATTTTGGCTTTCAACATCACTTTGAGTACTTTGCTATATGAATATTTATAGCTTGATTCCATTTCTTTATAGCTTTAGTCCATTTCTTTATGAGGGTTAGGTTTGGACTGCTGTGAATGGTCATAGACTTTTACTTTGTTTACAACTACCATATTTGGTGGTTTGGAGGTTTTGAATATTCATTGATCTAAAGTTATTAAAGCATAGTGCTTTATGAATATTCTGATAGCAATTAGTTCATGACTTACCAATATTCGCATAACTTTTATGCATATTTGTAGCTTTATGAATATTGAGATGTTTATGAGCATGCATTTATCCTGTAGTATTGTAATGTGCAAGGATTTTTGGCTTTCCAACATTCATGTTTTTGCTAACTGTAGGTTCACAAATACTCATATGTTCATCAGTGTCCATAGTCTTGAAGTATTGTGAGTTTTAACTATTACTAGCTAATCAGCATTCATAGTTCATTGAATATTCTACCTTCTGAATATCATTAGTATTTGACTGTAGCATAATGGTAATTACCATGTTTGTCTTCATTCTAGAAAGTTCCGCATCCTTTCATTTCTTTTAAACTCTGAATTTACAGTTTTTGAAATCCAGAGCAATGCTTGTAAATATTTATGTATGTCTAACTAATTGTTCAGCACTTTAAGAATATAAAATTGCACTAACGAGATCTAGACAAGTGTGATTATAGGTGCATCTAAAATGTTGCTTGAGCGGTGACAATATGTTGTACCAAGAATGCACTAACGAGATCTACTTTCTTGTGTTTCATTACATGTGTGCTTCAGCCAAAATATCTTCTAACTCTTTGCAGGGACTGATAGTGAAAGAGCTGTTAGTAACGAAACATTATCATGTCTTGCAGTGAATATATTCAGTGTCTTGTTGTGACTGTACAAATCACCAATATTTACTGTCTTACCTCATAAATATTCATGAAAACTGGGTGAAGAGCAGATTCATGGCATGCTTTCTAAACATACTCTATCATAGCTGGATAAGCCATGGTTAGCTACAAAAATAATTTCGATTGTAATCTACCCGTGGAAACTATATTGTCTATTTTAAATGTGCAATTGAGATGTGTCAAATTTGCAAGCGGTATTGTAAAAGACCATTATAAGGAGAAGTATCGGGAGGCCTATATCACTAAAGCTTCCATATGAATAGGTCTTCATAAACTACTGGAAAACTGAGAAGCATGTCTGTTTTTGGAAATAGAAATAAGAGAGGATAAATAGAATGTTTGTTTTTTCTCCTTTGTGAACTTTTGGATCCAACAATAGTTGTGATAGGTATTTATGAAGCTGCAAATTTCTGAGTTCAGTGTTCATGTTTTTATGTGTGTATATTTGCATACAATGCTTGCATAATTTAATTTTGACGTTTTTCCCGAAAACATATCTACCTACAACTCTGTTGAATGCCTAGAATATAGTGTTGTGTAAAGTTACAATTATAGTACATTGTGTGTGCGTGCGTGGGAGCGTGCGTGTGTGTGGACATTTGCATTAATCGTACACTGTCAGTTGGTTGAAAGGCAGCGAGGAAGACGACTGGCATTGGCCAATGGCCACCCAGCATCATATCTCAATGTTACAGAAAATGTAAGTTGCTAATATACCCATAACTGCCTTATAGGTTTAGCTGAATGGGTTCTGTTGGTACTTTACAGGGCCGTATCGAGGGCGGTGCCAGCAGTGCCGTGGCACAGGGCGCAAATATAGAAGGGGCGCAAAATTCAGGATCACATAACTTTAATTATTGCATAAATTCATTCTTTCTTGAAATATGGTATTATATTTGCAAAGAAATAAAAACTAAGATTACAATTGAAACATGCAACTAAGAAAGTATTTTGGCAGATATTACAGTCCTGTAGGCCTAAGTGAATGTTATAATGGAACTTTATACTAGACTACTGCAGAGCCATATATATATATGATGGGCTTCCGGCCTGTTGGCTTAGATGCCTTGACATCATTTATCTATATGTTGTTGCTTGGTAACTTTGGTTTAATGTGACATCCATGTTTTAAAAATTTACGTCATCAGCCGATCTTAATTGTTTGCTTTTTTCAAAAAAATTAGGCCAACATTGAGTTTGGTTATAATTAACCGACTTCAAGATCATTTATATATCTATAGATCATTATATTTAGTTTCTTTACAAAAATTTATTATTATTCATCTAAAATAAGTTCTTCGAAACACTATCTGTCTATTAATGGATTTTATATCATGTTCAAAATTTAGATAGGCAAAATGTGGAAGCGCCAGATTACTGCCAGGCATAGGGCGCAATTACAGCTCAGTACGGCCCTGGCACTTTATATGACAAATGACTGATTTACAGCTCGAGGTGTATAAGAAAGTGTTAATCTGTTGATTCTTGGTTTATTTATATAATAAATGTTGGAATTAAATGAGTTATGTAGGAGACTACTATTTTTTTAAGCCCAACGTAGTAATGTCCATTCATGGCAGAAAAAAAAGGGTTTCAAGGATGTCCTTATGGAGTTGGCCAGGACACTTTATGTCACTTTGTTTCCCGCTTGCAAAAGCTTTTTAGAGTTTACAATACAGATGAGAATTTTGTGTAGATCGTGGTTTTGGTTTGCCACTCTTTGACTTGTGTAACAGTAGGTGGGGATGTATGTTTTCATGAACTGCATGAGCTGATGAGGGCAAAATCATTGGGTGACGTGCCTTATGATAGATCATGTAAACAGGATGCATGTAAATAGGGATAGTGGTAAAATAGTCAATATTTAGCAGTTCACTGTTGTTCTATGATTTTTAATAACCTTGGGTCTAAATGCCTCTTCACATTAGCAAAATGGCACGTAGGAGTTCATAAAGGATACCACAATGTTGCTTGTATCAATGCACTTGATTAATAGAACTTCTCAAAGTACTACAAAGCATGGTTATCTAACTCAGCAGTTACCAATTTTTTGGCCGTGGAACCCTTTTTATCTTTTATTTTTTTGGCGGAACCACTCTCCAAAACTAACCATGTTCTGTTGTAGGTATAAATGCTTGAGAATGCATACAATTATAGCATTAGGCCTAGATTAGATTAATAACAACACAAATATTGATGACGATGACATAAGAATTCTCTTTCACATAAAGTTATACACAGATGTAAAAAAAGCCTCCTATGAACATTTCATATAATTTATTTTAAATTGCTTGAAACTTGTTCACACTGGAAATTTTCCACAATACCTTGTTTTCACCTCACAGAACCCTAGGGAAATGCTGATCTAACGGATCTAAGCAAATGTATTTGAAGGCAATTGAAAATATGTGATGAGCAGAATCAATTGAAACAGTTGTAAGACTGTTCCTAGAGTATGTGCCTACACACAAGAAGGCAGTTGACATTCACATAATTGCAACTTGATTAGCAGTCTCTGTCAGTAATAAATTATTATTGCTAATACTAATTAGATACCTAAGCTAATTATATCATGTTAATTTATGAAATCACGTCAACAGTGTGGGTTACTAGAAAAAGATGAGTGTTTAATCATTTAATTAATTTTGCCAAAACGTTTGTATGATTTTTGATGAGGGCAAAATCATTGGGTGACGTGCCTTATGATAGATCGTGTAAACAGGATGGATAGTATTTTATAATCATCTTTAACTAGAAGGAATTATCAATGACACTCCCTAAGATCTTTCCTTTGCACTTTTCTAGAGGTTTATGATGTTTTCAGACTGCAGTTTATAATAATTGCTTGATTAATGCAACAGTTTCTAAACTTAACCTTTAAGTTTAAAAACAGTTTTTATTCCAGATAACTTTTTTAAAAGGCAAAAGCTTGCTGAGAATAGCTTGGGCCTATGTACTCGGACACTTCTGCTACAACACGGTGACTGGATTAACCCCTGAAATTGGTCTTCTCTCCATGTGTGTGTATGTATGTGTTGTATGTTTGTGTGCAAGTATGTACGTATCAGAATCCTATGCACATTGAACACATTATGTCTTGATTATATTTATTAGTGTTTATTGTAATATTATTGCAAAACTCCAAAATTCGTCAGAGTGTATATTCATATGTTTGGCAGTTGTGTAAGTTTTTGGAACACCATGTAGCTTCCAAATTCTATCATAATTTTGTGTGCGTCCTGAGCTCCAGAGACATGTTGTAACCCATACTGGAGAGAAACTGTTCCAGTGCCAAATATGTCAGAAATCATTTAGTGTAAAACTCTGTAGTCTGATTCTTATTCTCTTGGTAACATTTAAGTTCGATGGATCACTTTTCATTGTTGACGTGGTTATTTTATTGCCATGGTTATTTTGTTACAGTGCTCATTCATTGTTATGTGCAAGTGCTCCTCATGTTGCTATGGTGTTCAGTTGCCTTGGTTATCAATTCCGCTTGTCCATAAGTGATAAAATTTTATGTGACATTGCTGCTATGACTGCAATTGTTGTTTTGTGCGATTATATTATTATATTCTCGCGAAGACCTGTTGGAAAGGATTGGAGAAGAAAAGAGCCCCGAGGTACACAATAAGAAAGAGAAAAGGTTATGTATGGGACACATGCTGAGAGGAGATTCAATAGTAAGAACTGTCATCGATAGAAATTGGAGGCTGGGCTGGGTTGAGGAACACAAAGACACATTATGTATGGTTGTATGATGACAGGTGGATATTGGACATTTGTACCTGTTCAGAAAATCAGAAGGAGAATATTGCCATGATTAAGCCTATATTGTAAAGAACTTGTAATTTTCCGGTTAAACAGACCAGAGGCGGCGATCCCGGGGGGGATGAGGTCGAGGGGACAAGTCCCCCTCTACCTTTTACAGAGAGATCACGTTATGCATTTGTCCTCCCACATTTCCTACCCCTCTCATTGGGTGTCCCCCCCACCTGTCAAACGAGATCACTGCCTCTGAAACAGACTGATTATCTGAGTTATGCAGACTCTCAGTTAGTTAGGATGTGCAAGCCTATATTTGGAGTGTTTGCTAGTGAACTAAAATTCATGATTCCATCCGAATCGTGTTACCGATTAAATATTCAACAGGGTATGTCTGATGGGAAAACACCGAATGATGGTGTAAACCAAAGGACGAAAATATGTATGAAGCCTGCAACAAATTGTAATTAGCAACTTCGGTGTTTAATGCACAGTGCATAAAGCAGGGACGTCATTTCAGCTTTTCTCAGAGGAGGCAAGCAAGAATTTTTGTTGGCGACTGGGGGTTCTCCTTCTTGTTTTAAATTTGTTTTGGTTTGGTCTTTGCGTTTTCTGCAGTACAAAAAGATTTGATTTGTTAAATCTTGTATTGGCAAAAATGTTGATAGAGTTTAAAAAGTGACATTATTCAATTATAAGAACCTGTTCAATGATATAAGGCTAATATATGAAGTTCAATGAGATTTATTATTAATATGGCTATTAAATTATGACCTTGTATGGATATTTGCACCATAATTTAAATCAGGAAGTTCAGGGGCCAATGCCATTTTGCCCCTCCCCAAATGACGTCCTTGGCAATAAGCTATGGCGCATGATGAACTACACCCAAGAAGGCAAAAAAAGCCTACGAATAAACTTATAAAGAATGGAGAAAAACAATAGCCTCGCCTGCTTACATTCAGAAACGGCCATCGAGGAAGAGAGCAAATTATTATCGTTATAATTATTTTTATTATTTGGTATTATCACACGCCTTGATCATCACAACCAGTTAGCTACATCGGTAAGAGCCAAGGCCGCGTCTCGTACGCCTCGGTAAAAGAGAGCACTCCCCATGCTGGCTTATTTCGTAGATTTGAATGTCGGGCTAGTAGGGCGGCTTCTAGGACATACGGTCCTTGGGGGCCAATGCGTGTATATTGGCCCTTGATTTGTGGCATTCATTACGAATGGCGAGCAGTGGTCAAGGTCACCCGATCAAACTCATTGAAAAATGGGAAGGGTCGAAGCCATAATATTAGACGGCCGCTATAGAAAAACCTGAAACATTTTTATTGTTCACATTTAAAAAATTTTTACGTTCAGCGTGTGCTAAAGCCGAGAAGTTATTTTGGATAATAGTCGCTAGATGTCAAAATATTCGTTCTGATCCAGTTCCTATTATTGTATGATAATCCTATCCGTATCCATAGTGTAGTGCGCCATTTTGAAAGAATTAAACATAATGCTTAATTTTCGATATCTTAAATGAGTTATCTTTAAAGTGTGTTTACTAGACCACGGTGGCTGAATTCACTGGTATAATCAAATTGCATAATTCTTAATCGCAAACTCCAAATTTATAGAGCGCTTCTTTAACCGAATGCATCTGCTTATTCTTGAACATTTACCACAACCCACAGCATACCAAACCGTTGAAACGGACAAATCCGCGAAGTCTTCAGACTTCCGCATTCTGTTCGGCTTATAAAGTTATGAACCTCGAATGATTGTCGAATCCGTAATCGAAAGTCGATTTGTCAAAACATTTATGATTAAATTATGATTATATTTACAGTTATGATGTATTGGAGTATTGCCCATGTTACTTGTATTTAGATGTCATTGAATCGCATAATCTTTTGTGATTACTTATGTGTCCCGGGCAATGCTAATTTTGTCCCGGAATCCAGGAACAGATGAGTTCTTGTGTCCATTCCGAGACTGTCCCGGCAACCCTAATATAGTATGTCATTCAAGATAAAATTGTGCCTATTGCTCACTTGTGACAGGCGTTGCAGACTTGTGACATATCGAAAGTATATATAAAGCGCGTTAGATACAATGCATTATATAGGAGTGCAAACTTGTAGTTTTATACACGCTTGCTGTTGAAATTTGCACTGTTATTGTGAGTCTTGCTATTGGTGTTGTTTATTACAGCAGCTATGAGTGCCATAAACATTTTTCATTATGTTCAGATTTCAACTTTAGAATGTCTATATTGCTATAATTCTGAATTAGTAATGGTTAAAAATTTTTTATAGCATACATACCTTGGATTATTTTTTTCTCTTATTTATCTATTTTTACTAATTTTAATTTCATCATCATCATCATCACCACCATTATTGTATTCTTTAAGATATACTTAGGTGAAATACTCTTTCTGTGATTTTGTTACTTTTGCTATATGAGTGCAATAACAATATTATGTAAGAAAACACTGTTAAAAAAACTTGACATTGGTAACTTGAAACACGCTGTTTGTCTGTCTTGCCATTAACACACTGTTTTGGTTTCGTTAACAGGTAGATGTCTACATTATGAGTCAAGATGTTGGCAATGTTCAGATGCTGGCAGTGTGAACATGATGCATGCACATGAAAATGGAAACACAACCTTGTGCTGAATAAAGGCAGTGAAATGCCAACATGTCCTTCAAAATTCCCGCAATGAAGATTTCACAAATAATCATTTATCACGTCATAAAGCATGTACATTGTTATCAGTGATGTCAAATGGTGTATTCTACAGTAATTACTGTAATTACTGTACTAAAGTACTTTGAAAGTCAGAATGAAGAAAAGCTGTAGAATTTTCCAAAATCATTTTCACTGGTAAACCTCTTCTTCAAATTTCCTAATGAAGCTGGAATCAAGAATAAAACTGCACCAGTGCAAATTCTGTCATAAATTATGTGAGCGTCCTTCTGAGCTCCGGAGACATGTCGTAACCCATACTGGAGAGAAGTTATTTCAGTGCCAAATATGTCAAAAATCATTTTCACAGTTGTCCGTTCTTAGAAGACACACGAGAGCACATACTGGAGAGAAACCGCACAAATGTGGAATATGTCATAAAGCATTTGCACAATCTTCATCACTTAAGGTTCACGTTACAATCCACACTGGAGAAAAACCATATAAATGCGAGTTATGTGAGAAATCGTTTTCCATGGCCTCTCGTCTCAAAGAACACCACAAATCCCACACAAGAGAAAAGCCATACCAGTGTGATCTATGTCTGAAAATACTGCAGAGTGCCTCAACTCTCAAAAGGCACATGGTAACGCATACAGGAGAAAAGCTGTTTGAATGCCAGTCATGTATGAAAACGTTTGCACAGTCTTCTACTCTAAAGACTCACTTGCGAACCCACACTGGCGAAAAACCACACACATGCCAAGTCTGCCAGAGGCATTTTGCACAATTTGCTGTTCTGCAGAATCATCTGAAAACCCATACTTTAGAAAAACCATATCAGTGTCATCTATGTCATAAAGCATTCAGACATTCTTCTACTCTAAAGCGTCACATAAGATATCATACCGGAGAAAAGCCGTACATATGTCAAGTGTGCGAGAGACGTTTTTCAGAACTTGGTCATCTTCAAGCACACATGCGAACCCATACTGGAGAAAAGCCATACCAATGCAAGTTCTGTCAGAAAGCGTTCTCACAAACAACTGCTCTGAATATTCATACGAGAATTCATACTGGAGAGAAGCCATATAAATGTAGGTTGTGTGAGAAATCATTTTCACGCTTTAGTTATTTGGAGGTGCACATGAGAACACATACAGGAGAAAAACCATACAAGTGTGAAGTGTGTGATCAACATTATACACAGTCTACTTGTCTCAAGCTTCACATGCGAATCCATACTGGAGAAAAACCGCACAAATGTCAGCTATGTGAGAAATCGTTTGCACGTGGTGGCCACTTGAAACTTCATGTGAGAATACATACTGGAGAAAAACCATACAAATGTCAGTCATGTGGAGAGTCATTCACGCAGTATTCACATCTCAAAAGGCACACAAGAAAAAATCACACAGAAGAAAATCATGCAGATGAAAACCAACTCTGCATAAAAAAATCAGAATCCCCTTTCGATTCCACAATATTTACAGCAAAACCATATGGATGTGCAATATGCGATGACATATTAGAAATAGAGAAAGAATTTCTGGAGCACTGTTTTGGCCATGGATATATCCCACCAGATGACATGTTCCTTGACTAATGCTGGAATATGTTCATTGACCTCCAGAGTATTTGCATACAACTCGTACAGTTATTTGAATATTCATTCCCAATAGTGAGGGAACATATCAACTTGTCATCCCTTGGTAAATTCAGTTCAGCTATCGTGCTTCCATGTTTCTTTTGCAGCTGCCTATAGTGAGAATAGTGTGACATTAAAATAACGTCTGTAGCAAAATTAGTGAACAAAATTCTTTAAGGTAATTAACTTATTAATTTTCTGACTAATGGAGGCAAGTACATGCAGGTTATTGGATTGGCAATATTGTGATGACTAGGTGTTTACCAGTCTCTCAGCAGTGTTTTTCAAACTCTGTTGTACCACTATGAAAAAATCGAATGTTGGCCTATTACCAGCAAAGATTATAGCATTTTATGTCTGATGGAGCTTGTTCTGGCATCATGTCATAGAATTGTTTTCACAAATTTTAGAACTTTTTTCACAAATTTGAATATTTTTACATACTACTTTGAGGCATCTGGTGCTCCACTGTTTTAGACGGTTGTAGCATTTTATTTTCAGACTACAGCGAGAGATATAAATTTTTAATTAGTTTATGATGAATTGTCTGATCTGGGTTAGATATAAAAGCAATCAGAAAATTAAAACTAATCGTACAAATGAGGTCTATTTCACTCCTGTATAGGTTCTCCAACATTGCAATTTCAGAATGGCAATTGTGAATAGCAAGCGGTTTATGACAAGGTCTAGGGCTTTGACGGTTGTAGCATTTTATTTTCAGACTACAGCGAGAGATATAAATTTTTAATTAGTTTATGATGAATTGTCTGATCTGGGTTAGATATAAAAGCAATCAGAAAATTAAAACTAATCGTACAAATGAGGTCTATTTCACTCCTGTATAGGTTCTCCAACATTGCAATTTCAGAATGGCAATTGTGAATAGCAAGCGGTTTATGACAAGGTCTAGGGCTTTGACTTTCCCTCCTACATTTCCCCCGTATATTTATCCCGAATATCACTTGTCCAGCACAAATATTATGAGAAAGTGCATTATGTAAGTGCCCTTGTAGCAGCATGGCTGTGTTACAGCACTCTAGAAATTGTCCGTTTAATAATAATTATTTTAGCTATTTCAATTACTTATTTAATATTAATTATTTAAATACCAAACTACATTTAATATAGGCATTCGCTGTTTTAATTTTTTAAATATAAATTATTTGGTTTTACTGTTGTCCAAAGAAGTTTGATTTCTTGGATAACTTAACATTTAGAAATGTTACAGTGTGATTGAATCTGTCATTGAAGTAGTCGTGTTAAGGGTATAGTAGGAAATGTAATCACGTGTGTTGGGGAGGTAGGATGCCCAAGGGCGTTTTGCCTACTGGGCGTCTTGCCTCGTGTGACTGGGCATCCTACCGCATCTGCTCCACCTTTCGCGAACACCAAAGGGGCCATCCATAAAGTACGTTACGCTATTTTTGACCATTTTAACCCCCCCCCCTCCCCCTGTCACAAACTGTCACAAATCTCGGACCCCCCCCCCCTAAAGTACGTCACACTTTCGAACAAATTTTTTTTAAATTAACACCTAATTAAAATTTAATCTAAAACACACTTCACTATTAAACTGTATTAAAATATAAAATTTCCACTTAAAAGAACTATCACATTATTAAAATGACTTAGTAGAATAGTCAATTGTCAACAGTTGTCACAGTTATTCATTGAAGTAGTAACTCAATCTAGATTGAATTTGAAAACAAAAATTGCAAAAATTAGACTAGACAATTATATAATACACATCATTTATCTGCTGCTTTTTCATTTACAATAGGTGAGGTCAAGTTTTAGATAATCTTCCGATTATGCAATCTTTTTACTCAGGATAAGAAGTAGATTAGCGAAACTTGACCTCACCCAGTGATTAAATAATAAAAAGGAAACAAAACAGGCTTTTATGACTCTAGGGTTGTTACAGCGGGCAGTATGAATATTTATCCATGTGTTAACCTCTAATAAAAACGAAATTATAATTTAGATTTTCTTTCACCCCTTTACTAACTAAAAAATGGAATAGTCCAAATTCAAGTGTTTCACAAAATTTTTGAAAATTATTTTTAAAGCTATTAAATTCTACTAAAAAAATATAAAATAAATTATAAATAATATTTTAAAAAAGAAATGTGTGACGTCACACATGGCCTGATCCCCCTCCCCCTGTCACAAACTGTCACACTTTCTTACACCCCCTCCCCCCTGGAGCGTGACGTACTTTATGGACGGCCCCAAAGGTGCCTCACAGTTTTGCCCAAATTGCAACATTTTCGATAACCTGCTGTTTGAAAACAGTTAGCAATATATATATATATATATATATATATATATGTTTTCTCTTGCATAATGTATATATATATACATTGCACTAATAACCTTTTTCCCCGCAGAAAATAAAATGAGAATAGACCTATATATTATATAAGAGAAAGACAAAGAAAGGAGGGTGCGGTCTTGAAAGATTTAAGATTGTTTTTTGCGAAAGTCAGATGAGGCGAAAACAGTAAGAGAAAAGCAGAAAACTTAAGGGCCTATAAAGTTACAAGAAAACCCCTTTCTAATATTTTCATTGTAGCAAGATGCCCAGGTATGCGCGTTTTGTCCCGTATATAATTGCTCATATTTTATATAATTGCTCATAATTTTTATTTACTTTAGCATGGTGGGTACCATGGTGGTAGTCGGTGATGAGGGTGGGCGTGCTGTGGCGCAGGAGTGAAGTCTGGATAGGACACCTTGAAGAGTTCGGTTTTCAGTCGTGAATGTAAAGTAGCAGATGATAGTGAAAGCGGAGGTATGGTTATTATTTGGAGGTGAAATGTGTTTAGTTAAAGATGCCATTACATAACAAGGGTTTAAAGTGGTTCAGAAGACGTTTAGTCTGTGTTAAAACCACTGTAATTTGTCAGTTATCTTTCACTATTTATGTCAAGGCGCGCTTAGCCTCTGCGCCTTTGTTAGACCTATCATGCGACAGTTTATAGTCCGCATTGGTCTGATTACCTGCAACACAGCTCTCACTGTATGCATAATATATATATATATATATATATATATATATATATATATATATATATATATATATATATATATATATATAGACTGACTCCTATTCACCCTTGAGCCCTTCTTATCTTACAGTAGGCCCTGCGCGTTGCTTCCAGCCCAGCGTCGCACAAAGCCCAGTTTAGGCATGGCGCATTAGGCCACGCCCCTCTGAGCAAGATTCTTCGTGTATTTCTGTCGCTTTGGTTTTATCACGTATAATCGATTTCGAAAGCGGTAGTCAAATAGGCCTACTAATAATATTTCTTAGAAATAATTCAGCTTATGAATGGCGTATTATTTTAATTTTCAAACAGTGCTTTGTGTGAATGTCTAGAGTAGGCTATGATAGTATTTATTTGCCCGAGAAAAATCATTACGTAGGCCTATCCTGAGTTATCGAACGGATTTGTTGGTGCCAAACGGACGTTTTTCGTTTCACGTAGCCGGTCTTGTGCGTCATTCGGACTGCCCTCTTCTGCGCCTTGTCTAAGTTTACTGTCATCATAGACATACAGGCTAAGACAGACTTGCTTTGATTTGATCAGTTAAATATATTGCTTTGAATTGTGGCCTACTGAATTATTTATGTTATAATTATTTGTATGAACTGGAATTGATGATTATTGTTTGACTGATCGACAGACTTGTTGATTGACTGGTCCAATGAACTATTGGAACACTATCAGACTGAAGCAGTTGTCAATTTAATTAGAAGTACTTGTTCTTATGAATTCATTGGTTCTGCCATTTCAGATTTTGATCGTTATCCTTGATGATGTCGAACCGCATTTCTGACAGACAAGACGTTCACGTAGTCAGTGACGTCACCATCTGTCCCATTTGTAACCGGAAGTACAGCGTGACGGAACCAAAGGTCGAGGCAAAGCTTCTGCCTTGTTTGGATACCTTCTGCATGCAGTGCCTCGAATGCCATGTTCACAACCTGACTACAAACTATCCGTGGTCAACGATTTCATGCCAACTCTGTCAAACGCCTTTGGAAATCCCAGAGGGGCGTCTTCAGAAGTTGAAGACGAGTCCATTGGTTGCGATCCTGTTGAAGATTGCAGCAATTACTAGCGACCCATCCGATGGTGGTCACGTCTGCGATGCGTGTGACGGGGCAATCATCGAGGGTAGAGCTCAGGGAAGGGCGCCTCTGGCCGAGGTTTACTGCGAGGAATGCGACCAAAAATTGTGCAGAGATTGTCTGTGCGCCCATGGGAAGCTGAGACCAACGAAACCCCATGGAAGAGTGGTCCGTCTGGGAAGCGAGGAAAGCAGGAAACTGGCTTTGGAGTTGAAGGACATGCTTCCTAAGTGCGCCAACCATAAAACTCCTGATAGCGGGGAGCTCTACTGCACCACGTGTGAAGTGTTTTTATGCGGTGCCTGTAGCGCAGCGCACGTTAAGAAACACGGTTCGCCGTGTCGCAAGGCAAGGGAGCTTGCCCAGGAGCTTCGGGCGAGAGTCAGTGCAGATGCTGGCAACGTTGCAAAGCTCCGGCAAGTTTCGTGTGGTAAACGAGGCACGATTGCCGAACACAAGGCGGCGTTTGACGCCAACATTGAGTCAACTATAAAGGCGATCGAAGAGCGGGCACGTTCTCTGAAAGAAATCATCGAGCAGCACAAAGCAGAATTGCTGAAGCAGCTGGAGAAGATACGCTCAGAAACCGAGGATGCTTTCGTTGAGGCAGAGGAGGCAGCGAGGCGCAACGAATACATTTTGGGACGGTTCAGTGATTTCGCAATGTTGACGAGCAACCTTGACCTTGCAACTCTAATTGACCTATACCCGATGGTCTCCGAGAGAGCCACTGTTCTTATGGATGCGAAGGCCGTTAACAGCGTGCAGCTCATATCCGTTTCATTTGCTCCTGGGCTCTGGCAACAGACTGTTATGTCTGGAGGACAGAACTGTCTCGGAAGCATTGGGGTCGACATTAGGCGTTGGCCCCCTGAAACACAAACACTCTAAGAGGAGATGATTTAATTAATTGGTGTGCGACACTAATGAAGTCGAGTGCGACGCATGAATTGTTTTTACTTCCTTATGACGTCAGCACAGCCATTCTCTGTCTTGCGAACGTGAATTATATATATTATAACGATTCCACTGTTTGTCGAAGTACCAAAACTTCGATAGCCGTTAGCTAGGTATTAGTATGGCCCTATGCCAATTGTGTTCGAATCGGACATCACATGGGACGCATCTAAAAGCGTTTGTAGGCTATTTGTAATACGTACGGTAGTCTTGTCTTGTGTTTGCGTCTTTTGCCATGTACGCGTGTACTCTGTGTTATCTCGAATTAGAATTACTCGACAGATAAACCAACCTTACATGTATATTATCTAATCTAATTGAATCTAAGGTTATTCAATCATCTGATATCCACGTAGGCCTAAAAACCAATTAATTAAAGGAATCAAGTAAATTGTCGATACTGAGACTTTATCTGTTCATTTAATCTGTAATATATGATTGGGCTTACACCGTTTGTTATATATAGCCTATAGGGGCCTATATATAATTTCTAGAACGTAAACCGTAACTGGGAAATATTTTTCCACTAAGACGCACTATATACAACCAAACATCTGCTTGGTCAGCTTCAAATCACCAATGAGAAGTGATATGACTAATCCAGATTGATCTCCAACAAGAAGGACCTACATGCAAGGCCGGCCTTAAGTAGCGGCCTGTTCTGCGCCGTATCGGAGGCTCGTATATCTACCACAACCCGCAAATCTAGAAGTTTTGGGGTCTATCCAAGACGACTCGAGGATCTATCCGAAAATTAAACTTGCGGATTTACCCTTAAAGGCATGTGTGTAGAGCAGTGTTGGGCACGAGACCAAAACCTCGAGACCAAGACCGAGATGATCAAGACCGAGACCGGGAGGTCCGAGACCAAGCAAGACCTAGACAGATATTCTTTTTTATAAACGATTCAATTCACTAAGACGCTAAAATGGAATAACACGCTTAAAACATTAATTTTAATGCTGAAGAATAGTAATCTTAATAATGGTGCAGAAAACAGTTTTACCGGCCAGCTTGAACTTTTGCGGGTTCAGCCATTGGCTTCAGCCTGAGAATATCACACTACATTATAAATATTACTTACGAAGCCTATACGATAGATAAATACTTTAAGACATCTGAACAAGTAGACTAACGTTTTCTGTGAATGGTGTACTAGTACCCTGATCATTGTAGTTTACAGTGTCTGTATATGTGGCCGACCACATAATTATTAGATTGTTCCAAAACCTTGAAATTTGCGAAAACAAATTTTGAAATGGCTGGATCCGTTGCAAATGCATTTTGTTTTCCCATAGTAATTTTATAGATAGATAGATAACCAGCACGCCATAAATCGATAACAATCGCGTATACGGCCTAAAAATTCGGTGTCTCTAATATTCGAAAATAACCTCGACATATATCAATGAAACTGCTCTGATACGGCAATTGACCAAGAACCTAATATAAGATGGGGCCTATCCCCAAGACCGTTGCATTAAGACCAAGACCAATTATTAAGACCGACGCATTCGAGACCAAGACCGATGGTCCGAGACCAAGATCAAGACCGAATCTGACCGATGCATTCGAGACGACCAAGGTCTCGAGATCAAGACTGCGGTCCCGAGACCACATATCCCTGTTGTAGAATGTAGATACTATATAGTGAAAGTTATACTTTTCACGGACTTTGATTATTTTCAGAGTAACAATTTTATTACCTGTGGAGAGTAAACTTCTATTTTTAGGTAAACATTAATTTTTTACTTGAATATCAGATGTAAACAGTGAAACGTGGCGACATCTGCAGATAAGAAAGCAACTGAATATTTATTCGCCACTCTAACGAGATTAGTATAGGAGGTCGTTGATTTAGGCGTTTATTGTAAGAGCATAATTAATCATCTACTTTATTATATAGTCTGATCCAATCTTTTTCCGTAAGGCCTAAATTCGTCGTAACTTTTAAAGAGTCATTGCAAAGAATCCAGAAGGAATCTAAATGTATGAGAGAAACATGGTTAATTTGTGAAATCCGACATTTTTTTGCAATTCTGGGTTTGAACGACTCTATGGTAAGACTGTATGTTACTAAGTATGTAGTTTATGCTTTTAAATGGGCAATGTAAACTGGAAGGTGAATTGATGAAAATGATTGGTGGCGTAAATGTAAGTTGGATTGATGAAACCAATTCTTTGCTTGAACAGAAACTGGATTGGTGAAATAATTGTTTGCGTAAACGAAAGACGGTTGTGAAACTAATTCTTTGCTTAAAATGAAAGTTGGATTGATGAAAATAATTGTTTACCTAAATTGGAAGCTTGGATTGACGAATCAAATTCTTAGCTTAAATGTTAAATGGAAGTTGTATTGATGAAACAAATTCTTAGCTAAAATTGCAGTTGGATTAGATTAACGAAACAAATTCTTTGCTTAAATGGTAATTAGATTTATGAAAATAATTGTTTCCAGGCTTACTTATAGCAGTCAGGACTCAAACTTACGCATGATATTTTGGGCGTGGCTTGTATGCGGACGCAGATTACATATCATAACGAGAACACAAGCAATTTTAATACAATGATAACACATGCACAGTAAAACCTATAATTTGTTATAATTATGCGTCGTGAGGGTCGGTTAGGGTCAGATTAAGCATCGTGAGGGTCGTTTAGGGTCAGTGTTAGGATTAGTGTAGTTTTAGACATATACGAAGATTCATTTTACTTACTCCTTTTTTCAATCACGCTCCGGAAGTATTTCGTTCTCACCAATGGCAGCAGACCAAAAGATCAAAAATGTTATGTGTAAGTTTGAGTCCTGACTACTATAAGTGAACCATGCCCAAAATAAGTAACCCTGTTTCCATAAATGGAGGTTCGATTGATGAAACCTAATTCTTTGTATAAATAAAAATTGCAGTTTGGGGGGTATTTTTTCAACTGTGCATATTTCCAGCATAAACGACAGCATAGACTATATATGCACAACGGATACCGTGGCTTGTCATATTCCTTCATATACACATGAAGTACCACAAAGGAGTAAGTAAGCTTCGTATATGTCTAAAACGATGCTAACCCTAGCACTAACCCTAAATGACCCTCACAACTCCTGAACTGACCATAACTGACCCTCGTAATGCAACAGGAAAGAGCGTTTGAGAGAGTACGCCACTATGCCACTTTTAATAATCCTCGCACTTTGAAAGAAGATACTAAATATATGTTGTAGAGAAATACTCCCCAAACTGCAATTTCACCTAAAATTTAATTGATAAAAATGATTCTTTCAAAAAAGAGGATGAAAGCTGAATTGAAATAATTAGGAGAAGAGATAGACCTCTCACCGGATGCAGTCGGGGACGGATGCAGTTGGGGACGACAGAAATGGACATGGGGAGATGTGATACAACTGGGCTTGAATCTGGTGGCAGAATTAAGTGGAGCGGAGGAATCTGTTTGGCTGACCCCTCCGCTGGGATTGATTGCTTCCAGATTGAAGTGGAGAGAGATTTTAAAATCATGATGCATCATATATGACTGGCATAATAACAACAACACCAATAATTATAATGATGTCGTGAGTTCTCTATCATCTTGACAATGCTGCACAGAGCATTACTCGACAGTTGCTACAAGCGAAACTGTAGCAAAATCTGATGGGTGTAGCAAACATATAGTGATAATGTTAATAATGATAATATTAGCAGTTAGTTTTTAATAAGATATAATTATTTCACCATAAAATATAATAACAAGTATAATGATGAATTGTGTTATATTTATTATTTTGATAACTGAAAGGTATAATATATGCATTCATGTGAAAATTTGTAGTGAAGGCATTGAAATCAAAGGCATATCAAGGAACTGGGATGACTGTGAAAGATGCATAGCTTTAAAGCTGTTCTGCTACTTGGCCTCACCTACTTCAGCATTTTCGTTTGGTTCCTTCCATGGCTTTGCCATCATTGGCCTTATTCCAAGTTCTTCCGCTCTGGTATTAATGACCCAGAAATTGTCCGCCAAATCCTCGATGAAAACAACCTACGAATTTCCATCGCTCAGGATTTCCTCCGCAGTTACAGTAAAAGACCAGAGGCAGGGAAAGAACCAATTGATTTGGTTGTTGCAGTGATTACAATCAATAGGGATTCAGACAGTGTAGGTCATCTGGGATATCTGACCCAGACAGTCACAAGGGTTTTATCTATCATCCAAAATGATCAATCTGAGATTTTCAGGAATAAGGTTGTGTTCATTTGCAATGTTGATGTAACTGAAAGTCAACATTCAGAGGCAGTTTATTTGTCAAGCTTTGTTAGGATCATCTCAAGATTCCGAAATTTAACGGCGGGATCAACAACTCGGGATGAATTCAACATTTTTGAGAAAGAGAAATCTGACTATGTCTTCTGCCTCTCGAAGGCGCATGGTTACAATCCTAACTACATCCTTATGATGGAAGACGACGTTCTGCTGGATCATAATTCACTGATAACCCTGACTCACCTGCTGAGATCACGGGTTGATCTTCGCAAAGACAATCCCGTACCCTGGCTCTTCACAAAACTCTACTATCCAGTCAAGTGGCAAGGCTATGCATTTGAATCTGAAAGAGTTGGTGAGCTGATTGGCATCGCGCTTCTTGGTGGAATGGTTCTTGCACTTTTTGCATTTAAACTCTCCTCCACCAGACGCTGTACAACAGTGACCTGCATATCTGCTCTGTTTGTGGTAGGGGCTCTGACTTCTGCTGTCATTGCTTTGCTCATCGGTAGACCACACATACGGGCATGGAGACGATTTTCGCCTTACACACACCGTCTTGTTAGAGCACCAGATTGCTGCACTCAGGCTGTCCTATACCCAGCGTCTGTTGTTGAAGGCCTTGCTGAGTACCTGAGTGAAGTGGTGTGCAGCATGGACTTCTCAGTGGATCTGGCAATTGATGCATTTGCTAGCAAACATGGACTGAGTAGACACCTGGTGGAGCCAAACATCTGTCGCCATATTGGATTTGTGTCAACCATTCGAGGCTATGCTAAGAAGGCTGCAGAGTTTCTAGAATAACATTTAGAGATAGATACACAGTTGGAAACACAAGGACCTAGTATATGGAAAAAGTGAAAGAAAGACTGACCCCTCACACATGACAGCATGACATGGCAGAATTAATATAAATACATCCAGACATGTGTGTTGATCCACAGAGCCCTTAATCAGAAATGATTGCAGATGATAGAGTTCACGCAACCTTGCACATAAACTTGAGAAAGTTTGTTGCTGTGAATGACTGTTGCTTCAAACTTTTTTCTTCAACTTTGAGTGGACGAGGATGTTGGAGAACATGACCTTAGTTGTCATGGGTTGACCTTATCTTTCACAATGACTTTCAGTACAGCATAGCTTGTATAAGAAAATCAAAATATACTTGTCTTTAGCGGACGTGTACTTGTACAATCCTCAACACTGCACGTTTGCCTGTAGTGTCGTTCAATCTTCAGACTTCTCAACAAAGATCATGACAGTCTCCATCAACCATGGAGTGAGAAACCTCTTACTAGTATTCACAGTCAATGAATGGCTCACGGGCCGTCAATGAATGGCCCACGGGCAGTCATGCATGATTGACATAAGATCTTATGGATCATTGGTCAATCTAGTAGAGCAATTGCCTTGTTCTAAAGCAGTGTTTCCCAAACTAGGGTCCATGAGGTGAAGAATAGGGTTCCGCGAAAACTGTCAGCATATACCTATTCTTAGACTGTCAGTGTGCACAAATGGGGACTCTGCTTAGCATTTGTGCATAAGTTTATATTTTTATCACAATTAATCTTATCTTGACCTTAATCTATAATTGTCTGCATTCTCAGAGGTTTGTACCTACCCCGGAAATTGTTAGGTTTTGACGGGGGTTACGCCACAGAATATTTTGATCAAAGGGGTTCCACGTGTCAAAAAAGATTGGGAAACTCTGTTCTAAAGAGTGTCTTTAACCCTTTAATGACCAACATTATTGATGATGCCTTACTCTTAGAACATGCTGGTCGTTAAAGGGGGTAAGGTAGACAATGTCTATAACCATCGTCTCCATCTATGATTCTGAACTGTTCAGTACAATTATATTGCTATTGTTACTATAAGTAGCACAGTGACACTGCTCTGCACATTGATAAATCTGTACATATATATATTCATTGATTCACTAAGAAATTTATATAGCGTCATTACTACTCAGGAGTGCTCCTAACTCCAACCCAGACAAAAAGATAAGTTATCGAATGTCCATAATATGTACCAGTATATGCCTACTGGTCTTCAAACATTGTTTTGTATATTCACTTATTGATTAGTGCTAGCAGTCAAAACAAATCTAGTTAAAAATTCTGCTACATGAGTGTTTGAGTTAAACCAGACTAATATGCAGATTTATTTGTCTTGCTAAATCAGTTCATAAGTTTTAACGGTGTGAATTATTTACTGAATTTTCTTGTTGATGCATAATATTGTGGTGGATAGGCCACAAGGCTTGGATTAGAGAATTTGTTCGTAATTTATCGGCTCGTCATAGCGCTTAATGTACGTACATTTTCTTACAGTGTTGGTGTTGGAGGGAAGACCGATCGGCGGTTTGTAGTTCTGTGCATAGCGTGCAGACGCATGAATCGGGTTGAGTATAGCCTGACATGCGGTGCGTCGCTTATATTGCAGAGTGCTCTGCATATACGGTGCATTGAATTCTTTGGTTAGTGATTAATACCGCACACCCGTGTGGTCGGTGAGCGTTCGTTCAAAGCCTGGTTCACGGCAAGTTGCGAAAAAAATATAGTTGCGGACGAGAGGGCGTCGAAGAAAACTAGTCCGAGCTACAGCCGAGCGTCTGGTGTTGAGACCGACTCCGCCGATCTGATTGGGCTGGGACCCCACCCTGTTATCGATCGCGAGACAGTCTGAAGCCGATTGTGAGGTTGCTTCCTGGGAAAGACGACAGTGAAATAAATAAATCACAGGTCTGTGTAAAGCCCGGGTTAGCCGTTCGTATAGACCGAGAAAGATCTCGGGTGGCCGAGAGTGATACAGACTGGGTGAGTCCCAGAAGGGACCGACCGCATATACCGAGAGAGGCCTCGGCGGCCGACAGATAGATAGACTGGGAAAATCCCCGACCGCGCAGACCGCGAGTAAAAGTTTTGGTAACCAAGAAATATAAATGTTGGCTACCTAGACCGGTCATAGTTAATCCTCCCGTTTTCCAGCAGGTTGTCGGATACGCAAAAGTTTCGGGTGGCCGAGACTGAGAAAGTTTTGGTAACCAAGAAATATAAATGTTGGCTACCTAGACCGGTCATAGTTAATCCTCCCGTTTTCCAGCAGGTTGTCGGATACGCAAAAGTTTCGGGTGGCCGAGACTGAGAAAGTTTTGGTAACCAAGAAATATAAATGTTGGCTACCTAGACCGGTCATAGTTAATCCTCCCGTTTTCCAGCAGGTTGTCGGATACGCAAAAGTTTCGGGTGGCCGAGACTGAGAAAGTTTGGTAACCAAGAAATAAAAATGTTGGCTACCTAGACCGGTCATAGTTAATCCTCCCGTTTTCCAGCAGGTTGTCGGATACGCAAAAATTTCGGGTGGCCGCTAGAGATACAAGCCGGCTAGATTCCCGTAGTAGCAACCGTACAGACCGAAGAGAGGCCGGTGGAACGGTCGATAAATATGGGGAAAGTTTCCCATTGAATACGTTCGATAAATACGGGGAAAGTTTCCCAGTGGATACGTTCGATAAATACGGGGAGGGTGACCCCATTGGAGCTTACGACGATTACAAGAAACGGTCGTGACTGGTGCCGAAGACCTCAATAATTGCCGGTGTTTCCTCATCTTCTTTTCCCTGTAATAATATTATATATACTTGGCTACCTAACGTGGTCATACTTACTCCCGCGGTCTTCCGCGATATCTTTACTTGCGTGTCTGATCGCAATATCTTTACTCGCGGTTTCCCCCGCGATATCTTGACTTGCGCGTCTGATCGCAATATCTTTATTCGCGGTTTCCCCGTGATACCTCTTCTTGATTGTCGTACGGTCTTTCGATAAATATTCTTGTTGGCTACCTAACGTGGTCATACTTACTCCCGCGGTCTTCCCTGGTTTCTTGACTTGCGTGTCTGATCGCAACAATATCTATACTCGCGGTTTCCCCGCGATATCTTTACTTTTTGTGTATCTGATCGCAGTATCTTTAATCGCGGTTTCCCCGCGATATCTCTTCTTGATTGTATTACGGTTTTTCGATAAATATTCTTCTTGGCTACCTAACGTGGTCATAGATACTCCCCGGGTTTTCCCGAAGTCTCAGTATATATTACTGTGTTGGTGGACAACTGCATAACGCAGAGGACGGTCAATCGTGGTGCATGATAATTTATAGGTGTGAGGCCGGTATGCCACACACGGACATGGAGCGAGAGGTACATGGTGAGCGGAAGGTGCGATATCCGGTGGATAAGTGTCTGGGAAAAGGCGAGGTTGAGATCAGTGGCCAGTATTGCCTACGGCAAAGTGACGAAGGGACTTATTACAAATATTTCTGCTCTCCGGAACAGGGAGAACGTTTGATGCCCCCTGTTGGCGATTGTTTAAGAGTCACGAGATGTAGAATGATACGACGAAGCTGAGGTCAGGTAGAGAGAAAGTGGAAAACCGTCTCTAAGCGGGCGAACAAGAAAGGGAAGACTCCGGTCGGTAAAAGAGCGAACCCTGTTCTGAATAAAGGCCATCCTCAGCACGTTGCCCATCCGGCGACCGCGGAAGTGATAGAGTCAGATCCCGAGATAGAGTCATATACTGCTGCCTCTTTTAGAGAAACGGTCAACCCCGATTCTCCTCTGACAGTCACTGCTACGATAGGCATAGATGGAGAACAGTCAGGCTATGCTAAAAATCGACTTAGAAGTGACTCGAGTGGCTCCAGACACAGAAGAGGGCTGGAGCCAACACCGTTGCGCGACTTGGTAGCGTCCGAACGGTGTACGCCACAATATACTAGGTAACAGTGATGAGACCATATACTGTGCTTCATAAGTCTACAATTAAGGATTTTTTATGACAAACTAGGATCCATTTGACTTTCTAGTTTCTTTTAACTCTTTGGAGGTGAGGTAAGGTATGATGCACCCCATAACTAGTCTACATTATGCTGTTAAAAGAGAATGTGGAACTACCTCAATGGGATTATTTTTTTGTATGCTTGTGAATGTGAAATGCGGACGCCTTATGACAATTGCATGTACGTTTGAAAGCACAATTTTTGTAATTTAGTTGCTTATTAAAATAATTTTTTCCATACATGCTGATTTTTCTTATGTCAATTGTGTAGCAAGTAAGTGTGCCTTGAACATGCTTAATGCAATTAGTATAAAATTATGACTGAAAACATTCTATATTTCACTTGAAAATTATCTGTTCGTGTGTTTGGTAATGTGAACGAGAACTGAAAAGTAGATATTGGATGACTATTAGTTCACTAGAATGAAGATTTACTGATTCTCTGTTTATCAAGGAACTGTTCGTTTTGTATGCGTATAATGGAAATTTAATTAAATAGTCAGGGTTACTTTTTGCAAGAATTCTATATAAATGTGTGCACCACTAGTGACATGTGGTAGCTAGTATTGTTTCTCAGTGCTGACATTGCAGCACCCTAACTGCTAGAGCAGCTGGACTATCGTTTACTCCAACTTTGACCTCTGCTCCTCTTCTCTAGTGTTGTTAGGGGCCATTCATAAATGACGTCACACGCCTAGGGAGAGAGTCGCACATTTTTTGCGGTGTGTGCCGAGGGGAGGGGTCGACGAAATGTGAGGTCACATCACCGCGTCAAACATAAAAATGCGGATTTTTATTAGAAACTTTCACTCAATTTAATAAGTTCCACTTAATTAGCAGTAACTGTTTTTACAATTTTGCAACACTAATTCTGTTTATCGTGCTCTGAATATTGGGATTGTTCACTTACAAATGTTCGCTGTCAATTATATGGTTTATGGTTTTGGAAATTACACACATCAATTATAGTGACCTGGTCACCTGGGCGGCGATCCTGGAGGTGTCGAGGGGACAAGTCCCCCTCACCTTTTACAGAGAGGGGACGCGTTATACGTTTGTCTCCCCACATTTCTTACCCCTCTCATTGGGTGTCCCGCACCTGTCAAATGAGATCGCCGCCTCTAAATAGTGACATGTGTTAGGCCCCTGCCAGACCACAGAAAGTCTCTGCACGTCGCAATGTTGTAAGCGTAAACGAAGTAATTTAAATGGAGAGAGTGTAGATTGGATAGACAAAGAAGAGCTTAGGGCTGGATTTGAATGGACTATCTATTGAACAGGATGATGAGATCTAAGGTCTCTGTCGGCTATTTATTCTGTGAAGGAACATTTTGCTTCTCCGTGAGAGAATGGAGAAGCACAGAGTTTGGATTGTTTCAACTTTCAAGTTATTATTATTAAACTTTTTTTATAAATGTATGCTTAATGATTCTACCGGAGCTTTATATATTGTGGAATGCATAATGAATGTAATGCTTAAACTGTCTCCATTTGTCTTCGTTTTACCATACTGTATAGTTGCAAGTGTTTTTATAGTTATAATTACTCCTTCGATTATTATATAAGAAAGTTTGCATATAACATTCTTGACATCTGGTTTTTTAGGGGGCGCCAGAGCCTTGGGACGTCGTATTTGAGGAGGTCGTGACAGTTGTGACGGCGTGTGACGAGGGGGTCAAAAATCGTCCAAAACTACATGACGTCATTTATGGACGACCGACAATAGGCCATTGTTGGTATTGAATGATCGGCGCCAATGTTGATCTCTTTTTTTTGGGGGGGAGGCGGCTCGCCATATGCCATATAGCAGATAAATGTAACGATAGGGCCTACCATGTATATGGCTCGTATAGCTTAGGCCTACCTATTAGACCTAGGTCTACTTGTGCCCTACTATAGCATCCCGCTTCGGAGAGATAAAATACTAAAGTAAATTTTTAAACTTTTGCACAATAATCGTTATTAACAGCAATAAGAGCAATATATATGATATTTGGAAATAATCGGTTTCATAATCGTCGATATTATCCACTTGGCCTAGGCTAGCCTATCGGCGTTATCTGTATAAAGAAATGTGATGTAATCGAACATTTATATAGCGCCCCTTCAAGATACTCCAAGGCGTTCTCTACGCTGGCCTAAGTGTTTTTAACTGTCATTTCTAACGAATGTTTGACATAACTAAGCAGGACAGCTGAAAGAGTCGCCAGTGGTGTGCCCACGCACAAGCGTGGCGTCAACCAACAAAGTCCCGTCGACAGCAAAAAGTCATGTCGGTACTCGGTAGTCTGTCTGTCTGTCTGTCTGTCTGTCTGTCTGTCTGTCTGTCTGTCTGTCTGTCTGTCTGTCTGTCTGTCTGTCTGTCTGTCTGTCTGTCTGTCTGTCTGTCTGTCTGTCTGTCTGTCTGTCTGTCTGTCTGTCTGTCTGTCTGTCTGTCTGTCTGTCTGTCTGTCTGTCTGTCTGTCTGTCTGTCTGTCTGTCTGTCTGTCTGTCTGTCTGTCTGTCTGTCTGTCTGTCTGTCTGTCTGTCTGTCTGTCTGTCTGTCTGTCTGTCTGTCTGTCTGTCTGTCTGTCTGTCTGTCTGTCTGTCTGTCTGTCTGTCTGTCTGTCTGTCTGTCTGTCTGTCTGTCTGTCTGTCTGTCTGTCTGTCTGTCTGTCTGTCTGTCTGTCTGTCTGTCTGTCTGTCTGTCTGTCTGTCTGTCTGTCTGTCTGTCTGTCTGTCTGTCTGTCTGTCTGTCTGTCTGTCTGTCTGTCTGTCTGTCTGTCTGTCTGTCTGTCTGTCTGTCTGTCTGTCTGTCTGTCTGTCTGTCTGTCTGTCTGTCTGTCTGTCTGTCTGTCTGTCTGTCTGTCTGTCTGTCTGTCTGTCTGTCTGTCTGTCTGTCTGTCTGTCTGTCTGTCTGTCTGTCTGTCTGTCTGTCTGTCTGTCTGTCTGTCTGTCTGTCTGTCTGTCTGTCTGTCTGTCTGTCTGTCTGTCTGTCTGTCTGTCTGTCTGTCTGTCTGTCTGTCTGTCTGTCTGTCTGTCTGTCTGTCTGTCTGTCTGTCTGTCTGTCTGTCTGTCTGTCTGTCTGTCTGTCTGTCTGTCTGTCTGTCTGTCTGTCTGTCTGTCTGTCTGTCTGTCTGTCTGTCTGTCTGTCTGTCTGTCTGTCTGTCTGTCTGTCTGTCTGTCTGTCTGTCTGTCTGTCTGTCTGTCTGTCTGTCTGTCTGTCTGTCTGTCTGTCTGTCTGTCTGTCTGTCTGTCTGTCTGTCTGTCTGTCTGTCTGTCTGTCTGTCTGTCTGTCTGTCTGTCTGTCTGTCTGTCTGTCTGTCTGTCTGTCTGTCTGTCTGTCTGTCTGTCTGTCTGTCTGTCTGTCTGTCTGTCTGTCTGTCTGTCTGTCTGTCTGTCTGTCTGTCTGTCTGTCTGTCTGTCTGTCTGTCTGTCTGTCTGTCTGTCTGTCTGTCTGTCTGTCTGTCTGTCTGTCTGTCTGTCTGTCTGTCTGTCTGTCTGTCTGTCTGTCTGTCTGTCTGTCTGTCTGTCTGTCTGTCTGTCTGTCTGTCTGTCTGTCTGTCTGTCTGTCTGTCTGTCTGTCTGTCTGTCTGTCTGTCTGTCTGTCTGTCTGTCTGTCTGTCTGTCTGTCTGTCTGTCTGTCTGTCTGTCTGTCTGTCTGTCTGTCTGTCTGTCTGTCTGTCTGTCTGTCTGTCTGTCTGTCTGTCTGTCTGTCTGTCTGTCTGTCTGTCTGTCTGTCTGTCTGTCTGTCTGTCTGTCTGTCTGTCTGTCTGTCTGTCTGTCTGTCTGTCTGTCTGTCTGTCTGTCTGTCTGTCTGTCTGTCTGTCTGTCTGTCTGTCTGTCTGTCTGTCTGTCTGTCTGTCTGTCTGTCTGTCTGTCTGTCTGTCTGTCTGTCTGTCTGTCTGTCTGTCTGTCTGTCTGTCTGTCTGTCTGTCTGTCTGTCTGTCTGTCTGTCTGTCTGTCTGTCTGTCTGTCTGTCTGTCTGTCTGTCTGTCTGTCTGTCTGTCTGTCTGTCTGTCTGTCTGTCTGTCTGTCTGTCTGTCTGTCTGTCTGTCTGTCTGTCTGTCTGTCTGTCTGTCTGTCTGTCTGTCTGTCTGTCTGTCTGTCTGTCTGTCTGTCTGTCTGTCTGTCTGTCTGTCTGTCTGTCTGTCT